>CM070742.1:1768859-2101042 GCA_036346245.1 Bonia amplexicaulis
CAGGACATGTTCGTTTATTGATGAATTATTCAATGATTATGATTTCTTCTGTGTTCTACATTTATTGAATCACGACCTGTCACAGTGCACGGAATATTGTTCGTAGCTCATATGGGTAGTATGTCACCTGTGGTACCAACAAGGAGCACGCTTGAGCCAATTTATTGGTCTTGCTGTCAGATGATTGACTTCATGCACTATAATTGTCTCTCGTAAATGTTACATTTGCACTTGAGTGCATGTGCATTGCTTATGTTCTTTGTTATTAGTAGTACCACCATTTACATTTTTATATGTGTTATGTTGCTTCGCCACGTGAATGCATGAACTATATCCTTGAAGCATACTACTAATATTGCTTTCTGCAAACAGGGTTGTTTGAACTAAGCCACAGTTTGCCTTGGTCATGAATAACATGGTATTTGTTGTGCCGGTTTTTAACTTCATGCAGAATAAGTCCTCTACCAAATATATGTGGTGAAAAGAGTCCCCTTCGTGTGGAAAACTTTCCTTAACAACTCCTTCTGAAGATACCGTTTTCTCATTGAAAATATAGTTTCTACATATCACGCAGTTTAAAACAAGATCCAAGCTAGTTGTATGTCACAGGTTTAGTACCTTGATCAAATTGTGTTCGGCATAACATTGTTTAATTCATGGTAGAAAATATCTCACTTTAATTCATAGTAATGCAATACTGTGCTCCTCTAGTTTAGACAAATTGTGAATGCCATGTTGTGTTGACCTGTTGCAGATTCTTGAGGTTCCAAGTCTCTTGGAGGAAGGTTCTTCAGTTGTCAAGAGGAACACTCTGAAACAGAAGCAAGACAACAATGCAAAACAGGGCGGAGGATGTTGTCAGTAGATCCAGTTATTGTATGCAACCATTTCATGATTCCTAGACCTATCTGCTCTTGTACTCTGATGTAAATGAGTTGTATCTAAATGCCCATTGGTGCAACCGATGCGAGTAAAGGGAGAAATTTGAGGTTTTCGTGTGAATGGTGAAAACTGATATGTACAAAAAACAATCCTGTTTTTTTTCTTCTTTTCTTGATGTGTCAGTTGGGTTTGCTGCGTGTAATGAGATCCGGTCAGCTGATCGCTTTCGTATTAGTATTCGTGGAAGTGTATATAGCTGGTACATAATTTCGTACTGGTATTCGTGGAAGTGTATATAGCTGGTACATAATTTCGTACTGGTATTCGTGGAAGTGTATATGGCTGGTACATAATTTGAGGAGTTGGCTCTGTTTTTTGGTTTCTAGTATCAGGTACCGTTTGATTAGCTATGGATGCTCTGTAGTCATGTTCTTCTCTCGGTTGGACTGAGTTGCACACATTGAATTAAGAAAAGCATTACTACTTTTTTAACTTGTTTTGTCCTTGACTTGTGTAGCATTGTCACTACAGTGATTAAACTGGAGCATGTTATTTTGTACTTCTGTTCTGTTCGTTCGGAATGGAATCTAATTTTCTACTGCACAGTAGACCCCAACACATGCAGGCATGCAGCTTTCCTCTTTCCATGTAGATGATTCTTTCCCCCGACTTTTCCTATCGTTTCCTGAATGAACGGTATCTCCAAATGTTGCATCATAAACAGCATCACTTGGCTATCTTCATGGAGGATAGTGATCGACCACAGGAACGTACAGCACTTCTGTCCTTATTATCGATCGAGTAGCAGACAGATTTTTGTTTTTCGGATCATCTCAACTGTATCAATGCTCACATGGTAATTGCATCTGTTCATGTACTTGCCTGTGAAGTCTATGCTTTCGGTCCGGTGGTTCTTGCGAACATTGAGGGGGACAAGCACGACGGGCATGGGTGAAATACGTGATGCATGCACCCACCACGGGGTAGGAAAATAGATACGAATTATCTGTATTATTTGTTATTGTATTCGATAGGATATAAATGTGGTATAGATGATACGAATTATCTGTATTATTTGTTATTGTATTCGATAGGATATAAATGTGGTATAGATTTTTTTTATCCAATTAACAATTTCTCTCTTATTCGTGTTCAAATTCGCATAAAAATGTAGTATGGATTTTTTATCATCTAAAATATTTTTTATTCGGACTATTTGTATTTGTATTCGACGAAGCAATATATATATATTTTATTGCAATACGACTAATTAATTGGACAAGTTTTTTAATTTAATGTTAATTTGTGTTTCTTTATGTGAAGTAAATGAATTAGAATGATTAAGCGTGATTTTACGAGGATAAACTATCATTAATCTTCGTACTGCATAAGTTATGAGAATATCTGGATCTGATCGAATTGAATAGATATTCTATTCGAATTCATATTTATTATAATATTCGTTTCGTATTCGTGTTCGAGAATATTCGAATTCGTATTCATATTCGTTTACAAAATACGAATATGAATGTGGTAAGGGCACTGTTCAATTCGTATTCGATCCGTTTTCATCCCTAGCTACCACTAGAACTTGTATTCATATTCGTATTCGATCTGTTTCCACCACTAGCCACCAGGCCCACCACTATAATGATTAACAAGGAAGGCCCAACATACCCCGTTCATGGCAATCAGAAGCAAGGTTAGGGATCCATTCGTAATGGCAATCAGCTTTGGCTTTTCCATTCTACAGTTCTACCAGGACAGAATAGATTCAGATTTTCACTGGGAGCAGGTCCACTCCAACCCAATCCAGCCAACGAGTCTCCGGGCTAGGCAGCAAAATTATGACAGCATTTTTGTTTGGTGGGCGCTCACACTGATCTGTTCTGAAGAATGGCACCAGGGAATAGTACAGGGAGCGCTAGCTTGGGGCTGGGGCCATGGCCTCGCTGGCTGGTTTGTCCATGACCTCCGCAGATGCATGGCACGGGTTCGACTCATCCAGCGGTGCAATGTACGAGATGCATGTGACGAAGACGGTATCCCATGGATGAAGGCTGCTCGGTTCGGCTAAAATAAAATAGTTTATATTATATTTTATTTTATATTGTAGTAATGGTTTATTTAACGAAATTAAAATTTAAAAAAAAATGTTAGCCATAGCCAACGATAATGCAGATAAATCAGAAAAAAAAAGGAACAAGCCCCAAAACTAAAAAATAAAACGAAATTATGAATATTACAAATAGAAGCAAGAACACAACGAGCCCCATACCGTTGAGGCGTAATAAGGGGAGTATTACCCGTACCGTACCAGCTATATAAGCTTCCATAGCAGCCTTCCCCACCTGATGAAATGAGAATTTTTGGTCTTCAGTTGTGATGATTGCTCTGTGTTCATTGAGAGCATGTTCAATTCAAAACCGACGATATACAAACCCTTTTTGAATAAGGGTATTTTGGATATTTCATACTTTAGGATAAAAAGATAAGTAAGAAAAAGACAGATTGTCAAACATCCTGGCTTAGCTTAAAAGCAAACTGATTATAAATTATTTAAGAAAAAAAGATACCTTTAAGCTGTAAAAAAACTAAATCTAAAAGAAACAGAACCTATACTTCATCGATGTGCCCAGTCGCCACTGACCAGTCCACCGAAAACAAAACAATCTGCCAGAACAAGCAAAAGGTCCCTGGCTTATCTGAACGATGTAGAGTGGTGTTAGGTATACCAGAAATTAGATGGTACAATCACACGAGCCGACAAAATCACCACGAAATCAGCTCGATGGGGATACGTATGACTGCTCCGTTTGCTTCTGAGAAATTCAGGAACCTAACAGAATACTGTTTGCTCCTCGCCGGCCTGTGATCTCATCACGTCAATTAGTACTAGCTAGGGTGTAACGAGTGAATATGAACGAATATTATTTATCATGTATTCTGTTTTATATATTTTTTTGATGTTGGAGTTAGACACGGATAATATCGGATACCCATTTCTCTATTTTGTACTCGTTCCATAAGCCTTCAAATGGTTGAACAGAAATTATCTACTTTTTTACACATGATATTGGACAGCAGGATGCAATCATAGCGAATACGAAGAGACTAATCGTCGATATGTCGAAGGAAGAACACTCAGTATTCTCCGTATGTTTAGATGTGACAATCTGTCTATATGTTATCTTATTCCTAAGTAAAATTACAATAGACTTCATCGTATCATTTAACATACGAGTATATACGGACGAATATCACTCATCTCGTATCTTATTCCATATTTTTTCTTTAAGTCGGAGTCGGACACGAATAATACCGAATGCCTATTTATCTTTTCTATATTCACTCCATAAATCTTCGATTAATCTATCAAATAGAAATTATCCACACTATTTATACGCCTACTACTACTAGCTCATTTACGAGTTACGTTACGATCCGTCCATCCGTCCGGTACAGAAGAAAACAGAACAGCATGCACGAGTAATTTCTCGATGGCTACGCACAGCCCCCTGTAGGAACTAGTAGCTTTTTAAATAACCTGTTCAAACACATTTGTGGTGTCGTAATCAAGCGATAAGCTAGCCAGGGTTCGACTCATCCAGCGGTGCAATGTACGAGATGCATGTGACGAAGACGGTATCCCATGGATGAAGGCTGCTCGGTTCGGCTAAAATAAAATAGTTTATATTATATTTTATTTTATATTGTAGTAGATAGTGGTTTATTTAACGTAATTAAATTTTAAAATAAAAAATATGGTAGCCTATTACAGATAATGCAGATAAATACAGGAAAAAAGAAAAGGCTAACAAGCCCCCCAAAACTAGAAAAATAATACGAAATCGATAAATAGTAAACTAGAAGCCAGAAGCAAGCCAAACGAGCGAGGCCCATCTACCGTTGATCAAGAGTCCTCGGATGTAGATCATGTAGCATATAAGCCTATCAGCTCGAACATGATGAACCTTCTTCATAGCAGTGACTTAGATAATCCACAAACGGGAAGTAAACTTCATCGATGTTGCTCGGTCGCCTCTCGCCAGTGACAAAGCAAAACAATTTGCCAGAACAAGTAAAAAGGTTTCCCTGGCTTATCTCACCAATGCAGAGGGGCCCAGAGTGTGTGCTAGGTATACGGGAAATTAGCTGTTACAATCACACGAGCCGACAAAATCACCACGGAATCAGCTCGATGGGGATATATACGGCTGCTCCATTTGCCTCTGAGAAATTCAGGAACCTAACAGAGTACTCTTGTAAATTCTCGTGATGGAATTGCTCGTTACCAGTAGTAAGTAATATTTCGCGATCACGAGCCGGCGCCCTGATTCTGGTCGCACAAAATCAAAAGACGCCGTTCTTTTCAGAATTGCAAGCGGATGTATGAAGAAACCGCTACCGTTATCCATCGTGAAGAACCAGCCATTAATGCTCGATCGAGAAAACCGTCTTCGGTTCGGCTCTGATCTCTATCTTTCGTATCGTCAATCAACTGAAAGGCCAGATAGTGACGAACAAATTAAAGAAGGCGCGCGGCCGGGGGGCAATCTCGGTTGCACATTACGCGATCACTCGTGACATGGAGAGATTCAACGCGACAGCAGCGACGCCTTCCCTTCAGTATCCATATATTGCTTGCTGGTAGAATACGTTCGCAAGAACGCTACATATGATCACTCGGATTCGCGCCGGCCGGGTCCATGTGGCTGTGGAAAGACGGAGCGTTTTGTGAGAGAACGGTGAGGACGAGCTGATCCGGCCGGTGCGGCGAGTGACTTGATAGAAGGAGCTAGCGTCGCGTGAGAGCGACTCGCGCAGAGGCTGGAGCCACTCGCTCGGTCGCCGCCTCCGACGGTCCGCGGATGTCACGGCCATATGTATGATGTACGTGCGGTGGTTGGCTGTGGTCTCGTGGAGTACTCTACTCCTCACCGGCCTGTGATCTCATCGCGTTAGTCCTTTAGTACTAGCTCATTTACGACTTACGATCCGTCCATCCGTCAGGTACAGAAGCAGCTTACGCAAGTAATTTCTCGATGGCCACACTGTTAATTAGATCCACAGCCTGGCACCCGCTAGGTTCAATTCAGTCTCCAGGTTTTAAATACGTCATGTATTCTGTGCATCTAAGTCCATGTACTGCCCCGCAAGCAATTTTCTCAAGCAACAAATTTATAAGTGATATTAAGTCTTTTCCCTTAAGAGAATATTGGACGTTCTCCCACTAAAAGATTAGTCCAATAGATAGAGGCTCCCTCACACTTATAAGTTTTAATTTTTCCTTTCCCGCAAGCAATGTGGAACTATTCCCAACATTACCCCTCTCACACATTGCTTGTGCACTTGTGGGACTATTTTCAACATTATTCCTCTCACACATTGCTTGTACACTTGTGAGGCCTAAGGAGGTGTTGGGAGCCTAGGCTCTGATACCACAATTAGATTCGAACCTTGACACCCCACCAGGTCCAATCGGGTTTACTCTTCGATCCCTAGATCTTAAATAGGCTGCGCACCCCATGCATCTAAACACATGGAATGCCGGCAAATAAGTCCCTCAAGTAACAATCTTATAAGTGGTATTAGGCCTAGTCTAATGAGTGAAAACTTCCCCACATTTATAAATTGTGCCTTTTTCTTTGCTATAAACAATGTGGGACTATTCCCAACAAACATAGCGCCACTAACACTGAGTACAGTCAAACCCTATTAATTTTAGCTAAAAATATTATTTAAAATGTAAGATCTAGATATATGAACATCATGCGATTTCAAATATATGTTAGGAGAATTCAATGGACAGGGGGCATCTCGCTGACTCTACAAAGTTAAAAAGCCACAGTAGCTTTTAGGTTAAATAACCTGCTCTTGTAGCTACCTTAGGTCACACCAAACACATTTCGGTGTCATAATCGAGTGATAAACTAGCCAGGGGAGGACAGCTTAGGAAGAAGATAACGCTAAGCTACAGATGCGATGATTGATGTGGTCCGAGCACTTAAAATATCAAAAGATGAGAGAGACGCGTTTGATTGGTTAATTAGGATAACATGCTGACAAGAGGATCATTCTTCCGAAGATTCAAAATGAACGATCGAATGCAAGCTAATTTACTCAATCACACAGAATGCGCGCCAAGTTGAGGCGGAGAAATTTTATTATGTCACAGTTGTGCAGCGTGATTTATGTTACGATCGAATCAAAAAGAAACACGTGAAAAGATGATATTGTATCAGTACTGTAGATTATATGAAAATATAATTTTTAATACTTGTCGCAAGCCATGGTTGCAAATCGGTATACGACCATGGCTTACGACTTATGACTACGCTCTCAACCACGACTTATACGACCACGGCTTACGACATCGACAAGTAAGTAGTGATCAAAAATTATTGTTTCTGTACAATTGTACTGTAGTGGGTTTTAAAAATTATATTTCTGTATAATCTATAGTAGTGCTACAGTATCACTTTTCCATATATTGCTTTTTAATTCGATGGTGACATAAATTATATTGTGCAATCGTTACATAATAAAAAGGCCGTATGACGCAAAGGACAACTGATTGACTAGAGCACATTTTAGCTAGCCATATGTCACATTACAACTTCTCCCTTTGTTTAAGTTAATGATTATTACGCGCCCTATTGGCCGCTAATAAGGACACCTCGATCGGTAGTCAGGACATTGGGGGAGAAAAGAAATAGAGGAAGATAGAAGAAGATAAGAGAAGGTGATGTGCAGTCTTGTAGATATTGTAGCTAATAGCTGCCCTTGTCTCAGAGTAGGTGGTGGACACGGTCGTCACGCTGGCAGCAGCAGCATGGGGCCTCTGGGCGCATTGCCAGCGTACCAACAGTTCCAGTACCTTGCTTTCGTAGGAGCCCGAAAGGCATATTCCACGGAAGAGGAGCTGAAAGCTGCGTTTAATTCTTCCATAATCATCTTGGAGCTGTTGCTCTAATCTAGCTTACTATTTAGTTGGCTCTAGCTTGGCCGTGGAGAGCAGCTCGATCGATCGGACAGAACAGTATGCATGCCAACCACCGGCATTAGGTCCCGCTAGTTTCAACTTTAGCTTCTGACTTATTTTTTACTATTTATAAAAGCTCGTCTTTTTTTTGAATTTTTAGGGTTTTTTAGCTTTTTGCCGATATTTTTTTCCGTATTCGTTTGTACTATCCGTAATAAACGAGCATATTTTTTCTATTTTTAATTTTTTAAATTTAATTGCGCTAAATAAACCACCTTCAGCTATAATTAAATTTCATTCACTACGATACAATTTCAGTAATAAACTATAGTTCTTTAGCTCAACCAAGCGGAGCATTAGATGTGGACCATGAGTCATTTATACATGGTTAGTAGTAGTATTATCGTGTCGTCGCTAGCTATTGGCGATCGACGAGAACAAGGGCAAGCGCCGTGAGCGAGCTAGGACCGATCGAATAGCGGGCGTATGGTACGAGTACGACGGCATGGATGATACGGGTCGCGATTGGGGCAAACAGGTCAGCCTTATCACCAATTCCGACGTGGCGTACCATTCCATTTCGTCGTCACGTGCCGCCCCTCCATTATTGCATGCATTGGCCATTGGGAGACCTGCGTGCCTCAGTAGTCAGTACTTCTAGCTATGAAACAGATTTGAGAATTCACAGATTTTACCATAGGTATACGTAGTAGTTGCGATCGAACTTGGGCTTGAAAACTCGGGCAAATGCATAGTTTTACAGCAAGCAAACGGGTCCCAGATCCACAGTTACAGTTCGAGGTACGACTTACTACTGATCGAACGAAGCAAATGAGGCGCGAGGGTTCAACTCATACACGATGGTCGATGCATGCATGCAGCAAGAAACTAAACGATCGACGGGAGGAGAACTGATCATCAAACGGAGGACGGGGCCGACGGCCGGCGGCGACGAACTTGCTAAGCTTGCAGCTGCTGCAACTTAGCAGTCGGTGGTGGGGAGCTGCTCGTGGGTGTGGGAGATGAAGAGCACCTCGTAGATGACGCCGGCGAGGCCTCCGCCGATGAGGGGCCGACCCAGTACACCCACTGGTAGTCCCAGGACCAGCTGACCAGGGCGGGGCCGAAGGACACGGCGGGGTTCATGGACGCGCCGTCGAACGCGCCGCCGACCAGGATGTTGGCGCCCACGATGAAGCCGATGGCGATGGGGGCGATGGTGCCCAGGCTGCCCTTCTTCGGGTCCACGGCGGTGGCGTACACCGTGTACACCAGCCCGAAGGTCATCACGATCTCCAGCACCAGGGCTTCCCACACCGAGATGCCGGTCAGGCCGAAGGTGCCGGTGGGGAGACCGCCGGTGGAGAAGCGGAGGAGGAGGCAGGCGACGGTGGAGCCCAGCAGCTGGGCGATCCAGTACAGGATGCCGCGGAACAGGGTGATGTTGCCGCCCACGAAGGCGCCGAAGGTCACGGCGGGGTTCACGTGGCCACCGGAGATGTTGGCGCCAACGGACACCGCCACGAACAGGGCGAAGGCGTGGGCCACCGACGCGGAGATCAGGCCGGCAGGGGTCGACGCACCGCCGCCGGTCAGCTTGCCTGAGTCATTCGTGGGGCCACATAACAGTCAGACACGGGATTATCGAAACAAGTATTAATTCGTCAGTGGCATTTCCATGTGAAATTTTCGGGTGAGTATAAGATGGCTTCTTCTGATTTTTACTGTTTTATTTGTGCTACTTTTGTGAAAACTTAAAATAGTATTTTACTACTAGTAGTGTCTTGTTTAGATAAACTGTTTAACCGTGCTAAACTATGGTGACTTCAATTTTTTTGTCCATGTTTTTGAGCATGAACTGACTTTAAATATTGTTTAATCATCTACACACTGCTGTACTTTCCTTGTAACATTCAACTATCTTTTGTTAGAATAACTGGTTTGTTTCAGGTGCAAATGTGTCAGGAAAGCATTTTGCTAGTTCTTTGCAGAAGCACACAAAGATGTACGTCTTGAAGTATTCCACCACGTAATCTTAAGGGCAAACAAGTCATTTTCCATTAATCATTCCACATCTTTTCGCGTTTTTGACTTTATTGAAAACAAATTGAGTTTCTCTGAGCTTCTGGTAACACCTTATAAAGTTGTACCGATGGTCATTTCTCTTGGTATAAGCCGAAAAAAAGATGAAATGACAGGGAATAAATCAGTCTCAAAACCGAACTGATCTTTTTCCATTTCCCCTGTGTGGATCTCCATCTGTTGCTAGATAGATTAACCCAAATTAAGGGTGCAGGTACCGTGCACATTCTAAACTTGTACTATTGCGTGCCAATCTTCCTAACCTTAAAAGGTTAAAAACAGGGTTCACTGAAGGAGATGATGATGTGCCATGCCAGGAGTAAGGAAGAGACGCTAATTAAAGTGTTTTGGAGACTCACTGAAGGCCATGCCGGAGCCCTGGCCGGCGAAGACGAAGATGAGGGTGGAGAAGAACTCGGCGAGCGCCGCCTTGAGGGCGCCCGGGTGGTACACCTCCTGGGTGCTCCCCACGGCGATCCTACTGATCGGCATTTTGAGCTGCCTCTCTCTCTCTCTCTCTCTCTCTCTCTCTAACCACGAGAAGAGGCTGTACTGGATTACTGGGGAGCTCAGAAATGAGATGTGATGGTGAGGAGACGAAATGGGGGTGGAGGTGGTATATATACACCCGCACAGGCATGCCGGGATAGCCACCGGGTGTGGCCGGTGTGCGACGTCAGGATTTTCTTTTTCTTTTTTTCTTTTTTGAAATGAACATTATGAGCTACGAATGTGATAGAGTGTGACACAGCTGACACCTCCCGGAATTGTCGTATTATTGTCACGCAACGCATGCTAATGCTTGTCCTGTGTGATTGTGAAGTTTCTAGAGGTAAGGTGGGTATGCTTGTGATTTCGGAGAGTTAGCTAGGTATACGTGCGTAGCAAAAGCATACGGATATTAGGTTCTTTTTTTTTTTTTGAACGAGAAGCCTATGGAATTATATATTATTATATCGGTGAAAGTAGCGGCCAAATGGCCAGGCCTACCTGGCCGTCAGGCTAAACGGGTATATGTCAGTCTAGCACGGTACAAACCCTACTAGGTTATACCTAGGCCAATGCCTTGACCCATTGGTTGATATGCCGATATGGTATGGTCTATTCTGTTCAGACTGATGTAATAAACGGATCAAGCCTAACAGATCCATATCGAATTGGGTTATATCGCGTCGTACCGTGCCGTCCATTTGGACAGCTCTGAAAGTGGTACTGATAGTTTCGGAAATTAATGGTGGACACTATCATAAGGATGGTACGATAAAATATTGTCTGTAAAAAGAAGGAAATGCGAGAAATAGAAACCTGGTCCATTCTATGTTACAGCTCACATGGTACTGGTACCAAATGTTTTCCTAGGCAATAAAACGCCTGAGATCATTTCTAGATGAGGTTTTTGACGATCCCTCGCCATCTTTTGTGTTAATTTCCTGCCAGAGTTAAATATGTGCGGAGTACTGCTCGGTAGCTACGCTGGACATATGCTAATACAGTAGTACCAGTTTTATTACATAACACGAGTATATTATCACTGTATTACATACGGGAGAGTTTTCGGCCGTTGGTCCGTGTCACGTCATGTTTTATGCGAAAAACTCTTTGAGTTTTCTAAGATCACGTAAAGGTCATAGTTGTCGTAAAAAGATCTCTGCTAGGTTTTTTCCTGAAAACCTCTCCACTTCACCAAAATTGTGCATCCTTTGTCGGATAACACCCTGCGGTTTTCCAAAATTTAGTACGGGTCCTCGTTTAGTTACGTACAGGTCCTTGACTTTTTTGCGAAAAAGTCCTTTAGTGTTTTTGAAATTACGCATATGTCTTCGATTTTTTTAAAAAAAACTCCTTGTGAAATATCATCTCTTTTATTTTAATCTATACGATAGCTAGCGCGACGTATCGCCGCGCTTATGCTGCTAGTTGTAATTAGGCTCGGGGCTGCAATTCATGCGGAGAGCGCTGGACAGCAACCAGGGGAGCGTTTCTCCGGCGCGCCGGCCGGCCGGCCAGGAAGCTGTCAGCGACAGCGAGCCACGTGTGCGGGTCGGCAGGGCTCGTGGTTCGTGTGGATTAGGAGGCCGGGCGCGACGTGACCTCTCAGCACAAACTGGGGCGCCGGGATTGGCTGCCGATCTGCTAGGTCGTCGCTGTGACGGTGAAGGCGGAGTCTGGCATTGGCACATGCTCTACAGTACTCTCCTTCTTTCGGTGAAGTGATCGGAGAACGTACGGCATGCTTGGAGTGATTTTCTCCGGAGTTGTTTTCTTCTCACTGCAACTAGAAAAATGTTTATATAGATGCACAGGTAAAAATGGGGAAACCTTGTATGCATGTGCTTCCTTGAAAACTAAGATCATTTACGAATTCAGGTCCGAATTGGTTTTTATTTTCCTAGTTTCTCGCTTATCCTAAGCAAAGATGTATGTGCGTCTACGCCGTCTAGTTCCTCTACTAGTTCAAAGAGGATATGAATATGATTAACCTCATTCATAATTAACCTCTAAGTTTCTTGAAATGCAAAACTCGGTCGTGCCAGAATCTTATCCTCCGGGGTTAGCGATTCTCGAAGGACAGCTGGGCAGTTCTATGCTCCGTCCCATCATAACCCTGGACAAAAAACAAGCAACCAGCCCATATTTTATTGCCTACGTGGACCGTACGATGGAGACACGTCGTCGACCACAAACTGCTCGTTGTTCGGCGGTCGGCGCCCAATGTTGCGTCCTCCGATAGCCGTTGTAAATTACGATCGTACCCTCGGCTTCTCGAAGTGTCCATGCTCCATGCGCCGGATAACCAAGCGTCCACTGGCCACCACTAGGTACTAACGTCCGGGGTTAGGAGAACCTCTACTTACGTTACTATTATCCGCATGAGACACGAGTATGCTGAAGAAAAAGGCGGACATCCATGATCCATATCCACATGATTTTGAAAAGAGCAGCTTGGCTCCATTATTTTGCGATTTTAGCTCTTTCCTGCCTCTATGTCCTTGCCATATGCTGCCCCCGACATGCATCACCACGTTGAATATAATTGTTCACATAAATAGTATTATAGCTATTATTTTCCAAAAAATTTGGCTTTCAGATATCCGTTTTTACTTTTTATAAATCTAGTCTTCTCTTTAGATATACTGAGTTCGACAGGCCTACCGAGGTACCCCCACACTACTATAAAAAATGTTATACTGTACGGCTACATCACAGACGGTTCATAGAGAACCGTCTATGTTCATAGGGAACCGTCTGTGCTGCAACTATCACAAACGGTTTATACTAACAATCATCTGTGATATTTTCACAGACGGCTATTTATACGAACCGTTTGTAATAAAGCAAGATATCACAGATGATTCATATTAATAATCGTTTGTGATAATTCACATAAGTTTATTTATAAGAACCGTCTGTGATAATGTCAGACATCACAGACGGTTTTTAGTTAGAACCGTTTAAGAAGGAGAGCAGGGCGTGAGCGGATCGAGGAACTGCTCCAGACGTAATTTATTGGCCATCTGTGTAAGGTTGCGGCTAAACAACTCATGATGAATAAATGAGATAAAGGAGATCAAAAGAATACTATATGCCATTATTGAGAAATTTCGTGAAGAAGATGAGGGAGGGGACAGTTTAGAAGAGATTGTGTTTGTGGTATCAGAGAATTATACACCGCGCTGCACATAAAGCCAACAGTGTGGAAGTTTAAGGGTCGCTTGCATCGGAATATTAACAGGCGGGAGTAGGACCCGTATTTTTAAGCGTTATCATAGACGGTTCGTATTCCAAACCATCTCTGATTGCATTATCACAGACGGTTTGTGTAACAAACCGTCTCTGATAATGCCACGACACTGGTCTGTGGCATCTCCCACAGGATTCTGATCTCATCTATCTATTCTCTCCGCATCGAATGGCAAACACCGGTTTCTCCCACCTCTCAGCCCTTATTAATGACTCCTCCTCTACCTTTCACTCCAAGATGTGTGAGTTCTACCGGCTGCTAGGAGATGTATTCTTATCATATTTAAGAGTTGGGTTCGTAGAATTAGGAGATGTGTTCTTACCATGTTTTTACTGTGTTAGATATGTAACCTGCTCATTATCTTGTGATGTTGCAATGGTGGATTCTAATGGAATGTGCTGTTGTATTTGCTTATTTTCAAAGGGCATAGCTAACATTTCTTTAGGCTAGCAAAAAACAGAAAAATTTAGGTATAGTATGAACTATCGTAGAAAATTTTATGGTATAAACTAATTTTGAAGGACTATCACAGACGGTTCTATATTACAAGCATTTGTGATACTCGTCCATTATAGACGGATGGTAGCTAGAACCATATATGATGTTAGAGTATCACAGACGGTTTTTACTTTGAGCCGTCTGTGATGTTAGAATATTATAGACGATTCTAGTTACAAACCGTCTGTGTTATATTTATCACAGACGACTCACAAACCGTCTGTGATAACCTTCGATTATCACTAGCCCATAAGTTCAGACAGTTCAGAAAACCGTCTATAATGACAGTTTCGAACTATTTGTGATAATCCATTTTATAGTAGTGCCACCTCGGTAAGACAGTGTCGACGGAATGGCTGTTAATTAGTACTAATGATGGTTAATTAGTGTTAATGCCGGTAATAAAGTGCTGATCAGTGACTGTGCATGCTCACCTAATGATTTGTGCATGCTCGGCAGGACCTGCTAGAAACCTAAGAAGCTGAGCCTAATTTATGCATTTAAGGTAGTAGCAGATGATGAAGAAATAGGTGGTAGATGAGCAAATGTGGCTTGGTAGGATTTATGGAGTTGTTGTATTGCAGTAGGTGATATGCACGGGTCGTCTGCTATGGCTGTCGAGATCGGGAGAGGATTAGATTTACAAAAATAAATATTTAAAAACTATATTTAAAAAACTGCACAGCAATGCTTATCAGCTATCACCTGACCCAATCACAAATTGATCACAGTGTATAGTGGATCTCATCTAGCCTTGCTGGAAGAGGAATTCATTTATTGTTGCGAATCGATTTGGTTATCTCAAGCTTGATCTGGTAGGCAATGTTGATTTTGTATATCCATTAATCGTAATTTTGTATACGCCTTAATCGTATTAAAATGCCTTGAAGAAACTTGAAAACCTGGCAATTTCCGCGAATCATGAGCTAGCTGGTGCTCTTAGTCAAATATTTGGATGTGCTTCTGAGCTGGGCGGCTAAGCTTGTGGAGGCATAACAAATCAAGGCAATTTGGTTAGGTGGCAGCACTGAAGACTAGCTAAACTAAGCATTAGGTCCCTATGTTGCCATCAAAGAAGATGGAGCAGACATTGCCCTTTTCCCTTTCGGCTTTTAAGTAAAGTCACATGTATACGCATACCTGTTCTTTAATGACAAATTAAACATTCCCGTAAGCAACAAATACCATAATTTGTCTGTTTTTTTTCCTTTGGGGCACTGTCACTTTGCCACCCGCTCCTTGGCTTCCCCCCAACCTTTTTGAGGTAATTGATCTTTTGCCACACCTTTCATCGCATTTGATGATTTGCTCTATGATATCTCATTGACATGTGGGTCTTGTGGGTCCAAGGTCCACATGTTAATAAGACAAATGGGACAAATCATTAAATTCTATGTTTATGTATGGAGCAAATGCTCCAATCTCCCAACCTTTTTTCACCATTTGATGGTAATCAGTAGTAACATTTTTGTCACTAGATGCTAAGTTGCTAAGTACCATGATAGAGAGTAGAATTGGGTGGAATTGGATGATATTGCATTGAGCCTCTCGGGTGGTATATATAGAGGTACAAGACTTGGGGGGCAAGATGGTACAAGGGATTGTAATCCCAATGGACTCTAACCTACCAAATATATTGTACTCTAACATCCCCCCGCAGTCACAACGGGAGCGTCGCAGACGGTGAGACTGGAGAGGAAAGTCGAAGAGCTAATATCCCCCCGCAGTCATAACCGTCGATGCATCGCGTATGCTGTGAATGGAGAAGGAACCGACGAGTAGCTCAAGCAAGGCGGTAGCCCTTTGTGCCGATGTCGAGGTAGCCGAGCGCGAGGGCGGAGTAGTCGTGGTCGAGGATACCGTCTTGGAGATGGCCGTGGTCGACGTGGTCGTGGTCTGCACCGATGTCGGGCGGTCGCACATGAAGCCGCGGGCGCAAAGAGGCGCCATGGTGATGACGCGAGACGCGTCGAGGCGCCGTTGAGAAAGGGGCGATGCCGAGGTCGACGCATCGGTGGCCGTCGAGGATGTAGACAGCGGCGCGATGCAATCGAGGCGACGGACGGAACGGAGGGTCGATGCCGGCCGTGCGATCAAGCCACCGTGGCGAGGCGTGTCGGGTTTGCCGACCCGGCAACGCGTCGACGAAAGCACACACCGGTGTTGCCAATACGGGACGTACTAGGAGAGGGCCCCAACCAGCGTGGTTGTGCCGGACGAAAGCGCGCGGGCGCGACGCTCCTACCCGGCGGCGGTCCGGGACGCCCGCTGCTGCGGCGGCGGCGATCCCGACGCAAGGTACGGCGGCGGCGGTAGCGCCGATGTCGATGAGGAAGGTCCGATCGGCATGACGAAGACCATGTGCGAGCGTAGGCGACAAGAGGTTGCGCAACGATCGTCGATGCACGGGGCGGCGATGTAGATGCAACGGCGAGGGGACACACGTGCGGTGGTGCTGCGGCCCGAGGAGGCGACACAGCAGCAGCCCTGTTGCTCGGAGAAGATGCGCGTAGTACTTGACGACGGACGTCACGGAGCCGGGTGGATCGCGCACAATCGGTGATCGATCGAGTACGAGCGGGCGGGGCGACGATGGAAGAAGTCGGCGAGGCGTCCGATCTGTGGTGGCGATGACGAACCGGCGATGAAGACGTGCGGACGGGATGACCGAGACGCGACGCGCGAAGGCGTCCCCTCGGCATCGCGTGCCCGACCTGGCCGCACAGTCGAAGAGGTAGAGGCCGGTGTAGTCGACGCCGATGTCGGAGTAGATACGTGCGAGGTCGACGGGCGGTGGGCGACTCAACCCCGATCAGTGATCGGAAAAAAAAAGAAAAAAAAATAATAAAAGGTACAGCAGCAGCAGCGGGATCCTCCATGTGCAACTCACCGGGTACACCTAGCGCTTTTTTTTTTTTTGGGTTAGCTTCTAAGGAAGCTACTCCTCCCACCAAGACCAAAAGCATAGCGCCACCAGAGCCGCGCGCCGAGTGGGAGAGGCCGAGCGGTTGGTAAGTGAGCGGGGCGTGGCCGGCCGTAGCAGCGGCGGGTCTTGGCGAGCCACCGAGCGAAGCCGGCGAGGCGGCGCGGCCCGAGAGGAGGCGGTCATGGGAGGGGGCGGCCCAAGGAGGCGACGAGGGAGACGCGCGCAGACCGGAGGAGGCGGCGACGCCAAGACGGGAGGAGGGACGGCGACTCCCTGATCCGAGGAGGAAGGCGGGGGTCTTGGCCGGGCTCCAGTGGAGGCCCCTGACGGCGGCGAGGAGGCGCCGGCCGGGAGGAGGCGGTCATGGGGAGGCGGCGGCGGGGGCGAGGAGGCGAGGCGAGGCGGCTCGATCCCAGCAAGAATCAAGCTTCTCGAGGCGGGCGACAGCGGATCCGAGGCGTCCGCCAAGATTCACCAGCCAAGATCCGTGGCGGCCGGCATGGAGGGAGACGCGGTCGGCGGTGGCGTCCGAGACGCCGGCAGCCGGCTGAGGGGAGCAATGGCACAAGTGAGGTCGCGAAGAACCCGGCGGAGGAGCGGTGGAGGCGTCCGATCTGGCGATCGCTAGCGGCGGTGTGCGGAGGTCGCGCGAACCCGGCGGAGGAGGCGGTGGAGGCGTCCGTCTGGCGATCTGCTTGACACGATGATGATGGCGGCCGGATCAATAGGATCCGTTGCCTAACGGTGTGCGCCCGTGAGATTGATCTCCCGGGCGCGCATCTTGAAGCTAGCGGCGGCTAGGGTTAGGATCTAAACCTAGATGCTCTGATACCATGATAGAGAGTAGAATTGGGTGGAATTGGATGATATTGCATTGAGCCTCTCGGGTGGTATATATAGAGGTACAAGACTTGGGGGGCAAGATGGTACAAGGGATTGTAATCCCAATGGACTCTAACCTACCAAATATATTGTACTCTAACATACCAGTTTTTTGCATCTCAGAAATTCCGGAGGAGTGTCAGCAAGTGTTGCCGTTTGTCCTTTCCCACGGGCTATGTGAGCAGTTGCACTGCTCCACCACGGTGCATGTGACTGTCCGTGTCCATGTAAAGAAAGGCGGAAGCTTGCTGGGCTTCTGGGCTCCGTGTCCATCTTCTACCACACGTCGGCCTCGGTGGTTTGCCACTTGTGCTGGGCTTTCGAGTTTCGGCCAGAGCGGAAACAGGCAGGCAGAGGCTTCGTCCGCGCGTCGTGGAGGCAGGCGGCAGCGGCGCCAACGAGTGTTAGCCCATTAGCCCCAATTGTTGCAAGGTTCAGCCCCGCTCTAGAATAGTCGTATTTTATGAACTTACCCACGTATGCGTGTGTGTCATACGTGTAGGGTGTGGGACTGTGATGCAAACAAATCAAATAAGAATGGATAATTTTTTATCATATTTTTTATCATATTTTTTGGATATGATACAAATATAGATACCTCTGATACGAATACAAATACGAATAATATCGAATACAAATGCGAAACGCATACGAATCAAAACGAATACGGTCATGAATATTTATCGGAACATTAATTTTAAATCTTTGAATGGTAGTTAATTTTTTTCTAAAGTCCTAAATAATTCTTAATGGATTTCTACCATTTATATGCGACTAACAAATTAATTAAGTATTTAAATTTGCATTAGAATGATTTAAACGGCAATACATCAGTATAATTGGTACACGCTAAATTTTAATCTATCGACGATACTAAATTTATTTTTAATAAACATAAGTATTTGCTAGTGGTGTTTGTAATTTAATATAACTAAAAAAATTTATCAAATAAGTCAACCATGCTACGAAAATGACAGAGTGCCCAATACTAAAACTTGTGAATAAAATGGCTTTCTCACGCTTTTTTCTTTCTCGTTTTCTCTTTTCTCGCCCTTCTCTCATTTTTCCATTCTGATTGAAGCCTTCTCCTACACACTCGTTCTTCCTCTCTCCATTTCTTTCTTCCTCCCCTTCTTCTCCCTTTCTCCTCACTCATCCTCCTCCCCAAGTCGCCCACTAGATCCGGATGGCACTTTGCGCCTCCCCTGACCTCCCGTCCCGGTGCTCCAGTCCCGCCTCCGCCCAGCTCCGCCTCCAGCCTCTTGGCACCGGTCGACGGCTCAGCCCTCAGGCCGCTGCTCGGCCATGGCCTCTTCCCGGGACACATCCCTGAGCTCGGCCCCTGGCGGGTTCAACCTCCCGACGCTGCCTCCTACGAGCTCCACCTCCCTCCTGCAGCTCGACGCAGCCTCCCTCTATGCCACCCTTCGGTTCGGCCCCCAGGCCACCGCCCCTTCACTCCGCCTACCTCGCTCTAGCCACCGCGCTTCTAGCGTCGCCAATATCCCCCTGGGTCGGTCCCCCTTGGCTCAGTTTCCATCGGTGCTATTGCTTCATGCTCCTCCTGGTGCATCAGCGAGGGCGTTGCCGCCTTGGTGGCGGACGTGGACGCAGCGGCGGCGTGCCAGCACACCTCAGCGAGCTCCATGGCAGCGCGACAGATGTTATCGGGGGTGGTGAGTGTGGCCGGGTCGACGTGGAGCAGCCGCAGCGCGAGTGCAGCAACGTCGTGCACGCACGTGCTGACCTCGGTGATGGCGAAGGTGCCGAGCCAGATGTAGATTTGTTGGGCCGGATATCCGGACTCCATCATCCTCGGATAGTCCGAGTCTGTATTCGTATTCGACGGATAGTTCATTATCGTATTCGTATTCATTTCCAAAAAAATAATATGTATTCGTTTCCGATATGAGAATATTTGAGAAAAATCCGAGTCAAAACATTTCGTATTCGAAAATTGTCCAGATCGGTCGGAAACTATCTGATCCGTTTTCACCCCTATGTGTTGAGTGCGTATGTGGGGGTCCTTTTTTGTACTTTTAAAAAATGATCTAGGGCTTTTTCCTGGTTCCTTCCCTAGCATGGTAGAATTTGCCCTTAGGGAAGAATTTTAATTCAAAAGTATTGCTCTCTTGTGGGAGAAAGCTATATGGCCCTTCTTTTTTTATTTTCTATGGCTTTTAACTTCGGGTTCTTCGAAAGCCAAGACAACCGAGACGATTTTTCATACACCTTCTTGAAGCCATTTATCCAAACAGCTTCCTGAACCAAAAACTATATGTGCCATCCGCTGCCATCCAAAAAGCGCTACAAAAAGCCTTTAACCACAGAAAAAACAGGTCTATGTCTGGTTGATATCAACAAAAGTAAAGACCTACCAATACAAAATCAAATGCATGCTTAAAGTTCTCTATGTTCTTTTTGGTTTTTGATTTCTCTAGAGGTTAAAAAATTAAACATTGAAAACGGGAACATCTTGAAACGGATTCCACAAAAAGCTTCTTGAGTTTAAAACCGCGTACACTATCTGTATTAGCGTCTCCGTCGATTGTTATCGTATCGAAAACACAACAAAAACTATCAATCGCAGCCAAAAGAACATCCCCTCGATTCTTTGGGGGTATTTTTTGGGCTACGGTTTATGGTCTTTGGCTGCACTTATTAGTTTAATATATAGTGATTTCTAAAAGCAATCGAAACCAAACAAATAGTTGAAAAGCCGAAAAGAACGGGACCTTTTGCGAGACTAATGGAGAGATTCAGGTAGACGTAGTCCTTAAAGTGACTTTTAATTTCTAGCTTATGGCTAAAAATATATTATAGCAACTAAAAACACACTGTAGCGACTGTTAGCCTTTTCTGTGTAATTAAATTTAAAAATAAAAATATATCATCACAGATAATAAAAAGAAATAAAGGAAAAACGAAAAAACAAAAAGCCCTAAAAAGCTAAAATATCAAAAAACAAAATTAAAAAACCGATGTTTTCAGAAGCCAGAAGCAAAAGTTGTGGGTTTTTAATCGGCCCGAACTGGGTACACGCGATTTCAAAATTCAAAACTCCCTCCCACACGTTCTCTTCTCGCTTCCCTGATTTCAAGCCCGAATCCAGCCCACGCCGCCGACTAATCCGGCGGTGATCGGCAACGAGTAACGACTACTTGGCCGATCCGCTCGCCCCATCTCGCCCGTCCATGGCCGCACCGACGGTCGCGCTCACCCGGCACCTTTTTAAATAGATACGCTCCCCACCTCCACCTCCACGCCCAACCCATCCCCGTCTCCTCCCACCGCTGCTCGTTTTGGCCGCTTCACACCAACCGCGCCCTCTCCGCTCCGTTCCAAGGTTTCGTGGCTCTCCTTCCTCTCAAATCCTCTGGCTCCTCGTGTTTTCCTCGAAATGTTTCTGCAAGAATCGTCTTTTATCTCTGATTGTTGCGTGATTGGGTGGTTTGTCCGGATTTTTAAAAAAGATTTTGGGGACTTTTCTTGCAGAGAAGCGGATCAAGAAGTGGTAGTGGACATGGGACAGATCCAGTACTCCGAGAAGTACTTTGATGACACCTACGAGTACAGGTAGATGCGAAACCCTAGCCCCTGATCTTTGCCCCTCTCTTTCTCTTCGGTGTGCCCGTGGTTGGCAAAACCCTAACTTGATCCCCTTTGCCCTGCGCAGGCACGTCGTTCTCCCGCCCGAGGTCGCCAAGCTCCTCCCCAAGAACCGCCTCCTCTCGGAGGTTCGTCAAGATTTCCAGTTGCATTCTTGTAAAACCGCGTTCTTGGTTGCCTTGGTTGTTTAATAGGGAATTGGGGTTTTCCGGTGGGGTCTTTTTTTGCAGAACGAGTGGCGTGCGATCGGCGTGCAGCAGAGCCGCGGGTGGGTGCACTACGCGATCCACCGGCCGGAGCCGCACATCATGCTGTTCCGCCGCCCGCTCAACTACCAGCAGCAGCAGGAGGCGGCTGCCGCCGGCCCGGCTGCGCAGATGCTGCCCAAGTGATCGCCCCTGCGAGGGCGGCGGCGACCGGGGTTGGAATGTGCGAAACCCTAGGCCCTTTTCATCTCTTAAAGGGGGGTCGCGATACCGCTAATTGACTCTGGTTTGTTGGTTGGAATCTAGCGATGTTGGCTGTGTCCGCCTAGCGTTCGTGGAAATGCCTGGAAGGAACTGGCAATGTGTTAGCGTTATCATGGGTACTCTTGATTGCTAAGCTGTTATGTGGTGCTGGTACTGTTGTTAATCTGTTTGTGATGATCTGGTTGTGTTTATGCTTGCTCGTTTGATTCTTACCTGGTTGTTCAGTAGCGGTTAAGAGTTCATACGACAGTGAAACTTCAGGCTCCGTTTGGAAGGCATGATTTTTTCTTGAATCCTGCAGGAATTGAACAGTTTCCTGTGAAATCCTACAAAATTTCTGTGAAAGTCATGCGTTCCAAACGGGCCTTTGTGTTCGGAGGTGAGGAATTCTGGTGAATTCTAGTATGAACCCATGCGTTCCAAAACATGCCCTTGGAAGAAACAGCGAGGGACTCTGGATACATGGTTATATGAAGTATGAACAGAGCCCATGTGTGAGCCATGTGAGTAACAATGTAGAATTAGAATCCACAAGCCGAAGAGGAGAGGCTGATGCAAGGCGATCGAACGTTGCTTGTACTGGAGCATGGAACGTAGGCCATTTGTTCTCTCATTTCGCGTGCTGCACTGTTAATGTCCACAATCATCGTTCTAAGCGTATTTGTTTCCATCGGATAAAAGCTACTCTCTCCATAGAAAAATGTAAGGTGCCGTTTAACTTGGTGCAATCTCTAAGATTGAGGTTTGACCGTTAATTTCTTTTACAATATTCTGTTCGTAGCTACAAAATCATAGGTCATAAGAAATTGATTTTAAATATTAATCTAACGATAGTCAAGATTTATAAACTTTAAATGTCAAAATACGTGGACGCCCTGCATTTTTCAACTGAGGGAGTATTGGATTGGTGATGCCGAATTGCCGAGGTTTGGCGACATGTTGACTGGCCTGTTCTTTTTTGTTTCGATTTATGACTTTTAGCTGCAACTTATATCTTTTAGGTTGTTCGTGAGAGTATAGAGTAACAGAAACTCATATGCGATTTTGACCGATATAAATGAAATCACTGTAGCATGTAGTACAATCAATTTGTAGACTCCATCTTGAAAAGACACCATGTTTGAAAGTTAGTTACTGTAGAAAACCTAAAAAACAGCTTTTAGAAGCTAAAAAAAGAGACCCGTTAATGCAGGAGTGTCTTTTAGGTAATAGAGATTGAAGTGGCTCTCTAGCTGCATATGTTATACATAAGCAAAAGCTGATGATTTGGTTGTGTTTGAGCTTTCTTTATTTCTTGTTTGCTTCTTAACTTATTGATTTGCTGGATGAAATGGGAGTTATTGTGGTTACATACCAAACAGTGAACAAGGGGCTATGAGGAGACCACAAAAGGGCTGCTTGGAGCCTTACAAACTATGGAGAGAGATAGGGGATAGAAGTCTGTGCTACCTAGATTTGTCTAAAAAAGAGAATCCGCCTCTCTATGGCGTCTTAGGGCACACATTTATAGCTATAAGGGAACTTGTTATATGAATACTCCTATCTGGGTCTATAATTATAGGGGTAGTATCGCCCTTTCCTTTGTAACGGCCCTCCTGGGTCAGCCATGTGGCGTTCCATTATTGGGCCTCATGGTGCATGGGCCGACTATGCCAAGATGGGGGCCACTCCCCCAATAGTAGCCTCTCATGGTGGAAGGTCCCCGATTTCTATGGGCTAGGACCATGTGTCCATGTCTAATGTTATCTGGTCCCCTCTAGCCCTCCGGCCTATTGAATCGTAGTATATTAGGAGTTCTCGCCAAAACTTGGATGAGCTCGGTCGTGCGCACGACTTCCGAGAGCATGCACCATGTGGCGGCGTTTGGTTTTTTGGTCATGTGGTACGAGCCGACATGTGCCCGTTCTGCTGCCCTAGGCAGAAAATGGCTAAGGGCGCCTAGGCGACCTATGAGCAATGGATAATTATCCTTGGGCACGCTTTGTTGAGGTTGGTGCAGTCCACAAACATGTGCTAGGTGCCGTTTGTTTTCTTCAGTACTGGGTTAGCAAGCCACTCAGAGTGGATGCCCTGCCGGAGGCTAGCAGTTTGGCTACCTCGGCATTGGCAGCCTCTTGCCTGTCGAGGTCTGCCCTGTCCTCCTCGTCCGCGTCGAGGAGTCCGACGGCTGCTGCATTCGCCTTCTTTCCTATAAGGTACCACACGATACAACATTCGTAGTGCTTTGCTAATGGTGGATGCTGTATTTTGCAAATAGCGATTACTGATTAGTGTCTCGTTTTTACGATTTTTGGTTTTGCAGCTGGAGGGGTCACCCCTTGTGGAGGCACAGAACGACAATTTCTCAGGTAAGGTTTGCTCTTGATATTTATATTGTTTCCACTGTTTGACATGACTAGATACTTGCCAGATTGCTTAGTGTGCTAGACGAGAGCCACTTATTGTTTTGTAAATGGCTCTATGGCACTGCACATGATTGTAAATTACGATGGGATCAATTCTCAAAGAAGCTGAGAATTTGTTTCGTTTCGATGTCATACAGCATGGTTTAAGCTATATCATGCAGACCGCGAAATACCCATTCTACTGGGAGATTAAATCGCAAAGCTGTGTCGAAACATTTACTGAAACAAAATATGCAAACAGCGATCCCTCTTGCTGGATGAATAGTCCAGAACTTCCCTTTCTCATCAATCAGAATGATGCATAAACCATTTTGGTTTTATGTGCTTGTCACGGTTGATCTTCAGCTGCTGCGATCACTGTTAGTCAGGTGAACAAAATAGGTATATATAGAATAAGTCCTCTTTTTCTAACTGCTGCAAAGTTGAAGGTTGCTTTGAATTGTTGTAGTATTCTTTTGCAACAGAGTATATGTATTTTTGGTTGTATAAATCGCCGTCCTACTACCACATTGCCTTGTGCAGACCTTTACCACTGGACTCGTCAAATTAAAGTTCAATCTTTCACTTCAGCATAAGCACTAACGCACCCTTGTCTGGCAGGCTTCTATGTGCTAGTATGCTCTGCCTGCTTAAAAAACGATAGTAATTGAGTATAAATGTCATCATAGCGTCATAGACGATAGCTGATGTTGTTTATTATTCTTGACACTTGACAATGATGTTCTTGTTACTTTTGTGATTTAGATACTTTTCTTGGGTTGTTTGCACTTCTTTATCTCGATAATTTGTATGCCTAATCCATATGGTAATGAATGACAAATAGATGAAAGTTCTTTGGTTATAGGCTTGTAGTGGTACAATCATGGAGTTGCATGGTTGACTCTGTATTGCTTAATATGTGTGATTCATAGTTGTATTTTGCATATTCTAAAATAAACTATTTAATCCTTGTTCCAGGAAATCATTGACATGATTTGCTGTGGGTTGCAGCTTCCATGGTGGATAGGGTTTTCTGCAACAGTAGTTTGCATGATTCGACATTTCGACAGCTTACATTGGATACTACAATCGAGGTAATTCAGTGTCAAGCTGTCAGCTAACCTCATCTAAACATAATTGAATGTTCTTGGACACAATCAGCTTATCTTGATAATCTTCAGATTACAATTGATATTCCCTTCCCGTTTCCAGCAATACCAGTTGAAGCCATTGAATCAAGTGGCAGGCAATTGTTGAGCAGTTACTTGGAGTCATGCTTCCACGATTTCTGAAGCAGGTCGGTTAAATACCACTTTGTTTTGCCTATGATAGCCATTTGTTTAATACCAATTTCATCGGTTCAGCCTTTCTTTCTTCCAAGCTCCGATACATTGTTTCTTTTGGATTACAATTTTAGATGATTTTTTGGTACAATAAAATCAAGGATGTCTTGTCCTATGTATAAAAATAAGATAATGGCGTATAAATTTCAGAAGAAATTATATTTTTAGAAATTACCTCTCTTTAACATCAATCAAGTGAAGTCCGCTTCATTTAATTTCTCATATTCATGAATACTTGAAGTTTAACAAATAGTTTAGTTTTAAATATTTGCTATTGTTCAATCATATGCGAACTAGATAACCTAAAAAATGTCATATATGAACTAGTTTTATGTTAAATAGTCATCAGCTGCTAGTTTCTTGAGTTAACTCACCAATAAGTACACTGCCAGAACATTTTGTTTCTGCCATCATCAATATTCGAAGTCTCATGAATCGTTCAATTTTTAGTTTACTTGTTGTTTGTTCAATCCTTTGTCATATCTGAACTAGATGACCCCCCAAAAAATAGTCATATATGAATAAGATCTATGCTGCTTAATTGTCAGATGAAAGTTTCTTGAGTTGAACCATTTCTATGTTTGTTCTAGAGATTATTGTGGGCAACATTTCCTATATTTATCTTCATATTTGACCCAGAGATTATTTATTAAATAAGAAAATTGTTTTGCTTTCAGCTTGTTAAAGACTACCAATCTTGGCTTCGGGTGATTCTTCAAGGAAACCACTAGGCACTGGTGAAATATGAAGCTGTCCAGTATCTGCATTAGGCATGATTCCAGTCCATGTAATTTCTGTTTTTTCCTAGGTTGTGTTGTGGTTGGCTCGCCTTTATGTACTGGTGGACGCGTTGGTTTGTACTAAAACTATTTTCCTTCTTAATACAAAGACACACAAAGCTTTTGCATGTTCTCTAAAAAACCATGATATGTTTTGTTGTTGAATTTATTTATCGCCGCTTGATGGGGTATAGCAACCCTGCTAATGCATCATCCACTTTGCTCATGACAGTTTCCCCTTGTTGGACTTATTCACTGACTCCTGGTTTTATATTGCAATCCTATCGTTATATAATCCATTTGCTTCTTTCTGGTCTCTGAAGATTCTTTACAAGCATCTATCGACTGTAGAATTAAGCCATTTACAAGGCCTTGTTGTAAGATCATGGTTATATGACCTGTCTTTTTACGTGCATATGTTCTGTGGTAACTAGTTAACTACTAATTGGAAGTGCAAACTGATTCAAGGCTTGTTTTATGACCAATATTGTTGTCAAACACTAATAATGCTAGCACTTTGATGTGGGTGGTGTTTGTAACTTTGGACTTCAGTATGGTAATATGATATTGGCAGCAACATGTGCATACCACATACTACCAGTGTGGAGATTTCATGCGGAGATGTTCAACAGTTGAAGGGGTTATTTGACTCTGATGTTCATTGTTAGAGTTCTTGCCTTGTCTTTTCCAGACTGAGTAGATGTTTGGTATATGTAAGGAAAGGAAACTTGTGGTCTATAAACTTACCTACTTACTGCGTGAGAAAAGTAAAACAGCTATGTAGGGTGGGTGCCGCACAATGTCTTATTGAAAAGGGATGATTTGGCAATTAGCATGTGATAAACAAAATCCTTCTTCCACATTTGGAGTTGAAGAAGAGCTTTCTGAAGTGCTAGTAACTAGTTTAGTAAAGAAAAGAGAAGTGCTATAGAACATTCGACTATTTTTAAGGTAAAAATAGTCAGATAATCTGGAGGCATTGGATCTCTATCTAATAAATCTACTCATATAAGCACTCCCTCCAAAAAATATCTCATATAAGCATCCCTTAAAAAAAGATCTGGAGCGTTGGATCACCATCCAACGTCCTAAAATCTGATTATTTTTGCCTTAAAAAATGGTCAAATATTATATAGACACTTCCTAAATAAAAATAAGAGTAAATAAAAGAATAGAGAAATTCAAATATTTTTATATACTCTTTTAAATTTATTTGTGATGTATATGTTTTCTTCTAAAACATAGTTAATAAAAACTAACAACCCCAGAGAAGACGTACGTTCCTCCCCTTCCTTCCCTTCGTTGTCCATTTCCTTCGCCTCCGCACCACCACGGCGCCACCCGAATGACCTCACCTCCCATCGTGTCACTCCCTCCCGGATTCGAGCCTTTCTGAGCTATCGCCTCCGCCCTCTCGCCGCGGATCTCCTCGCGGCGGTCTCCTCCATGGCGTCCTCATCCACCGCCGCACTCGGTGACGCACCCTCTCCCTCCTCTCCCCCACTTGGTCTCCGGCCCCTCTCACTCGCTTCCCCTCTCCATTCCAGAGGCCGTGCAGGTCCTCGTCGGCTCCCTCGCCGACGACTCCCCCGTTGCCCGCGACGCCGCCCTAGCCGCCCTCCGCGAGATCGCGCCGCTGTAAGGATTGCTCCCGTGTACCGCTCCCTTCCGCGGGAAGCAATTTGGTAAATTCGTTGCTTGCTGGATGCAGGAATCCGCTGCTTGTCCTCGACTGCTGTGCCACCGTCTCCCGAGGCGGCCGTCGGGTACGCTTCTGTGCCTTTGGGATAAAAATTTGCTCATTAGGGCACTTATTTTCGGTTTGTTTGGATTGAGGGTATGAACTAGTTCTGGTTTATGTGGATTGTAGCGGTTTGGCAACATGGCTGGGGTTTTTCTCGTAATGGCTTCTGCCGTGAGGGTTATCGACCGCTCGGACGCTGAACGCGAATTCCTCCGGAAAATTGCGAAGATTGCAACTGCAGAGATTGTTAGCTCAAAGGTATCGTATGTTATCAATCTGTCTCCTTGTGTTTTTTAGCTCAATACTAGATGGTGAGCTGGAAACTAAGGGACTGTTTTGCAGCCCCACACCTTCGTTTCCGGCACCAGTTACATAACTACAGATAGTTTTACGTGGGTTGCTAAACAGATAACGTACAAATTAGCATCCATAGGGATATGAGAGCTGCTACAGTAGGTATGATAATCTGCTATGATTGTCACACTATTGGATGAAATGAAACTGATAATCCCTGCCAGAATAAAATGCTATGTAATGAACAATTTGATTATTACACACCTTACTTATTGTAAGTAAAGTTAAAAGATTTCCCCTGCCTCCTCAGAAGCTGGAAGATTTGTGCATTACAGTTTAATAAGCTGTTGGATACTTCAACTGTATGTAGAAGTCCAAAATATCATTTGAAATGTAACATTTATAGAACCACTAAGATTTCATTGTAGTACCTACTACTTGATTGTTACTCGTTGTATCTAGTGTTGAAACATTCTTCTATACCATTTATAACCATTTAAATTCAGATTGATGTAAAGAGTGTAACTTTCTAAACTCAGCAATTTTGATATTCTACAAAACATCTCAACCGTAGACATTTTATTTGGCCAGATGGCCTTGATATTCTGTAGTCAAGATCATTGCCGGGTTTCCAAACTAGCGGTGTTACATGCTGCAGTTCTTTAGTGTGGTGGAGCTGGGCACATAAGCCCTGACCGTGCGACCGATCAGCATGTTTTTTCCTTCTTCATGGCTGTTGATTTTTTCCCTTTGTGCCTGTTTAGAAACACCATGTGTGGAATGTTCTACTCCTGAATGTTAACAAGGGATGCCATTTGTTTGCACTTTGATGCCTCATTAGTCATTAGGCATTACTGTCCAAATGGCTTTTCACAATAATATTGTTTCTCAAAATTAAGCTACTGAAACGAAGCCCTCCATTTCCCCTGTGTTTTGACAAGTGCAGCAGCTTATATGATGCATCTTAAACATGCTCAAGTAATCTCAGCTTATTTGTTTTCTAAGCTTATGAGCCCCATAAGTCACTCTCTACTGTCTTTAACTTCTATCCGTATCATGGCTTAAGGTTAAAGTTAAGCCCAGACATAAGCAGATTGCCTATGCCTTTTTAAGCTTATAAGCCACATAACCTTAAGCAAGCTAGGCAAAAGAGTCCCTAAATATATTCTTTGTTGTTGAGGTAGTTTCCCGACTCCTAAGGAGTGAACTATCATGACGACGGGTTACTATCACTACACGTTGAAAGTAGGTCAGTGATTACTTTCGTGAACATGGTCCCAATATCATGAAAATACGGTATTGGGAGCCACATACAAGTTTATTTTTCTTTTTTTGTCTTCGTTTCATGGTTTTGAACATTAATAATGTTATCTATTTACAATGTGGGCTATCCTAATGCACTTCAATAATAAGGATGCATTATGTTTGCCTTTACTTCTTTTGATTTTTTGTGTTTTTTTGTCTCCTATCTTGTTTCGTTTGGTTGATATAATCATTGTTTTTTGTCGAACAGGACTTCAATGCTGATTGGCAAAGAGCAGCAGCTAGTCTTCTTGTTGCCATAGGGTCACATGATCCAGACTTGGTACGCCTTTTCCCAACCATTGTACCTTCTGTTTGTGTATATAACTATATATGTGTTAAATACTATGATTAAGGCTGTGTTTACATGCTTATTTAGGAAGCACATAGGTCATAGGGGCAATTGGCTTGGTAACGCCCAAAAAAGGTTTAGTTATGGAAACAATACTATAAAAGATCATCACGTTGGCCAGAGGGAGGCTATAGGAGGCACAAGTCTTGTAGAGACGTCGCCTTGGACGGAGAGGAACTGATGGAAAAGGGTATTGAAGAAGGGTGTTTTTGGTTATTTTGAGAAAATAATAGTGGATAGTGTCATGATCCAACACAAACAAGGTTTGTAGTCCCGTCTAGCCAGTAGCCACAGGGTTTCACTAATCAAGTCCATTATGAGTTTCAATACCAAACTTTTCTAGTTAGCAATGGTTCACTAATCTATAATTTTGAAAGACTTTCTGGTAGACATGTTTCATGTTGCTCCAGGGCTAGTTTTCTAATAATGCGCTGGTTAACATTAACTTTGGTAAATGTATGCATCAGAAATCTTATGCTCTTCTCAAAGTCTTCCTTCTAAGGAGAATCCATTTCTGTCTTGGATGACCGCCAGGGAAAAAAAACTTGCACTCTTAATGGCAGAGTGTGGGGTAGATTGTTTTCTCTGTGCCAATCAGCTATAGCTCTTTCTAGTGTCATCTTGAAAGTTGAAATGTATTATCATAAGTCAGAAATTACTAAAGCAGCCTACTTACAGTAAACTTCGTAGCTGGTTTTAAGTATAACTTTCCTTTTTCATTGTTCCCAGCTTGATCTCTTTCTTCACATTTCTATTGGCTTTGGGTGCTGGTGACTCTTTACTACTCCGTAGTCTGGCACAATAATACCAATCTGTTGACCTAACTTGTTGTAGATGATGGAGGAAATATTTCTTTACTTCTCTGGACCAACTTCTGCCTTGCCATCCATGTTACAGATACTTGCAGATTTCGCATTAGCTGAAGGTTAAGCACATTTTTTAGTTTAATTTCCATCTGATTGGGCTGGACTGCTGAATTCACAACTTGTTCTTGCTTATTTGAAGCCTTGCAGTTCACCCCACGATTAAAGGATGTACTTTTGCGTGTTTTACCTATCCTAGGAAGTGTACGAGATGGCCAACGACCTGTTTTTGCGAATGGTACTGTGTATGAAATTTCCTCCAATCATCAGCATTTGTTCTGGTTTCTACGTTCATATGTTTCCGGAAATTTGAAACGATATACAAAACCTTCTTTTGAATCCATTGATACAATGTTTTCCTTCTATTTGCAGCATTTAAGTGTTGGTGCCAGGCTGCATGTCAGTACATAGGAGATGCCCCCTCCGAGCTTCCTTTCGATACTGATGTCATGTAAAGTTTTCTATGAGAGAGAATTTTTTTATTTGAGGTAATGGGAGCTGTTATGCCATCTGTCTAATATTTGAACTACAGGTCCTTCATGAATTCAGTATTTGAATTACTTCTAAAAGTATGGACAGGCTCGCGTGATCTAAAGGTACACGCCATGGCTTAAACTTGGCTTATTTAGTTGTTGACTTGTTGCTATGTACACCCCTTACAATAATATAGCGTCTCAACTGATTGGAGCATGCTGTATGTGTTTGGATGCATGAATAATGCTTAGACCTATATAAATAACTTTGGTACAATTGTCAGAAACACATACTTGCCAATAAAACTGATACACATCAATAGTTTTGTAGTTCAATGCTGAAATCATCTCATGCTGAGCCTCATGCAATAGCTCAATATGTTATGATCCACCATTATTAAGGCTATTGGGTGATAGTGGTGTGTTCAATAAGTGCTAAGAATCCTACGATGCACCCAGATGCAACTGTCCGACAAAATAATGTTCCAATTCTTGGTGTGACTGTCAACACCTGGAAATGTATTAAGTCAGAATTTCCTTGAAGTGTGATTTTTGTCCGTTCGATCCTAGGGAGACAATTAGTGATTTTGCTCTGAGGTGCAGATCAGATGATTGCTGTCCATTCCCCGTCAATCAGATGGCTAGGATTGTGAGTTCGCATTCTCCCATTTTAATGGGAGTTCCTACAGATACGGCCCCTGGCACCAAATTGGATAATCAATGTTTGGAGTCCCTTGTACAATGGACTTTTTCCTTCTCCTTTGTCACTTAAGACCATTGCAGATTTGCTACAGTGTTGGGATCTTAATGGCTTAGTGCACTGCTCTTGTAGTAATGTAGTGTATATTCTTTTTTTTAAATTCCAACATAATATTGCCTGATCAAATTAACTGCTAAATACTGCTTATTGTCTGGTTAACATTTTCATCAGGTGCGGTTGTCTTCTGTGGAGGCTTTGGGAGAAATGGTTGGCCTGGTCACTAGGTCACAGTTGAAATCAGCACTGGCAAGGATTATACCAACGATGCTGGACCTGTATGGGTTCTATTCTCATATATTTACTGAAGATGGTTGCCAAATTCTCCCAGACATTTATCTGTTTTGCTCATGTAGATGTAGGAAAGATCAAGAAGTTGCTTTTGTTGCGTCTCGCAGTCTTCATAACCTTCTTAATGCGTCATTACTGTCAGAAAGTGGTCCTCCTTTACTTGATTTTGAGGTAAATTAAGAACATTCTTAAGACATACAATTTTTACTCCATAAATAAATAGCTATTTTGTATGTTTGTTTTTCTTCATAAATTCATTTTATTACAATTATCATAACTAATATGTATTTTGCAATTTTATTCATCACTTGTATTGCAACATGTGAAGTCTTTTTGCTTTTATTCAGTACATCATTGTAACTTGTAAGTATGTAAAGACACCATGATAAAATTGTTATATGTTTGTAGGCATGGCAGACATAGACATTTATACCATTAATAAAAGATGTCATGAACATGACAGGGAACACAAGGGTGGATAGTCTTCATGTATAACTGCAGATTCTTGTATGATCACTAAAAAAAAGGTCAATGATATCTGTTGCCGTTGCAGTAAACATGATGTGAGTGTGTCTAACAAATAATTGTAGATAGCTAAATATAGTAGATTGTAATTATTCTAAATGACAGAAAAACATGACATATTCTTGCGCAAGAGTTTTGGGAAGTTTGATTGCCATCTCTTAAAAAATTGTTCTATGAATAAAATATCAAATCATGGAAGTTGTTCTTTATTTTAAAGTTTAAACTTACTTAACCCGTGAAGTCATCTCAGCAATTTGCTTATATTGTGTTTGTGTACTTGGCCAACCACACGATTGAAAATTTATGAATAACTTTTCCAAATGTATGATTTAGACATATAATTAGTGGCATGGAGCAGTGGACTGAGGTGGTACATTTTCATGGCTACAAAGTAGTGGCTGCGCATTTTGGTGTCAACGTTTGATATTCTGCTTTCATTGCTATTGCAACTGCCGTCAAAATAGGTGAATGAGAACTAGTAATGTTGTCCATTAGATCAGATCTGGATGGGCCGGTCAGATTGCCATGGATAGGCTGGTCTAACCGGTCCCCTGTTCCAAATCTAGAAACCTCTTAGGCCAAAACTCAAATCTCAAGGGCTTACTCAAATCTCATCTAAACACTTCTAAATTTTGTATGAGACTTGTTTAAGGTATTAGGGACCTAAGCTAATCAAGAATCGCAAGGTTCTTGGACTCAGGTTCACTAAATTGAAGAAAATCAAATCTAGGTCACAAAAACACCTAAAACCCTAAATTCCGAATTAGTTCTTGCTTGTGGGGATCTAAGACATGAGGCATTCCAGATATACTCCCACATGTTCTAGCAAAGAAATGAAGGCAAAGATTCAAGCAAAGACAACCTAGATCATGATTTTGAATTTCTTGCTCAAGAACATGAAAAACCGAACAGAAAACAATTGAAGCATCAAGAATGGATCAAAGATTTGATCTATTACCAGTAGAGTGGGTGATTCACGAGTACATGGATGGTTACAAGGTGCTCCTAAAGTACCGCCCTTACACGCACAAGATTTCTCATTTAGGGAGAGAGAGAAGAAACTACTTAAGACTTAGACAATATCTCAATATCTCTCTTAAAGCCTCAATCCTAGCTCTCCCCTCTCCTCCCTCATATACTTGCACCACTTAGTGGGTCTCAACTCGCTGAGCACTTAGGGAAACCCTGTTAACCCCATTAACATGGGTTTTACACACTCATGCACGCTTCTCAAAGTGTTTACAAAACTCAACCTGCTAATACATTAGCGATTGATCCACTTAGTTAAACTAACTCACTTTGACCTAAACCACTTCTCATTTGTGTCTCTCCGTGCTGTGGCTTTGTCTAAGGCTCAAACTTGGTATTTTGGCAAACTCTCAAAATACCCCCGACGAAGCTTACAGGCACCTTCCCTTGACTCCGTCACCTTCCATGTGGCCCCAATGTTGTGGACACGATCTCTAAATGCTTTGGCTTGGTGTACTAGCACTGTGCGAAGGATGGCGCAGCAGCAAGCAACCACAAGGGCGACGGGTTGAAAAGTCCAGCTGTGGCGCAATCAGGAACCTGAGTCAGTGTGCCGGACGCGGAACAGGACAGGCTTGATTCTTTTCCTTAACAGCGTCAATTACTATGTAGTTGGCTTGTTAGTTTCCTTTTGCATATCAGTTTCCGTATCGGTTAGGATTGCATTCGATTGTTAGGAGTCCACCTCGGATTAAAAGAGGGGAGCAGATTGAATAATAAAGGGCAAGTAAGATTTACCTTATCTCCTTTCTTCTCTTATCTCCCTTTTGTTCTCCTCTTCTAGTCGCCAGGTTGCTACCACGGAGCTGTCTCGGCACTGATACCGCCTCCCACGCCATCTCCCACATCCACGTTATCACCTGAGATCCAATCTTGCCCACAACAATTTGGCATCAGAGCATCCTACCATGCCTTCCGATGCACAAGCTGCAAATAAGGAGGGGCTTAAGTCCTTCATGGAACAGTAGTTCAGCAAGATCATGGAGTAGTTGGCGGAGCAGGGGCGCACGCAGGCCACATTGGTGTCCCGCCTCACTGCCCTGGAGCTTCTGGCCACTGGCGACGGTAGACCATAGCTGTCATCGTCTTCTTCTGCGACTAGGGAAACCGGCATCTTGCCCATTCCACCCGCCACATCCATGCTCTTGGTGCCAATGCCTGTGGACCCTGCACAGTCTCTACCATAGATGCCTTATACCTGCCCAATCACCCACCTCATCAAGCCAGCGCCACCACGGTATCACAAGCTAGACTTTCCGACGTATGATGGCAAAGACGACCCATTAGTCTGGCTCGCCCGTTGTGAGCAATTCTTTTTGGGCCAACGGACCGAGGAGAATTACAAGGTATGGTTGGCATCATACCACATGACAGGAAGGGCTTAGCAGTGTTACATCCAACTCCAACGCTAAGCAGGCACTCCAACATGGCAGCGCTTCATGGAACTGAGCCATCTTCGTTTCGGGCCGCCGATTCGCAACAACGCCCTTGGGGAACTCGCAAGATTGCGTCTCACTTGTTCGGTGTCGGAGTACCGAGACAAGTTTTTGGCGCTCTGTCGAGCGGACCCGCTAACGGCACGTCAGCACGTTCAACTCTTCACGTCAGGCCTTCCCGACCTTCTACGTACGAACGTCGAGCTTCAACAACTGGTCAACCTACAGGTAGCCATGAGCCTCGCACGCTCTTACAAGTTGTGAGCTCAGGTGGCTGCGACTTCATCACCAGGGTGATCCTTGCTGCGCCCTCTGTTTCGACCCCGTCCGACAGGCCTCCAGGCCCTAGAGTTGCCAGGTCCGCCAGCCCAGGCGGGGCAGCGTCCCCTCAAGTATCTCATTAGAGCCGAGATGGATGAACGCCGTAAGAAGGGCCTGTGCTTCAACTGCGATGAGCCCTTTCACAGGGGCCACAAATGCAAACGCCTCTTCTTCATTGACTTCCAGCCACACGATAGTGATTGTTCTGAATTGTCCACCGCGGAGGATGATCTGGGCATCTCCCTCTTTGCCTTAACTGGCATTTGCACATGGGATACCATGCAGCTCCGAGTTCGTCTTGGTTCAGTAGACTGCATCGCATTGGTGTATTCAGGGTCCACTCATAATTTTGTGCGCACGAGGTTGCCCAGGCCGCCGGCATCTGTCTCGTGCCCCGATCGGATCTTCGCGTAGCCATGGCCAACGGTGACCAGGTACCTAGCGCCGGATTGGCACGGGTGGTGCCACTGCAGATCGCCGGCGAAAGCTTTCGCCTTGATTGCTATAGCCTTCCTATCGGGGGCTTCGACATCATACTAGGAGTACAATGGCTCCGTACCTTGGGACCAATCACATGGGACTTCTCCGCACTCCAAATGTCCTTCTGGCTCGCTGCACGACAGATCACGTGGATGGGTGTGGCCGGTCTGCCACTGACCAGGGCTCATATGTGTGCGGGACCGAATCTTCTCCAAGCCCTTCTAGACGAGTTCAAGGATCTCTTCCCGCTAAGCTTCTCACGTGTCTGGATCACACTGAACCGTCCTCGCTTGCAAACGGGCCCAAGTCCCTTGTCGCACCACAAGCCTCACATTGCACCATGACTGCACACAGCTTCCCTAACCGTTTTGGACCTCAGCTTCTCCTAAGCTTAGTTCAATTCACCTTGCCATTGCCCGCCATGGCTTCACAACAAAGCATCTCCCATGTTTTGACACGTAACCCGTAATGCTCAATGACTAGCCGTCACGTATTTACACATTTGAACTCCCTTGAATCGTCTCTACGTGCACCGGCCTCGTCACCTGGCACACTATATGCATCAATTTGCCTCTTCACGATCATTGTCTTTCATATGCTTCCCGCTTGAGCCACGCAGCCTCACCTGGACTTACACAACCACTCGGACCTCAACTCTGTTGCCTAGTTCCGGTCACTTGCTGTTAACCGCTAACGTTCTCCAAGCCACCTGCACATCTAAAGACCAAGCAATAATATCGAGCACAAGTTCTATGCACTTGACTCACATTAATCAAAAAATGCATCATGCAACTTAACACAACCAAACACAGGCACTCATGCTGGGCACACACTCAAACCAACCAAAAACGCCTTTTACAATTCTCTGGCCGCAACCACGGGTCTAAGCGCTCTCCTAATGGTGGTTGGACCGCACCGGTTAGGCCGCCAACCAACAGCTGGTCTGATCGGCCTACCGGTGTGATCACATCTTTAATGCCGGTCACACCGCCCAACTCGATTCCGGTCTAAATGCCAACAACGGCTAGTCGGACCGCATGTGCCCAATTCCAAAACATGCTCTCTGGAAAAAAAGCAGCCGCCAACTACAATCCGGTCACACCGCACTGGCGGTCCGACTGTCAAGTCCGGTTACATCAGATCGGCCAGTCTGACCGTGACTTCAAGTTGGTCTGACTGGTTACATTGATAGCAGGAAAATGAATTTTGCCAACTTTTGTAAAATCAAAATCCAACTCAACATATATGCCAATTTTTCATCACCACATGATCAGGAATCTTCTCACATGGTCCTTCAGGTTGGTCCTAGGCTCCTAGCACTAACTCATTCCTATCTTTTTGTATGGTGTGAGCAATGGGATGCACTGGCCCATCTCCGCCTCATCCCTCATTAGCACAAATCTAGTAAAAAAATGGGGAATGGGGTCATCCCACAAAAATCATGGGATGACCCTATGATGGTCCAGCCCATTCTAGGGTTAGGTGGTCCTTCAAACTGAACACCCTATAAGGCTATCCATATTAGTCTATATGCTTCCCCTTCTTCAGTATATATTATATGCTCACGCTTTGTACTATGGCTGTCATATGTTTTTTTATTGCACGAATCATATTCCATGAGGAGATATCAGCACGATGATTGGTCAATAACATCTTTTAGTACATCATGTGATATGAATCCGGATCATCATATATTCCCTTCATTTCAAAATATAAGGCATACAATTTTTGCAATCTTGTTTTAAAATATAAGGCGCAAATGCACATTTAATGACCTTTCCTTGCTTTTGCCGTCATACATCTTCCCTCGTTCTTCAATATTTATGAGTAAACACCGACACTAACTATTCTTCCTCTTTTTCCCAAGACATTAACACCATGGATACCATGGTCATTTCCCTCTACTATTCTCTTGGTTTCATGACCTCCTTAATCGCTGTGCTTGACCAAAATACATCTTATAAAAAGAGGGGGTACATAAAATAAACGCATGCAATATCTACTCCCATGTGGATGTTCATTGCGCTTCTTGCTATATCTCTTGCAACAGTACTTGAACCGGAGATTATAGAAGTGGCAGAACGTTGCTAGACAGTATAGTTGTTTTTGAATCTTATATACATTTCAAAACATGATCACTCGGAATCTGTTGTTTCTTGTGTTGCAGGAGCTTACTGTTGTCTTAGTTACACTTCTTCCGTTAGCATCTGTCAACAACAGCAAAGATGAGCATTCATATGTTTCAAGGGGATTGAAGGTGCCTTCTGTCTTAAATCTTTTATGATCTTTTTGGCTGCATTGAGATATCCATTAATTTTGCATCCTCTATTGGATCATTTGCAATCCATAATGCCACATTGCAGCTTAGTATATAGAAGTGATGACTGAGGTGCTCATAAAGTCGAGGTTTTTTGGTAGTTAGATGAGGGCGAGTGCCCTATCCCCGGTCTTTGGACCCGTACCCAACTATCGATCACAACAGATGTTACAAATAAATACTGCTAACTTGAGTTAAACAATATTGTTATTGTTTTGTGCCAATGAGATCATTCCTTATTAGGCCAGTATGTGGTAGTGGTACCATCGCAAATTAGGTTCAATTTACACGAGTGCTGTATTGCCCTGAATTGGGCATGAGTTGTGGTTGATGCTATATGCATAGTATTTTTCTCTCATGAAGCAATTCACAAAGCTTACGTGGTTAAATATTGGAATTTCTTTTATCCAGCAGAGATCCTCACACTGTTTTACTTTTGAGCAAATTTGTCTGGTTTTTTTTTATTTTCATTGCTGTATAAAAGATGTATGCTGCTGTTTATAAAAAGATTTACTAATGTGCTAACATTTACATGCTTGTAGACATACAATGAACTCCAGCATTGCTTCTTGGTAATTGGTTTAGCATATCCTGAGGATCTGTGCATGTTCCTTTTGAGTGTAAGTACAGAGTTACAATTTTTCCACTCTGTATGCATTCTAAAAAAGTCAACCTTGTCGTGAGGGATTCCCTGATAACTCTTGAGTGTTCACAAAGTAGGCTTATATAGACTATTGCTTCTACCCTCTGTTACTCTTCAGAAATGCAAGTCAAAAGACGAAGCATGCATTGTTGGGGCACTTGGCACAATAAAACATCTACTGCCCAGGTTCCCCCCTCGTCCTTTCCTTCCATGCTTTGGAATTGTTTGTGAGAACTCTTATAACCTTTCTGTCCTTTCTGTCTAGGTTGTTGGAATCATGGCATACTAAGCAAACGTTATTGGTTGAAATAGTGAAATCACTTTTAAAGGAGCAGAGCTTGGGTATTCGAATGGCATTAGCTGAGGTAATAAATTCCATATTAACTCTTGGCAGAGTTAGTTCATTAAATGTGTACTGCAGGCAATTTCTTTTGTTTAGTGCTTAAGATTATGGATAATGCTGATTTCTGTATTTTATAAACATCCAATTATTCAATGTCTTGATACTAGTTCAATCATGTACAGCTAATTGTTGTTATGGCTTCACATTGCTATTTAAGTGGGCATCCTGCTGAGCTGGCAGTTGAGTTTTTGGCGCGGCATAGTGCTATAACTGATGATGATCTAAATGATCTCAACACACTGAAAAATGAGTACTTCCAGGACAAAAGATTTGAGGTTTCACTTAATTTTAGATTTTGTACAGTTTACTTGTTAACTGTCAATCGCTTCAGGATGATTTATCTTATTTTTTTCATTTATCAGATGAAAATAAGTCTTGCTGGTCTATCAGAACTAAGAGCTGTATGTGAAAAGGGTCTACTTTTACTAGCAATTACCATCCCTGAAATGGAGGTAAAGTGAAAACTTGATGTTCTTTAATCTTTACATTATGCTCATCTAGTCGGGAAATCAATTTATGGAGCTTATCATCTAATTTTTTTGTTATATGAGTAATGCACTTTAGATTTTCCTATGTTCCAGCTTGTTCTATGGCCATTTGTCTTGAAGCTGATAATCCCTAAGAAGTATACAGGTGCAATAGCTACGGTGAGCGCTAAGTTATTTTTTACGGCCCTTAATATTTGTCATACCTTAGTTGGGTAATTCTTATCATTTCTCTAATATGTTTCTGGTAAATAAATACTGCACCGTTAATCAGGTACATAATATTATTGTATTGTATACTGATTACCATGGAGATATCCGCAGGTCTGCAAATGCATAACTGAATTGTGTAGGCATAAGTTGTCGCAGACAAATCCTCTATATACTGAATTCAATGCCTCGAACGAAATACCCAATCCTGAGGTAGTTTGCTTGATATCAGATATCTTTTTTAATTTCTTATCCATAGGCTAAGTTATCTCTCATCACGATATGGTTCATGCAGGATCTGTTTGCTCGTTTGCTTGTGCTTCTGCATAATCCACTTGCTAGGGGTGAACTTGCTACCCAGATCCTGACGGTTCGTCTTCATACTAATTGAACCTAAATCATTCAAAGATGATTTAAATGAAAATTTTGACAGCCTGTTTTGAACCGTTTCTTTTTGTTTGTCATATTTGACTTGATGTCTATCCTTCTGTTTCATGTATGGTCTAGGTTTCCCAGACATCCAAATACTTTTCTTCCAAAAAAAGGCATTTGAATACTTTGCCTCTTTAAAAATCTTTATCATTGTGAAGTTCTATCTTTTGATGGGAATTATCATGAAACTTGATGTTGTCACAATGGTTTTCTTATCTATGGAAGGTTAGACATTGACTTGTTTTAATATGAAAAAAGGTTATATAGCTTTGTAATTCTGGTCAACTGGAATAACTTGTATCATCACTAGCTAATAGGGCTGCCTCTATTTGTTTTACTTTGATATCTGGATTATACAGTGGTTTGGCATCGTTGCATACATGATTTTCATTACAACTGAACTGTCGCAATAACTTATTATACTTTGCAACTTTGTTTGCCCTCAAATTAAGTAGTAACTCCAGCTGTTACTGGTTAAGAACTTAAGATGGCTACATGGGCTCATGACATCCTTTTTTGTTTATACACTTTTGGTCCTCTTTTTTATGGATTCCTTTGACCTATTTAATATAAAAACTTCAAAGGTAGTTTATTTCCACTTATCAATATTCACTTTACCTCTGGTTCTTGTAGGTTCTGTGCTACTTGGGTTCACTTTTCCCAAGAAACCTTTCTTTATTTTTGCAAGATGAGGTATAGCCCTTCATTTATTTAGTGTTGTTAGCAGTTAAAGAGTGCATTCTTATTCCAGTTTTTTGTTAGTACCATTCTGTTATTATTTTCTAGTTCTAAATGGAAAAGAAATTATGTAGGGCTAGAAGTAAGTTATATTTTGTACACATTTTTTTTGCAGTATTCATGTCTTAAAAGTTTTGATTTTTTTCATGTTAATCCCCAAAAGAAAAACCATGTGCTACTGCCCATCCTGGCTGTGTCCTGGAATTAATACGATGCTTTGTGCATGGTTTATTTGTATAATGTACTGAACTATGTAACTCTTATGGTGATTTACTTAACAGCAAAGAAGTTAAGAGTTCGTATTTTTGAGGGAATGTTAATAGTGCAATTTCCCCTCGTTATGTTGTTGAAGTAGCTTACAAAATACATCTTTTGGCAAGTATTAGGTCCCTAAGATGAAAGCTTACATCAGTGACCCTGAAGACCTTAAGCAAGATAGCACATACCAGGAAATATGGGATGACATGATAATAAATGTAAGTATCTTATTCTTGTTGTTTGAGGATTATAGTCATTTCATAAAGAGATGTCAACAATGGTGGTGCTTAGCAACTATAATTATGGTGATGTTGAGTCAAAATTTGGCTAATTAGTTGACTGAAACATAGATGCCAGAAAACGATGGATTGTTTCTTTGTACCTTGTAGGCCTTTTTCTTTTTGCAAGGATTCAAATGCTATTCTTGCTTCTCGGGAAAGCTAATCTTGCCATATCTTTCAGTTTTTAGCAGAATCTTTGGATGTTGTGAATGACAATGAGTGGGTCATATCCTTGGGCGATGCATTTTCCAGACAATATGATCTCTATGCTACATCTGATGGACATTCTGCTTTGTTGCACAGGTAAATTTATGTTATTCTACTGTACCTTTTCCATTAAGCTGGTAATTCTTGGCATATTTCAGAATGCGGTAAATGTTGTTATTGCCTGGTGGATGCCCATGTAATCTATGTGCTGGACGTGATTTTTTTGGCTTCGACGCGCAAAAGATATTCTGAACATGCCCACGTAATCTATGTGCTGGAAGTGATTTTTTTTTATTTGCAGATGTTTAGGAATGCTTCTTCAGAAGGTTGATGATAGGATTTATGTCTCTGAAAAGATGGATTTGATGTGTAGACATTCAAGCATGTCTATTCCTATTAATCGCCTTGGACTTGCCCAAGGCATTGGGTTGGTAAGCTGGCATTAATGATGTCCTTTCCTTTTGGACTTCTTTTCTGGAGCTTTTGGTACTGAAGTTACACTTGCAGGTTGCAGCATCTCACTTGGATACAGTGTTGGAGAAGCTGAAGAACATATTAGACAATGCAGGGCAAAGTGCTCTCTCGAGGTACTTATATGACCTTTGTGGGAGCAGAACTCTATCTTGTCTTGCTAATCACAGTGCCAATCACATTGTAACAGCAACTCATAAGCTTAATTGGAACTATGATTATGTGTTATGTACGTAACATGTACATGCATACGGTTGAGCTTTATTTCTCAACTCCAAAGTACCGATTCATTTCCGTCTTTTTAATCAACAACCTATAAGTGATCTGCCCTTTATATTTGTGGTTAAAACTTCAATTTGGCCCTCTTAAACAATTATTTTCTTCAGTTTCCATGTTTTGTGATACTTAGTCCCATAATGTTTTTGAAGAAAGAGAAATGGAGACTATATATAAAGTGATCCAACAACACTACTATTTTAGTTTATTAGTTTATTTTCCCAGGCCGTGTATCCAGTTGGTTCATTTTATTAATAAATATGTGACATTGAATTCTGCAGGTTCCTGTCATTTTTCTCGTTCAGAGCAAAAATGGAGGATGTCGATGATACATATGCAGCTCTGGCTTTGATGTATGGTTATGCTGCAAGATATGCTCCATCAACAGTTATTGAAACCAGAATTAATGCACTTGTGGTATGTTATCCAATCTATAAACAAACTTGTTTCTGTTGTATGGATGTGACCACTCTGCTGAATGATGATTACATGTGCATTTTTGACCAACCAGTCTTGATGAGGACAGTGAGCTACTAGGTTGGGCCAAGCCTTATATAGCCTTTCCTTTGAATGGGAACCAAGGCCTCTCTTAGGAAACTATCCCACTTTTATGCAAATTGCAGGCACGCTTTTAGCACTTGTTAGTTGGTTGGTAACGTTGGTTCTTGGTTGTGCTATCTGTGCAAGGGTGCTTTTGTCACTTTTTGTTGAAACTGAAATATTTCAAAGTACTCCCTATAGAAGGTCGGTGCATGTAGATTCTTTCTAAAAGAAGGGTTCATTGCTTGCAAAGTATGCTGTTTTTGAAACCATTAATTTGCACTGCTTTCTTTTGCTTCACTGTGATGGCCTATTTGCGTCTTGTTATGTATGGTTGCATCTTTCATCAGCGGTGCTAAAGGCATCTGATGCAAATGTTTTTAGAATGGGACATATGGTATAGCACATCTTCGATCATCACAGTGACACCCATAATCAAGTCCTGTCTGGGGTAGCTTCAGTTTATAGCCACTGGAAGCTTAAGCTCCCCCCAAATAGGGTGCAACTTCTTGGGCTTCTCAGGGAAACCTCGAATATAAATCATCCAGAGAGCAGAAAGGGAACAACATACCAGAACATGAATTAAGATAGGGCTTCAACAACAAAACAGTAGTGCAATCCGTTCCATTAGCATCATCATAGCAATACCCATAATCGAGCATTTGGGGGGAGCTTCATGTAACGCCAAAGGGCTCGCTCTATGCCTAATCCCCATGTGGGGTACGCCCATGCATGCATGGTATCCCGCTTACACTTTCGTTCTCGCTTCGTGTAAAATGTTAATCCGGATGTGCTATTGTTGGACCCAATAAGCATTATATGCTAGCACAACTTACTTCAGATTTCCATTGTGGGACTATTCCACCTCCACAACTCCACATGGGCCACACAGGCCGCTCTACTTATGTTCAGATATGTTTTATTTTGGTTTTCTAGCTTGAGGAATGTTACTCTACTTACCTTGTACTCAGGGGACTAATATGCTTGGAAGATTGCTTCATGTTCAACATCCTACTGCAAAGCAAGCTGTTATTACTGCAATTGACCTTTTAGGTAATTTTCTTTATAACAAGGCTGCATCTTGTGTCTTGTTTTTGGAGTTAGTTTTTCAGTTGGTAGAGATATTTGCCTTGAATTTATTTTTGATATGTACAGGCTTTAGATAGCATTGTTCTGCTTTGTCACAACTGGTCTTCTGCTATATGCTTACAGATATTGAGTTATTGTCTTAGTAGCCTTAAGCATTGTTTTTGTGTATTATGTTCAGATTCTGTTTTATGTATATCATGTTGCTTGTTTGTATCTACTATGGGAAAACTGGTGGTTCCTGCCCATCTCACAAATTCTGAGAAATCTTAGTTAGCAACAGGCTTTGGTGAAATCATCTGAAATCTCAGTGAGCTAGAATAATTGATACAAATGGCAGATTTCATGAAACTCTTTTACATGAACACTTCATCACACAATATTGTTGAAACGAAGCGTAAGCAACTGGTAAACTGCTGATTCCCCTGGTTTTCACTGGTTTATGACTGAGTCGAGAATTAGCTTAAAAGCTTATGGCTGAGTTGAGAATTAGTTTAATAGCTTACAAGTTGAGAATTAGTTTAATAGCTTACACGGGCAGAAAGTACTGGCAGTATAGCTGTTTCCCTCTGGAAATGGCTTTAGGTACACTGGTTGGTTCCATTAAGGTGGTTTCAGCAAAAATCTAAGTTGTTCTCTGTCATGCTCTTGTTAGATTGAATTGGCATTTTGAGCTTGACAAATTTGCACCATGGATATCATCTACTTGTATAATTTCAGTAGTTAATGTGAAATCTTTGGTGCATTATGTCATTGTCCCCTTCACCGCAGAAGATTACATACCTCCAAATTCCACAACATGAACATAGACATCACTGTTTTACGTTGAACGCTTCCAAATTTGTAAGTTCAGGGCCTTCATGCATGTTAGACATTGTATTATCTTGAGGTGAGAACCTGAAGTCAAATGAATATGTACTTGACATATCAATTGCAAACTAATGTCTAGGTGCAATCATGCAAACTCGCATGTGGACCATTGGGTGATGTATGTGTGGATGCGATCTAGTAGGTCTTGTGGGGGTGGTAGGCCTAAACTATTTACAACATATGAGGATGTTATTCACAAAGTTATCCATACTTGTGGCTGTAACACCCTGGCCCAAAATCCGCTCAAAGCTCAGCCCACCGTGGGGTGGGCCCATGCATGCCTAGCACCCCGTTTACACTTTTACCCTCGCTTTGTGTAAAAGGATTAACCCGGAGGTGCTAAGTTTGAACCCAACAGGTATTATATGCTACTGCAACTCACTTTAGATAAGTAATACGGGACTAATCTCACCACAACTCCACATGGGCCACCACATTAATGGGTTGGGGATATTACACTCAACCCCCTTAAGGGCTGGTGTCCTCGGCAGCACACCGCATACACGACAGATACCTAAAACCACCCCTCGGTGCAACCTCCGTGCCTTAGGTATCCGCTAAGGGCCCATACGTACACATACCTATGCAGTGAGGGTTGATTATCTATAACACCTTGGTCGAAAATCCGCTCAAAGCCTAGCCCACTGTGGGACAGGCCCACACATGCCAAGCACCATGCTTATACTTTCGTCGGTGAGAAACCCTAACCTTGCTCTGATACCATATTAATTTTAGAGGAGGGATTTTTGCTATTCACAACTATGCATCTTATTCATTAGGAGAAGTTATATATATACATAATTAGTCAAGCCTCATGAGCTACATGGTCTGAGAGAGAAGGAGAGTTAAGACTACTAATACGTACATGACTCTTAACAGTAAATAGTGTATTACTAATAAGGTGTGGATAATGCCTGTGCGGTAATCCATATATGTTACTAATTAATTCAATGCAATCATTAGTTGAATCAGAAAGTAAGTATTTTATGTACCAACAGTTGAGTTTCTGATTTTACAGCTTACATTTTACAGTTGTTTTTTTTTTGTCTTATTATCATATGTAACTAGTATTATTGTTTAGGCCGAGCTGTTATTAGCGCTGCTGAAATGGGAGTTTCATTCCCACTGAAACGGAGAGATCAGTTGCTGGAGTATGTACTAACTTTAATGGGAAGGGATCAAAATAATGATCTCGTTGATTTCAGCACTGAGCTTCTCAAAACACAAGTACGCACTCAAGTTTTAACCCATATTTTGTATCATTTGTAGATTAAATTCTTCATTCCAGTTTAATTTTTATTTATCTTATATTAGTCTTACATTTATAGTCTTCCTATAGATTGAGCTTGTATTCACTATGATATACACAGTAACATCTTCAACTCAACGGATTTTACTCTCGTAAATTCTTCTTACATGTGCAGAGTCTTGCTTTAAGTGCCTGTACTACTCTGGTTTCAATAGAGCCACGATTACCTATGGAAACAAGAAACCGTGTCATGAAGGTCTGCATTGCAGTGGCACAACGTCACATAACTATGCTAGTTTTTATTTATTTATTGTAGTTTCAATTACTTCAATAACTTAATTTGTATGATTTTGATTTGTTTTATGTTCCATTTTCAGGCAACATTAGGTTTTTTTGCTTTGCCAGCTGAGCCCTCAAACATTGTTGAGAGCCTCATAACAAACCTCATTATTCTGTTAGGTGCCATTCTGCTAACTAGGTAGTGCTTTGAGCTCTTCTTTTTTAATTCCATCGATTTCATTTTTGGATAATCTTTACTTATTATGCTGACAATTTCTTCTGTTTGTTACTTTCCTTCTGCTTCTTGCTATATCCTAGCATGATTGGAATCGTGTGAAAGTATTGAATTTGTTGTCGAGATTAAGTGATTTGGTTGCTGTAAGCCTGTAACTATCAATGATGTTGTGTTGGATCTTGTGCAGTGTGGGTCAGCTGAAGCTGATAAATTAGGCATAGAAGATTGGTTGTATGTTGGGACAACATGAGGCGAAGTAGCTAAATGCTAGAGATCGGTTGGAATGTTTTTGACAAGAAAGATTTGACTGTAATTTTAGGACATTTACTCAAAATAAGCGTCATATCATTTCCTTTAACTTGCTTGAACATGATACATTCTAGTACTTCTGTATAGCGCTAACTGCTAATATTAGAATATATTCGATACTCCCAGGAATAAGTATCCCACAACTTATTCTGATTTTTTTTGTCTCAACACGTGCATAGCTATCAATTTTTTTTTGTCGAGGTTGGATTATTGTGATAATTTAGATAGATTTTAATTGAGCTTCTACACAACAAAGAACACCTTTGCTTAGTTAGGAGTAACCCGTCTAACAGTACACTTAATGGACGTTCCTATATTAGCACAAAAGATTTGTTTGATGTTAATCAGTGTCCAAAATAAAGTTTTTTTAGGGGAATTCAAATCAATGTTGTCACTCATTAACAGTTTCTATGTTTGGTTAGTTTTTGATTTATGCAATTTTTGATGTTATATTTTTTCTTTTCGTGGTTATACAGTTATACTCCTGATCATTTACCTGATTATTTTCTTTGTCAGTGGTGAAGATGGTCGAAGTCGAGCAGAGCAGCTGTTGCATATTCTTAGACAACTCGATCCATATGTCTCATCATCTGCAGAACACCAGAGGAAAAGGGGATGTGTTGCTGTACGTGACGTGTTAATAAAGTTCCGCAATCTTTGTTCTGGTGGATTTGGTGTGTTGGGTTCCTATCCTACTTTCGCACTGAACAAGCATATTGATCAGCGGGGGGCTAAGAGCTTGTCAAGTTTGCCATGTATGTTGAATGTTTTTCTTAGATTGCTAGTGTAAATGTATGATTTGTGATCCCAGTAGGATAAGACAACCTTTTATTTTATCACCAGCTGCATTTGTGTTGCCTAACCGAGATTCCTTAAGCTTGGGAGAGAGGATTATGGCATATCTTCCTCGTTGCGCTGATACAGATGCTGAAGTTAGGAAAGTTGCGATTCAGGTTTGTGTGGAAGTAGCTGATTTGCTTTTCTTTATCTGTCATAGCTCTATTTTTCTGTGCAATGTGCCATTTTCCGAGCTTTGGCTGCAATATGACGCACATGGAAGGAAAACTATGGGACTAGTTTCCTAATAGTTTTGATCATGCAGCATAACATATGTTATGTGATTCTGTTGAAAAATAGCTATGCTTTGCAGAAGATAGCTAAAATTGAGCTCATCATTTATTTCCATCATATGCTTTTCTTGTTGTAGATCATTGCACTTTTCTTCAACATTTCATTGTCGCTTCCAAAGCAGAAGGCATCTGCTAATGACATTGATCTAGAATCTTCATATAGTGCTTTGTCCTCCCTAGAGGACATGGTCTCTATTATCAGAAGGGTGAGTTTACTGTCTTACTTTCCTGTCTGTTAAATCCTCTTCTGCAAGCAACTTTTTAAAAATCTATCTTTGTATTGTTCTCAGGAGCCATCTGTTGACCAGACCGAAGTATTTCATAGGGTTGTCTCCTCTGTGTGTATGCTATTATCAAAGGACGAGGTAACAATTTTAGAATTTAAATTGAAATTGAAGAATGCCATATAGTTGTTAACATATTTTCTCTGTACTTATACAGTTGGTTGTCTTGCTACACTCTTGCACATTAGCAACATGTGATAAAGTAAAGCAATCAGCAGATGGTTCCATTCAAGCTATTATCATGTTTATTATCAGAAGAGGCAAGGAGCTGTGTGAAGCCGATGTATTGAGGTTAGTTTATGCAAGAGGAAATTAGCTCAGTAACGCCCCAAAAGGTTAGGTTACTAGATGGCCACTGCTAGATGACCCTACAAAACACGTTTATGTTGGAAAATAACATCACTAGCTGGAAATGCCAAAATGTTCTCCATCTCAGTTGAGGACGTAGAGGGCACAGACCGCATGGTTACTTCAGGATGCAATGGCATCACATTGGCACGAGTGGGGCTGCAGGCAACACAATCTCTGGAGAGGCCTCGCTAGTCACCATAGTTGAAGAGAAACCAACTTAAAAAAAGGACATCAAATAGGAATATTTTGGTCATTTTTAAAAAGTAACATGGCATAGTGTCATTTCCTAGTTGTTATAGTATATACTCGCAGGCATCATAGCAAGCCGTGATTCGGCTGCTTAAAACATATTCCTATATGGGTTCTAGTATTAGCAAGTTATTTGAGTTAGAGTCGTATCCGGTTATTTCAATTAGAGTCAGACTCGGACTCTTATCCGGTATTAGGTCTTATATATATCCTTGTAACCTCAAACATGTGGGGAAAAGAAGTAATAAAGAGTTTTATTTAGTTTACCTCCTCCTCTGTTACGTCGTCCCGTCAAGGCAGCGCAAGCCAAGGAAGTCTTGGCACCGCGCGGCCGAGATCTTCGAGCGGTGAGTCACAGCTATAACCTGAGATCAAAGGGCTGTGACAACTTGGTATCAGCAATGCCCAACTCGGATTCTGGGGATGATGCCTCCTCCGTGAGCGCCATGTTCAAGGCTCTGCAGGCGCAGATGGCAGAGATGCAAGAAAAACTCTCCGATCGACCCGCCAGAGCGTCGCCACCAACTCCAAGGTTGTTGCCCTCGAATCGGAGAGAAATTCCCCCTTCATCGCGACCGGGACCCTTCCACATCCATCCGCAGCTGTTTCCCTGCCATCCATCTCCACTTCCGCCGACCCATCCATGTTCCTGCTTCACGGCACGCACCACCATTAACGACATCGCAGAGCTATCCGACTCTCACGGTGACGCCATGTTCCGCCTCCCACCTCCGTGCCCACTTCTTCCATCAACCGCAGCACCGCAGCCTTCACAGAACCTCCCGCACCATCACCGCCTCCATGGGTTCGCGCCAACAATTGACACCAAATCCATCTTCATCGCTCCAAGATACCACCTACCGGAATTTCCCACGTCGATGGCGCAGACGATCCTCCGTCCCGGCTTAACCGCGTGAACAATTTTTTCGCGGCGGTAACAGACCGAGGAAGGCGATAAGGTCTGGCTTGCTGCTTATCACCTCACGGGGATAGCTCAACAATGGTATTTTCAGTTAGAACGTGACGAGGGACAGCCAGCATGGAGACAGTTCACCGAGCTTTGCCATATGAGGTTTGGGCCGCCGACTAGAAGCAATCCCTTGGGAGAGTTAACTCGTCTGCGTCAGACTGGCTCAGTTAGCGAGTTTCAGACCAACTTCCTGGCTTTACTTTGCCGGGCAGATCGGCTTCTTCCCCTGCAGCAGGTACAAATCTTCACCGCAGGTCTTGTGGAGCCTATTCGCCGACGTGGGCGCAACAACCACCAATCTCCGGTGGCAATGAGTCTCGCCGTGCCTATGAGCGCCGCGCAAATCACGGCCAACACTTCATCAAGATCACGCCTTGGCGTCCACACCGCGATTTTCATCTTTTCCTGCCACGGCGGTTCGGGACAAGAAGATGAAACACCACCACGGGGCGGTAGGTAGGCGGTCGTCAAGAAAACCCTTTCGTCGACTCACACCAACAGAATTAGCCGATCGCCGTACCAAAGGACTATGTTACAATTGCGACGACAAATTCCTTCCGGGACACCGTTGCAAGCAACCCTTTCTGGCATATATCGATATGAATGACGACAACGACACAGGTCTGGACCAGCAGGGACTGCATGCTATTGAGACCGCAGAACCATCCCCTGAGATATCTCTCCACGCAGTCACAGGAACGTCCAACGGGGGCACTATGCAGCTGACAGTAACAATTGGTACTCAGTCCTTCATCGCCCTCGTCGACTCAGGCTCTACTCACAACTTTTTGAGTGCTAGGGCTGTCCAATTGACCGCACTGCAACTACTTCCCCGTCAGCACCTCAACGTCCAAATAGCAAACGGCGACAAAGCGCTGCACGGATTTTGCGGCAATCTTCAAATCATGGTGAACAATACCCCATTTAGCATTCAAGCTTATGGCATACCCTTAAATGGCTTTGACATCGTCCTGGGGGTCCAATGGTTAAAGACACTAGGGCCAATTCTTTGGGACTTTGATGACCTTACAATGATGTTCTGGCTAGCAGGTCGTCGAGTGCAATGGCAGGGGTTAACAACCGCTCCAACCTTGCATTCTCTCGCACAGACCGATCAGGACGCGCTCCAGCCCCTCCTACAGGAATTTGATGACCTTTTTGCTGAACCGTCTGGACTTCCTCCAATTCGGTCACTCGACCACCGCATCCAACTCAAGCCAGGGGCGACACCAGTTTCTGTCCGCCCATACCGCTACCCACACCATCAAAAGGATGAATTGGAACGCCAGTGCGCCGTCTTGACATGCTCAAACGCGGCATCATTCAGAGGAGCCATTCTTGTTTTTCCTCTCCGGTTTTATTAGTCAAAAAACATGATAACACCTGGCGTTTCTGTGTCGACTATCGGGCACTCAATGAATTGACCATCAAAGACAAGTTTCCGATTCCAGTGGTCGATGAGCTTTTGATGAACTTGTGGCTCGGTTTTCACAAAACTCGACCTTCGGTCAGGTTATCACCAAGTCCGCATGCACCCGGCTGATATCTTCAAAACAACTTTCCGCACACATGAGGGTCTTTTTGAATTCTTGGTCATGCCTTTTGGATTGACTAACGCCCAACCACCTTCCGTGCCTTGATGCGGTGTCCTCCTACTTCTTGCGACACTTCGTTTGGTTTTTTCGATGATATCTTAATCTCTGATGCTTCTTGGGCAGACCATTTGCAACACATCCGCCAGGTTCTCTTTCTCCTTCGGCAACATCAACTATACCTCAAGCATTCCAAGTGTTCCTTTGGGCTCTCTTCGGTCTCCTACCTGGGACATGTGATTTCAGAAGGTGGAGTAGCCATGGATCCATCCAAAGTACAGGCAATTGCAGATTGGCCACAGCCTAAGACAATCAAAGCATTGCGTGGATTTCTAGGCCTCGCCGGCTATTATCGTAAATTTATTCGCGATTTTGGAAAGATAGCAGCACCCCTAACTAATCTACTTAAGAAAGACGCATTTGGATGGTCTCCTGCAGCACAGCAAGCCCTAGAAGCTCTGAAGAGCGCATTGACAGCCGCGCCGGTGTTGCACATGCCCGACTTCAAGCAACAATTCATTGTCGAATGCGATGCTTGAGCACGGGATTGGGCGATTTCATCAAGGCTCGGGTCCAATCGCCTTCTTGATCGCCGGTGGTACCTCGCCACGCCAAGCTCCCACTTATGAACGGAACTCATTGGCCTCGTCACAGCGATTCGTCATTGGAGACCATATCTATGGGGTCGCACTTTCCTTCTTCGCACTGACCATTACAGTTTGAAGTTCTTGTTGGATCAACGCCTTTCCACCGTTCCACAACACCACTGGGTGAGCAAGTTGTTTGGATTTGATTTCAAGGTAGAATTCCGGCCAGGCCGCCTTAATACAGTCGCCGACGCGTTATCTCGGCGGGACTGTCCTCCAACAAGTCTGATGGCCATATCTTCACCGACTCTTGCTATTTTTCCCGAATTACGCAATGAGATTTTGTCCACACAAGAGTTGCAGCAGCTCCGATCTGACATTGAGACCGGCAAACTGGGCAGCCCATGGTCTATAAAGATGGCCTCATCTTGCTCCAACCATGTTTATGTGCCACCTGTCGCCTCATTACATCCATCCTCACGTCGGCCATGCACTTCATGAGGGAATCCAAGACGCTTTCTGATTGCGCAAGGATTTTCACATTCCAGGAGCTAAAAAGCTTGTTCAGGAGTTTGTACGCACTTGTCTTGTGTGCCAGCGTAACAAAATTGAACATCTACACCCAGCTGGTCTCCTTCAACCTTTGGAAGTCCCAACGCAGCCGTGGTCCGATATTGCAATGGATTTTATCGAGGGGCTCCCACGCGTTCATGGCAAAACGGTCATCCTTTCAGTCATCGATCGTTTTCCAAGTATGCCCACTTCCTTCCATTGGCTCACCCATATTCTCGCTACAAGCGGTTGCTCGGGTTTTCTTCGATGAGATTGTGCGCTTGCATGGGATCCCATCCTCAATCGTTAGTGACCGTGACCCAGTTTTTACTAGCAATTTTTGGCAGGATTTGTTTCGCCTGGCAGGCGTTCACCTTCACCTGAGCTCAGCTTATCACCCTCAATCGGATGGTCAAACCGAAGCCGTCAACAAAGTCATTTCCATGTATTTGCGCTGTTTGACAGGGGAACGTCCTCGTCAGTGGTTGGAATGGTTACCTTGGGCGGAATACTGTTATAACACCTCATTTCATTCCGCTTTGCGTGAGACTCCTTTTAAAGTAGTCTACGGTCGCGATCCGCCAACAATGCTTTCTTCGACAAAGGCACAACAGCAGATGCGATCGTGGAAGCTTCTTTGCTTGCCCGTGATCAATTCCTTCACGATATTCGCGACCGCCTTCTTGAGCTCAAGAATATGCCAAAAGTATTACGATCAAAAGCATCGCGATATCACTTTTGCCGTGGGTGACTTTGTTTGGCTGCGTCTTCTTCACCGTCCAGCCGCCTCTCTTGGCTTTTCCATCGGTTCCAAACTGGGACCTAAATATTTTGGCCCCTATAAGATCCTGGAGTGCATTGGCTCAGTTGCGTACAAGCTGGAGTTACCACCGTCTGCGAAACTGCACAATGTTTTCCATGTCGGCCTCTTGAAGAAATACCAGGGGGATCCTCCGTCCACACTACCACCACTGCCTCTTCTCCAACATGGTCGGGTACTTCCCTCTCCTTTGCGCCTTGAAGATCGAACGCCAAGGCCACCTCCAAATACTCATTCGGTGGGCGGGCACTACGGTGGCGATGCTTCTTGGGTTCCCTTGGCCCTTTTAGAGACTTATCCAACATTTCAGCTCGAGGACGAAGTCGCTCATGAGGAAGGAGAGATGTTATAGTATATACTCGCAGGCATCATAGCAAGCCGTGATTCGGCTGCTTAAAACATATTCCTATATGGGTTCTAGTATTAGCAAGTTATTTGAGTTAGAGTCGTATCCGGTTATTTCAATTAGAGTCAGACTCGGACTCTTATCCGGTATTAGGTCTTATATATATCCTTGTAACCTCAAACATGTGGGGAAAAGAAGCAATAAAGAGTTTTATTTAGTTTACCTCCTCCTCTGTTCTGGTCGTCCTGCTGGCGGCGCAAAGCCAAGGAAGTCTTGGCCGCCGCAAGGGCCGAGATCTTCGGGCGGTGAGTCACAGCTATAACCTGAGATCAAAGGGCTGTGACACTAGTATAAACAGGTTCCACTGTCATCCAGCAATGGCCATCTTTTGCGATGTAATTTTCTTAATTACACCCTTTTGGAGTGTTACTGGCCTATTTTTCTCAAGAAGAAACAGTGCACTGCACCTGACTTTTTATTATTGCAATATTCAAATATTTCTAAATCCTTTTGCTGATGTTATAGGACAACACAATCTTTGCTCTCATCAGCTGTTTCTCTAACCGACAAGCACTCGCGCCAAGAAGTTCTCAATGCAGTATCCATTATTGATTTAATCAATTGTCTATGGTTCATTCTTTTTCAATATTAATATTCTTCTCTAGGATTATGCCCTCGATTAGTTTTGTACCTTTGACTTAAGATAGATATCATGCCTAGCAGAAAACACCAATCACAGTGTGGTCTTTGATGAAGTTCTATATGTGGCTGGGCGAGATATTTGTACGAAGGACATAACAAGAATTCGTGGCGGTTGGGCTATACAGGATGTTTTTTATGTGAGTATATGAGCCAAGCCTGGGCATTTGTACTACGCAAGTTACTGGTCACATGCATTTACAACTGGTATCTTAATTGCATTCAGTTATATATTAATATATGCGTGTATGTATTACATTGTACAAACGGAATAGACATTCATGTAACTGGCTGATAATACTGCTCAAGTGTCCATCATAATCTTGTAATGTTGAACTAACAATTAACATTAGAAATTCTGTATTAAGATCTTATTTAACAGTGTATAATTCTATCTTAGAAATTATGTATTATGATCTTATTTAACAGTGTATAATTCTATCTGCTAATAACTAACATGGACTGCTATAACCAGGCACTCACCAGGTAAGGTAAGTAGTTGTTTCTTTTTTTAAAAAAAACTTTCTCCAGATTGACGAGTTTCTAGAAAACTTGGTAGGTATTCACTGCACTTGATTCCTTGTTCAGAATGCACGCTATATCCCTCTTTATTTGGGATTTTTTTTCAAACATGTGATAGGATAGTGAAAATTAAGAAAATATTATCCCAAAACTCTAGAAATGACATTGCGAGTCTAGTTGTATATTTTTTAGTTTAATTAAAAACAATTTATAATTAGGTAAGTGTGACTGTTCTTCCTCATTTCCCCCCTTTTAAAAAACAATTCTTGTGGTACTAGTGTGTAAAACCAGGGTCAATGTGGTTTAAGTGGGCCTGAATAAGACCATCATGATTTACTACATTGCTTCACTTGCCCTGTACATATAATAATGGGATGAATTGATGATTTGCCCCATCTTTTATTGAAATGGCAAATGATGTCTCACTGACATGCGGGTCCTGGCCCCGCATGTCAGTGAGATATCACGGGACATTTTATCAAGTGACAAAGAAAGATAGGGCATATCATCAAATCTCCCCATAATAATGGCATGCAAGATTTATGTAGAGTGGTAGTTTACTTGCACTCAGTTTCATGCTAAATAGTTTCAGATTTATTATCACATGCAAACTAAGCAGAAATCAGCTAGGTGAACTCTAGAGATACACTCTTATTGTGTGTTTGATTGTTTGCCCTTGATTTCAGGCATTCTCCCAGCATAAGGTTCTAGCAATTCTTTTTTTGGAGTACATTTTATCTATAGTTCACAAAGAACCTGTTGCAACAAATGATTCAGAAAAAGGGGAGATTACCTCGGAGTCATCAGCTGATGACTGTATTCTTCAAGCAACTATGTTTGCTCTCAATGCATTTCTGAGGTATTGTCCTCTATTTGATGGCTGACTTGACTAATGGTGGACAACTGGACACCTTTTCATCTGCTGATTTTATGTACTTGAAAATATTGAACTTTACAGAGGTGGTGGGAAGATCGGGAAACAGGCAGTTGAGCGAAGTTACCCTTCTGTTCTTTCTGCCCTTATACTGAAACTGGGAAGTCTTCATGGTCTTGCTGAATTGGGCCGGAATGAACTTCTACGGTGAAAATCAGAATCTTTTGTAGCTTTCTTAATATCTGAAGGCTGTCTGTGACCTGACGAACTGCAATTTTTTTTTCAATGTTCTGCAGATCGTTGTTAATTGCATTTCAGTCATTTTGTGATTGTGTTGGCGATGTTGAGATGGGAAAGGTGCTTTGCTTACTGGCTATTTCTTGCCAAATATGTGAAACAATTTTTGATTGTATAAAATCCTTGCCACTACATAGATATTAGCTCGGGACGGGGAACAGACTGAGAAGGAGAAGTGGATTGATCTTGTTCAGGAGGTTGCATGCAGTTCCTCAGTAAAGAGGCCCAAAGAGGTATCTTCTTGAGTGTTCTTATATGTTTGGGTCTTTCTGAGCTAATAGAAAGCATATTAAATTCTTTTTTCACAAGAACATCTCTTGCATACTAGGTTGAACCCTACTTTTCAATAACTATAAACTAAAAAAAATATTCCCTTCCATCTATGTTTATTTGGTGAATTCCGCCAATAACATGACATTTGCAGCCAGATATTCTATCAACCCAATGTGAATAATTCCTTGAAGAAAATCTTAGAAGTACCAACTATGTTGATTGTTTTTGCAGCCTTTGAAAGATAAGTCCCAGTTTAAGTTGATTGGTCTTTATCACTCTGAAATCTGAACTAATTTCACGAGAAAACAATATATGTTCCCAGTTATCTTTTACACCTTTAGAGCATAATCTGTGTTAAGGGCAGTATAGGTTTGGCCCATGTTACTCATCTAGTCTAGGGTTAGCCCATGAAGCTCATTATGTTTGTACATACACCTTATTGCAATGTTTGACAACATACTGGTTGAATCTGTAACAATTTGAAGTTTTCAGATTCGAGAACATATTAAATTACAGCACCTCACAGTATTTTAATGTATTTCATCTTTTGCTGTTGTTGAAAGAGCTAAGATAAATATATATCAAGGACTAAATCTTTTCTTTTGTCTAGGCCAATGAAATTCGTATTCAGTATTCTTGTAACTGCCAAGCATAAAGCATTACACAAATACGGAAGTTGATTCAAGACCGTATTTTACACCAACATATTGTTAGTCTTCGAGAGCCTAAACTTTTGGGAATTGTTTGGTTCACAATAATAGGAATGATATGGTCGGTGTTAGTTGGGTACGGGTCCAAGGACCGAGGTTAGGACACTCGCCCTTGAATAGTTAGCCATGCCGCCGCTAAGGCTATGAGGCTTAGTTGAAGAAGAGGGGGAGAGACTATAAACTTTGTTTATTCATTGCTTGATTTTGAATGGTGCGGCTCATCTGTTTATATAAATGAGATTAGCCTCTAACAATATGAAAACTAACGCAATCCAATGCAATTAATCAACTAAAGATAATATCATATCCATACTATCTAAATATTAAGATATCTATTCCTAATATAAAGATATGCATCTATCTATTCCTAATATAAAGATATGCATCTATCTATTCCTAATATAAAGATATCTATCTAATTATTCTTAATACGAAGATACGCGTACAACTATTCCTAATAAGTCTACTACAGTGCGCGAGGACACCGTTCACGTGAACAGTGTGCGGGTACTGTTCACGTGAATAGTGCGCGTGGTACTAGTTGTCTATTTGCTGCAGCGCCTCGCCGGATCATAAGCAATAACATCACACCCCTCGCGACGAGACAACTCGTCCTTGAGCTGTCAGGTGGTGGCTATGGTTGAAGTTCTTCGTAACCCCATGTCGACGAGAGCCTGTGACGACGTCGTGCAGCGCGGAAGATAATCAGGGAAACCCCGTTGCACAATAGCGAGGATACCAACCCTCTAGCATTGGCTAACGTCGTAGGAGTCGCCGGCGATAAGGGCAAACGCCGTAGGGCAACAACTTCCTTCTTGCCCCGAGATGCAATGGTTGTGGGAGAGATGCGATGATGTCGCTAACACCCATGAGACAGCCGTTGCGCTTCGCATCTTCGAAGGCACAATGTCGGTCGTTTGTGTGGAGAAGACCGTCGCTGGACAGCGGCAACCTTTCTCCTTGGCGAAAGCACCAGAGGTGCAGCCAAAGATAGCAAAGCCTGGAGAGTTGTCGTCGTTGGTGAAGGCGGTAACAGGACCAACGCTGATGAAGGTGATGGCGGCGTCGCTATTGCAGTGGCAGGCGCCACCTCTTGCTGCTCCTCTATCTTGGACATGGTCGCAACCGGCGGCGATGGCGACTTAGAAAAGCCTTCTCCTCCATCTTGGCCATGAACTCTTTTATCTAGGCCATCAAATTGGCGTAGATCTCAGCGGAGGATAAATCAGCATCAGAAGCCACAGTAGTTGGCTCGGTGGAGACTTGACATGTGGGTGGAGATGGCTCAATGGTGGTGGCAAAACAGAGGTTGACGTGTTTAACAAAACTTGACCATGTCTACACCCTGAGTGCACACTCCAGCTGCCAGTACCATAGGGTTGCATTCCCCGTCAGGTGGTGCGATGCCAGCCACTCTTCCTCCATCGTCTGTTGCTTCCTGAAGAATTGGTCAAAGCGATTCAACCAAAGTTGCAGATCTTCATTGCCGTTGAAGGTCGGAAGCTCTAGGTAGTGTAATCGTGGAGCTCGGACCTTCATGGGATCGAAACCCCTGCTGCTTGCTATGGATGGCTGAGCAATAGTTGTCTCTGATACCAAATGATATGGTTGGTGTTGGTTGAGTACAAGTCCAAGGACCGAGGGTAGTGCACTTGCCTTGAAAGGCTGGCCATGCCGCCGCCGTGGTTCTGAGGCTTAGTTGAAGAAGAGAGGGAGAGACTAGAAATTTTGTTTATTCATTGCTTGAATTATGAATGGTGCGGTTCCTCTCTTTATATAGATGAGGTTAGCCCTTAACAATATGAAAACTAACACAATCCAATGCAATTAATTAACTAAGATAATATCATATCTATACTATCTAAATATTAAGATATCTATTCCTAATATAAAGATATGCATTTATCTATTCCTAATATAAAGATATCTATCTAATTATTCCTAATATGAAGATACACACAACTATTCCTAATAAGTGATACAGTGCACACGGACACTGTTTATGTGAACAGTGCATGTGGTACTGTTTGTCTGTTTGCTGCAGTGCCTTGCCGGATCATAAGCCATAACAATTTCCGTCAAAAAATATTATTAAAGCTAAATAAAGAAAATACTTCTTTCAATATGGCTTTTGTTCATCTCAGCTGTACTGAACTCGTATAAGCTCTAAAAGTTGGAGATACCCGTTGTCTTTAATATGAAATTTATTGCTTACATTCAAATAAAAAGGCATGGTTTGACAGTCAGATAGCTTCGATGCATATATTGTTTTGGGAAATCGTTATACTAATAATTAGACAATATTACTACAGGTTCTGCCAACTTGCATTATCTTAAGCAAAGCTCTCAACAGAAATCAGAGGGCTGAAAGGGAGGCGGCTGCTGCTGCACTATCAGAATTTATTCGCCACAGGTAACTAATAACACCTCTTTTAATAGAAGTCTGGAGATGCTCATTGTACCTCCGGAAAAGAAAGGAAGCACTAGAATATTTAGTTTCTGCATGCATAGTTTGAATCAGTGCTCAAGTTCCCATAAGATACTGACTGGTTACCGGCGGTTACCACTTACCACCCACTGGTTCTCGTTGGTAAGGACAGCACCAGCTGGTACATAGCTCTGTGTTAAATTAGTATAAACAGTAACAGCTAAGGAAGTGCACAAGTTTCAGTAAGCACAAAGAAAAATGGAAGAGAAAAATAGTCATCCGGGAACTGCCGGAAAACAGCCTAGTTTCAGGCATACTGGCTAGTCCAGTGTTTCCCAAAAAAAGGTAAAGGGTATCCTGGGTATTAGGCAATAGGAGATTGTATATTGTATATTTAGGCAAGGCGGTCAATTAGGATCAGACCTGCCATGTTTAGAGATAGTCCGGTCAATTAGGATCAGAGATTTATTCCTGTCCTTGTATTGGTAAACTGCCATATATAGCAGTAGCCGCTGCCCTATAATACAGGCACCCCTCTCCCATTGAGAGCGTGGCAAATTGCCCCCAACTTCATCCATTAACATGGTAATCAGAGCAATCTGATCTTGGCCTTCCCTCTCCTCCCCCAACCTTGCGCCGCTCTCTCCCTGAGTGCCGCTAACCTGTCTTCTTGCGCCCAACAACAAGGCCATCATGTCCACGTAATCCCCACCACCTCCACCACCTCTCCAGCCATGACTGACGCCATCAACCCACCGCTTGCCCATATGCTCGTAAACGTGAAAACCCACATTCCCATGACCCTCGAGCCGCGACCTCCAACTACACCAAGTGGTCCACAGCTTTCCACGCCATGTGTGGCAAATTCGGGCTGCTCTCGCACCTCGCTGTCGTCTCCCCTACGCCCACCGATGACGCATGGGTGCAGGCTGACTTCTGCATCCGCAGCTGATCTTCTAAGACCGCCTCCGACTCCGTCCTCAACCTCGCTATGACCGGCGCCCAGCAGACCGCCGGCCAGCTCTGGACGGCCATCGCCGACCTGTACCAAGCTAACAAGGCGCCCCGCGCCGTCTTCCTGAGTCACGAGTTCCACTCGATGACCCAGGGCGACTCCTCCATCGACGAGTACTGCGTGCGCATGAAGGAGGCTGCCGACAATCTTCGCGACGTCGGGCAGACCATCACCGAGCCCAACCTCGTCCTCAACCTGCTCCGCGGCCTCAACGAGAAGTACCAATCCGTCGCCGACAACATCGCCGCCCAGGAACCTCTCACTTTTGCTGTTGCCAGGAACCAACTCCTCCTCAAGGAGCTGCGTCTCAAGAACGAGGACAAGGTCCGCGCCGCTACGGCCCTTCTCGCTGCCTTCAACGGCGCCCCTAGTGGCGCCCACCCACGAGTCCAAGAAGAAGAAGGCGCCCACGGCAGCAGCGCCAGCGGCGAGCAGCAGCGGCAGAAGAAGACGGCAACGGCGCCGCGACAACACTCGGCCGACCGCAAGCGTCGACCACAGGGTTTTGATCCTTGGATCGGCGCGCGTGTCAACCCCGTGAACGCGTCATACCTCCTCGGGAGGCGCGACCGGGCGGTTCCGTCGCCTGGCAGACACCCATGGCAGCCCCCACGCCAACAGGGGTGCTCGGTGCCCTCCTCAGCGCACACGCGTTCGCCCGCCCGAGCTTCCTCCACCAACACTGGGGACCGACATGGGACTCGGCCGGCCTCATTGCCGCCTGCGGCACACCGGTCGTCGCAGCCCTCATGGGTTGTTGACTCGGCGCTCATCCCACATGACGCCTTCCGATGGTATGCTCCTCCGCCTACCCTCCACCTCCTCTATAACAAGAGCAATGGCACTAGCATTCCGATCACGCCTAGAGGTCACTCCATCCTACCCACCGCCACAACAAACTTCTCCTCAATAACATTCTCGCCGCCCTTCCTCGTTCAGTAATCTTTTATCCGTTCACAATTCACCCGTGAAAATCGCCGCTCTCTTGAATTTGACTCTCTTGGTTTTTCATTAAGGATACCCGACGGACGCGTGATTCATCGCCGCAATAGTACCGCGATCTCTACACCATACCGCTATCCTCCGATCCGGCGCCTCCTCACATGCTCTCCGGTCGCTTGTCGACCACCGTGGCACCGGCTGTCTCGGCCATCCACCCTATTGCATTAGAACATTTAAATAAAATACACGCTGTTTCCTGTAATAAAATAGACCGCTCCCTCTGCCATTCATGTCAGCTAGGCAAGCATACGTGTCTACCCTTCAGTGCCTCTCAGTCTTGTACTCATGCACCGTTTGAACTAATTCATTGTGATGTTTGGACCTCTCCCATCCCTAGTATATCTGGTTTTTCATACTATTTAGTCTGCCTGGATGATTACAGTCACTATTGTTGGGTTTTTCCTCTCCGACGCAAATCCGAGGTCCACCAACACTTAGTTGAGCTCACAGCTCTTGCACAAACCCAATTTAACCTCCACAGTAAATGCTTCCAAACCGACAATGGCACCGAATTCGTCAACACAGCCACCACCACCTTCTTCGCTGCTCGGGGAACACTTCTCCGTCTCTCCTGCCCATACACTTCCCCTCAAAATGGCAAGGCGAACGCACCATCCGCACCTCAACAACTCAATTCGCACCATACCGCTCCACGCCCATGCCGCCGCACATCTTGGTGAGGCTCTTCTTGCCGCTACTTACTCAACAGCGCCCTTCCTCCTCCATATCCCATGAGGTTCCCTTCACTGCCTCCATGGATGCCCACCCACCCACACCACCTTCGTCTTTGGGTGCCTATGCTACCCAAACCTCTGACCCACCTCCCACATAAGCTCGCACCTCGCTCCGCGGCCTGCATTTTCCTTGGGTATCCATCCTCTCATAAGGGTTATCAGTGTCTCAACCTGACAACTCAACGCATCATTATTTCTCGTCATGTTATGTTCGATGAGACTGTTTTTCCCTTTTCCACCACCGCCATCCCATTCCCTCGCTCCCTGGATTTCCTTCTAGACAACGATTCTTTGATTGCCTTGCTCTCATCGTTCTCGCAGCGGAGGTCCTCAACGACCACGGCTGCTCCGTCCACCTTGGCGTTGCCAGTACCGCCGATGATGAGCCGACCCGCTCTTCTCCTCGCCGGGGCGCGGCCTGTGCCCCTAGCCCCGGTTCGGCTTCTCCACCACCGGGCGGGTGTGGTCACGTGCCCCGCCTGCCTTCCCGTGGCTCCGCTCCCACGGACCTCGATCGACGACCCAATGGCAGGTTCGCGCCATCGGCCGCCCTCGCAGACGGGCGCCTCAGTCGAGTCCGTGGCATGAACCCCATCTCCGCCGCCACGCGCACCAGATCGGGCGCCTCCGCGTGTGAGCTACGAGGGGCTCGCTGCCACCTCCTCGCCCTCACCATCGCCTCTACCGGCGAACTACCGCAGCGCCCTGGCCGATGCAAATCAAGCGGTGTGTGATGATGGATGAGTACCAGGCACTCATCGACAACAACACTGGCGTCTTGTTCCGTGCCCTCCGGCGCGAACGCCAGACGGCAAGTGGATTTTCCAAGACAAATTCCATGCCGATGGGTCCTTGCTCGTCACAAGGTTCACTGGGTGGTCCGCGGGTTTTCTCAACGAGAAGGCATTGACTACGACGAGACCTTCATCCGGTGGTCAAACAGCCACCATTCGGACCGTTCTCGATTGCCGCCTCCGCGCTGGCCGATCCACCACCGGACGTGAAGAATGCCTTTCTTCACGGCCACCTCGACGAGACGGCCCACCGCCAGCCCACTGTGTTTCGTCGACCGCCACTGCAGATCACGCCCGCCTCCCGCAGAAGTCCTCAGACGGATGAAGCAGCCCCGCTGGTACCGGCGGTTCATGGCCTTCCTTCAACAAATGGCCGTCACCTCCACCTCCGACACGCCTCTTTGTTCTCACCGGGGACGAATCTCGCCTACTTGTCGCTCACGTCGACGACATCATCCTCACCGCCTCGACTCCCGCTATTCTCAGCCGACTCATGGCCCGACTCGATGCGAGTTCGCCATGACCGACTTGGGTGCTCTTCACCACTTCCTGGCGTCGCGTCACCCGCGCCTCCGACGGCTGCTCGTCGCAATGACAAGACGCCGTCGATCTCCTCCAATGGGCGGGCATGGTCGAGTGTCATCCTCGGCCCCTCGTTGACACTCGTGCCAAGCTCTCGCCCATGAAGGCAACAAGCTGTCGACAAGGACGGCTCGAGTACGTAAGCATAGCAGGGCTCTTCAAGACCGACTGACGCGCCCCGATCCGGCTTATGCGATCCAACAGTGTGTCTCTTCATGCACGCCCGAGGAGCCCCACCGCCGATCAAGCGCGTGCGCTATGTTAAGGGCACGCTATCCTCCGGTCTTCACATTGGCACCGGCCCATCCGACACCGACCGCGATACTGATGCCGACCGGTGGTTGCCCGACTCGAGCGATCCACTGCTTCGCTCTATCTCGGCGACAACCCGGTCTCCTGGTCCTCCAACGCCGCACCACGGCCTCCCGCCTAGTCTTTGAAGGCGTAATACCGTGATGTGGCTCATGTTGTGGCCGAGTGTTTGTTGGTGCGGCAACTCCTTCAGAGCTCCATCTTCACCGCCCGTGCTACGGTGGTCTTCTGCGACAACGCGGCGCCATCTACATGATGACCAATTCGGTCCACCACAAGCGCACGAAGCATATTGAGATTGACATTCACTTTGTGCGCGAGAAGGTGGCCCTTGGCGAGATTCGGGTCCTTCATGTTCCTTCGTCTCATCGGTTCGCTGACATTATGACGAAAGGGCTCCCAACGCCACTGCTTCTGATTTCGAACCACTGTGTGTCCATAAGCCTCCCGCTTGGTCATGCAAGGTATTAGGCAATAGGAGATTGTATATTGTATATTTAGGCAAGGCGGTCAATTAGGATCAGACCTGCCATGTTTAGAGATAGTCCGGTCAATTAGGATCAGAGATTTATTCCTGTCCTTGTATTGGTAAACTGCCATATATAGCAGTAGCCGCTGCCCTATAATACAGGCGCCCCTCTCCCATTGAGAGCGTGGCAAATTGCCCCCAACTTCATCCATTAACACTGGGTATATATAAATATATAATTGTTGTGGATGCCTTTGTGGGAAAAACGTGCCACAGGCGTCGCCACAACTCGTTAGCATCAGAGGTCCGGCTGGAGGCGTGACAGGCTACAGGAGAGCTGCGGCAATTGGAAAGATTGCCGGATGGGTGCAATTAAGATAGAGATAAGTAGTTGCTATCTTTAAAGAGTTAGTTACCTATTATAGCAGAGTTTGTTTAGGAAATATATATGATATCTATAGCAAGGATAGGAGGTCCCTGAAATATATAAGGGCCGCCGTATTCTTTGAGAAGGCAATAAAGAGATAATTCCAGTTCCTGTCGGCTAGATCAGAGCCTCTGTCGCAAGGGCAGAGGATGATCCTTGCCCTAGTTTACCTTTCTCCATCCCCAACCATAACAGCTTTGGTATCAGAGCCTTTCCCACCACCCCTCCATGGATTCTGATGACAAGAAGATGTTGAGCGAGATCTGCAGATGCTGGATAAGATGAATACGACAATTGAGAGAGTTAGCAACTTGGAGAAAGCTGTGGACAATCTGCAGTCCAGTCAGGATGGTTCCGGCAGTAGCAAAATCAGAGGCGTTCCTCTGTCTTTAGTTCACGGCAGTGAAGACCTGACCACAGGGTGAGGTGTTCCGCGGTTCCACAAACTTGCCTTTCTAGTTTTCGATGGCAAGGAAGATCCCCTTTCGTGGTTGAACCGTTGCCAACAATTTTTCTTCAGACAGCGCATAATGGAAGAAGAAAAGGTATGGCTGGCTTCATATCACATGACGGGAGTAGCTCAGCAATGGTATTTTCATTTGGAGTGCAGCCAAGGCGTTCCAACGTGGCCTCGTTTTGTTGAGCATGTCAATCTCCATTTTGGGCCTCCCATACGGAGTAATCCACTCTGTGAGCTCATTCAGCTAAGGCGTACATGCATGGTGGAAGAATACCAAGAGAAGTTTCTCTCCCTTCTATGCCGATGCGAGGATATGACGGAAAAGCAACAAGTGCAAATCTTCACGTGTGGACTCCGAAATCCCCTGCGAACGGATGTCGAACTCCAAAACCCATCCACATTGGAGACAACAATGAGCTTGGCATGGGCATATGAGAAGAGATTAGAAATCACTGAAGAAGACAACGGCAAATCGGGAGGCCGTCCGGTGGCGCCAGGCAAATCAACCATTGTCAGCCGTAGCTCCCTGGTCAGCTCGGCTCCAATTTTAGGCAAGGGCTTTCAAGGGGGACCGACTGCACCTTTACCTAAAACGGCACCTACGGCAGCAGTCGACTCCAGTACCAAGATGCAGAATTCCCGGTTTCGTTGCTTGACCAGGGAGATGGCAGATCGGCGTATGAAGGGTTTGTGTTTCAACTACCCAGAAAAATTCTCTCGAGACCATGCTAGTAAGTGTGCTATGAAGGGTATATATCTATTGGAACTTGAAGACGGAGATGATCTTGAGGGCTTGCCGGAGGATGACATTCAAATTTGCTTACATGCTCTCACTGGGATCAGGGCAAACAGGACGATGCAGCTTGCAGTTACAGCACTCGGTATTGAGTTATGGGCTCTCGTGGACTCTGGTTCCACACATAATTTTGTGACAGGATACGGCGCGCTGCCTGGGGCTTCCATCGACTGCAAGCAAGGCCATTAAGGTGGTTGTTGCCAATGGAGAAAAAGCGGACAGCATTGGCTTGCTCACGGGAGTTCCAATTTGCATTGGGTGTGAGCTCTTGCCCCTCGATTTTCATGTTATTCCACTTGCTGGATTTGATATGGTTCTCGGCGTTCAATGGCTGCAAACCCTCAGACCTATTGTTTGGGATTTTGAGCTCTTGACAATGTCCTTTTGGCATATTGATCACAAGGTGACATGGCAGGGTCTGCAGACCAGTCCAACAAGGTCGCAAGTCGCGATGGCAGAGCGCATCGACCTCATGACTACACTCCTCACCGAGTTTGCTGATATCTTTGAAGAACCAAGGGGCCGCCACCTCACCGACTGTGTGATCATCATATTCATCTCCAGCCAAGTGCTGAACCAGTGGCAGTTCATCCTTATCGCTACCTGCAACTCTTGAAGGACGAAATCAAGCACCAATGTGAAGATACACTCCAGCAAAGTATCATCCAGAATAGCACCTTCGTGTTTTCGTCGCTCGTCCTGTTGGTTCGCAAGAAGGACAACTCCTGGCGTTTTGGCGTCAATTATCGTGCACTCAACGACAAGATGGTGAAGGATAAATTCCCAATTCCCATGGTTGATGAGCTTTTGGATGAGTTGAAGGGTGCATGTTTCTTTACGAAGCTTGACTTACGCAGTGGTTATCATCAAGTCCGCTTGCATCCTCCAGGCATTGAGAAGACTGCTTTCCGCACGCATCGGGGCCATTATGAGTTTGTGGTGGTGCTGTTTGGCTTGACCAATGCACCTACCGCGTTCCAAGCCCTTATGAAAGAGGTTCTTAAACCATACCTTTATCACTTTGTGGTAGTTTTCTTTGATGATATTTTGGTCTATAGCTCATCCTGGGCCGAACATCTCCAACACGTCTGCGTCGTTCTTCAGCTTTTGCGCCATCATCACTTGGATCTCAAATGTTCTAAATGTCAATTTGGCGAAACCTCGGTGGCTTACATAGGCCATATTATTTCGGGCTGAGGTGTGGCCATGGATCCCAGCAAAGTAGAGGCCGTCGAGAGTTGGCCGACTCCTACCACAGTCAGAGCATTGCGTGGGTTTCTTGGTCTCACTAGATATTATCGCAAATTCATTAAAGGGTATGGTGAACTGGCCGGTCCACTCACCTGACTACTTAAGGAGGGATTTGTATGGTCTTCCGAGGTAGATGCGGTTTTTCACTCTTTGAAGGCGGCGCTCACTTCTAGTCCCGTCCTTTAGCTTCCTGATTTCTAGAAGGGATTCTTGGTAGATTGTGACGCTTCCGGTACTGGTTTTGGTGCCATATTACATCAAGGGGTGGGGCCCATTGCATTTTTTAGTCGGACAGTAGCCTGGACATTTGTGGATGGGTTGCTGCTGTATGAGGGCCGCGTGTATGCGCCAACCGAGTTAGCTCTGTGGCCACAAGTTTTGGCAGAGGTTCATGGCAGCGGCCATGAGGGCATTGAAAAGACTTTACACTGGTTCCGTGCTACTTTTTATAACCCTCAAGCCAATAAGTTGGTCCGTGAATTTGTGTGTGGTTGTTCAGTTTGTCAAGTGTCAACACAATAAAACTAAACATTTGCATCATGCGGGGCTTCTTCAACCATTAGAAGTGCCGATGGTGGTATGGCAAGGCATCACAATGGACTTTGTGGAAGGGTTTCAAAAGGTTGGGGGTAAGTCAGTGATTCTTACCGTGGTGGACTGATTTTCTAAGTATGCTCATTTTATCGCTCCCGGCCATCCTTACACAGCCGTCTCAGTTGTTTGTGCCTTCTTTAATGACATTGTCCGCTTGCATGGTATTCCCTCTTCCATTGTGAGTGATCACGACTCGATTTTTACTTTAACTTTTGGGCGGAGCTCTTTCGTCTTGCGGGTGTTAAACTACATCTCAGCTTGGCATTTCACCCGCAAAGTGATGGCCAGTCAGAGGTGGTCAATCACGTTATTGTGATGTATCTTCGTTGTCTTGCGGGCGACAGACTGAAACAGTGGCTCCAATGGCTTCCGTGAGCGGAGTATTGCTACAATTCATCCTTCTAGACATCCTTGAAGACGACTCCTTTTTAGGTTGTCTATGGCGTGACCCTCCAACACTTCTTTCTTACGAGCCTGGGACAGCTTGTGTGGCCGCCGTGGATCGCCAATTGAAAGATCGGGATGAGTTGCTTGAGGAAATCTAGGAGCGTCTCTTGCAAGCTCAGGATTATATGAAGCAACAACATGATAAGAACCACTGTGAGGTTGTTTATGAGGTGGGCGATTGGGTCTGGCTTCGGCTTCATCATCGAGCTGCGACAGCCATCAAATCTGGGTCTTCTAAATTGCCCCCCTGTTTCTATGGGCCTTTTCAGATATTGGAACGCATTGGATCCGTCGCTTATCGCCTTCAACTTCCAGCACGTGCTCGGATTCATGATGTTTTCCATGTTGCTCTTCTTAAAAAGTTTGAGGGGACGCCTCCTACGGAGATAGTCGCACTTCCGAACTTTGTTCATGGCCGCACCATCCCTGCGCCCAACCGGATTGTTCACGCTCATCTTAATCGCTGCATTTGGGAGTTATTGGTCCAATGGCAAGGTTGTGCGGCAGCAGATGCTACTTGGGTTAAACTCGATGAATTCAAGGAACACTATGCTGATTTCCAGCTCGAGGATGAGCTGTTTCGCACAGAAGGAGGAAATGTGGTGGATGCCTTTGTGGGAAAAACGTACCACAGGCGTCGCCACAACTCGCTGGCATCAGAGGGCCGGTTGGAGGCGTGACGGGCTACAGGAGAGCTGCGGCAATTGGAAAAATTGCCTGCTGGGTGCAATTAAGATAGAGATAAGTAGTTGCTATCCTTAAAGAGTTACCTATTATAGCAGAGTTTGTTTAGGAAATATATATGATATCTATAGCAAGGATTGTTAGGAGGCGCCTGATATATATAAGGGCTGCCGTATTCTTTGAGAAGGCAATGAAGAGATAATTCCAGTTCCAGTCAGCTAGATCAGAGCCTCTGCTGCAAGGGCAGAGGGCGATCCTTGCCCTAGTTTACCTTCCTCCATCCCCAACCATAGCAATAATCATTGTTTGTGCATTGAGAACAAGCATTTGTTATACATATCTGTGCTCTGCCGTCTCAAATAGATTATGTAAGAGCTTTTATAAATGAAATTATAAATGCTTCTAATACTTATTTTCTTGAGAAAGGGTATTTTAGCCCCTGTGTGGGTGGGGATCGAACCCAGAACCTCACGCTCGTGCACCCCTGTACTCCACCACCGGAACTCATTCAGGTCCCTAAATGTTTCTAGGCAAAATTGGCTACAAGACACTGTAATATGTCGGCATTTGCCGGGGCATGTTTTAGACAAGTGATGACCATTTTGAGCATCTTGGGCTAAAATTTTAAAGCACATGGACCAACATGATCCATAGATAATAATAATCCATCATTAGCAAATATGTTCAAATACTACTTTATTGTATGCATTGTGTATTCTTTATCTGTTATCAATTTGTTATAGTTTCAATTAATGTTAGCAAAATGTTCATGATCTGTATTGTGAACACAAGTATATTTTACTTTTATCCCATACACGATTAAACTGCCAATAACCTGTTGCAGTTTTCTTGTTGTGCAGTGAAAAAGAACCTACATTGCTTGAACAAATGGTTGAGGAATTGTGTCAACATGTCTCTGATGATTCACCAACTGTCAGGAGTCTCTGTCTGCGTGGACTTGTGCAGGTCATCAATCTAAACATAGCAACATCAAATGATACATGTTCTCTCCATTACATAGTGTTTGGCACTTTGACTAACATCAGTTGGATGATATTGTTTTGACTAAAATAGGGTTGAAGATGTGTGCAGTATGCGTCTTTCACAATCTTGTGTTTATCTGTTTTATATATCGAACAGATCCCGCCTTTCCTTCGCATTCTGAATTGTATAATTTGTACACAATTTACTTTAATTGTTGAGTAAATCATGATTTAGTTGATGGCTTTTGTGACATTTTGTAGTTTTTGCACTAAACCTTATGCTTAATCTTTCTTATCATCTCTTTCAGATACCTGAGAGCCATATGCTTAAATACATCCAGCAAGTATTAGGAGTAATATTAGCATTACTTGAAGACCCCAGCGAATCTGTTCAACTAACTGCTGTCCAATGCTTGTTAACTGTGAGTTCTTTAATTACAATGAAAATGGCTTTCGATTCCATTGTTTGTTCAATTTGACAGAATAAATGAACATCATGCACTGTTTCAGGTTCTTAATGTGTCAGAACAAGATGCCGTTGATCCCATTTTAATAAATCTCTTAGTGAGGCTACGGAATCTCCAGGTAATCATTCACAACAAACATACTTTCATGTGTTACCATTTTTAATGGCATGATGCAGAACAATTTGCCTAAATTTACAATGCTTATTATGGAACCTGTTGGTAAGTTCATGGGTTATGAGTTAGAAGATGGTTGGTTGATGACAAAAACATCTTGTGCACATGGAATCATGGTTCTAAAACTCGGTAACTGGTATTCGTTCGGTCACCTCACCTTGTAGTGATTATACGGGAATCGGCCTTGTACTTGGCCTTGGCCTTGTAACCGGTTTCTCTATTTTAATAGCGGATTTATATATGTATATTCATATAAAATCAAAACTACATTTGATGCTATTGTTTTGATGCATATAGGTGGTTAAAAAAATCAGTTCCCAACATTGGCTGGTACTGCTAGAAGATTGAAAAGAGAAATCACAAATGAAGAAATGGCATTCTAATGCAAACTGCAAAGTAGTCTTGCTGTCAAACTTGTGCAAAATAGCATTAACATGTTCTCAAATGATATCGGTGAAAATGTTTTAGTGGAGACTTAAATGTTGTACTTCTTGTCATAAAAATATGTTTTACTTAACAGAAAAACACTCTAAATAGATCTAACAAAGGAGAACTAGAAAAGGACAAATCCAGCACAATATCTACTAGTACTAGATAGGAGTAATTAGGTAAACATATGAGCCAGCGTGTGGGACTCTGTTGGGCTGTGGGCTGAATTGAGCGTGGGCTTCATTACACTGGACTAGCCACTCAGCGATTACTCGGCCTGGTAGCCAATTATACCGAGTACTCGCCCGGTTATACCGGTTAAACCGGTTAGCTACTCGTTTTTGCTTGCTCGTACTCGGTGAGGGGACCTAGTCTGAGTATTTGGGCGAGTAGACCTGGTTTTAGAACCATGCATAGAATTTACAACAAACATGATGTCCGCACATATGAGCAAGTAGCAAGTCACACTAGCTGGGATCCATGTTACGACGTCGCCTAGTCGTTGCCAAGGCGACAACTAGGCGTCCAGTCGCCCAGAGCTCGACGCCTGGGTCTCCCGCCCAACTTTTTCAGTTGAGGCAGCTGGTCAAAGCCAGAGGAAGGCCAATACGGGTGCGGGCCGGTGGCGCGGAGCACGGAGGAGGCAGCCGGAGGAGGGCGGAGGTGGCCGGAGGCCGCGGGAGGAGGCGGCCGGGGCGCTAACGGGAGCGCCAGGTCAAGGCGGCGGCGGTGTCGGGGCGAACCCTAGGCACGAAGCACAGAGGAGGCAGCGGCGGAGGCGGCCAGGGCGGCCGACGGTAGCGGTGGGTCGAGGAGGCGGCATCAGGTTGAGCCCAAGGCGGAAGAGGGGTCAGATGGGAAGAGTAGACAGGCAGCGGCGACGGCAACTGCGGCGCCCAAGTCCCAACCCTAACCTTATAGTGGTTTGGTTTGTATTCCATGGGCCGAGCAGAGCCCATATATGTATATGCATATTTGCAAATAGCCCTCTACATTACATACAAATAACAGAAATAGCTATTATATTGCATGATTATTTATTTTTTGATCACATAAGGTATTGCTTGTGTTTATTACTATGGTCTAACTAATATCGTCTAACTATCGTCATGGCGGACGCTTAGTCGACTAGGCGTTCAGGTGCTCCGGTCTTGCCTCGACTTACCGGAGCGCCGTAACAACCTTGGCTGGGATACATCCTGGTAAAATTGTTGAAGATTGGTGTACTGCCTGATTGGGAGAAAGAAACTATCGCATTCATACATTCTGATCACATGATTGTGTTTAGAAGCTATGTTGCAGTTCTTGTTTTTTCTCATGTTGTCCTGGACTGGTTGAGAATGGGTACAAGCAGGATAAGTGCTTTGTGAATGTAAGATCTGATGAGGTTGAATGCTTGAATTAATTTCCACTGTTCAAAGGAACGCTGATTTTTTTTTTAAAAAAAATCTGAATTTGCAGCTATTTCTTAATAATGCTTTTGGTAATTCAAGAATGCTTATTGTGATTGCCTCTCCATGGTCAATAGAAACTTTACATTTTACATGCCACACTGGGGGATTATATCACTTTTCGCTGATGTTTCTTTTGATGCTTTCCTCCGTATACTTTTGAGATTGTTTTGATTTCATCTTCCTTTTCACTCAGGTGAACTGATTCTTTATTTTTTATATGTTAGAAATTGATGACTATAACAGCCCACTGCTGTAACCTATTCTGTAAATTTTGTGCTACAGGTCTCGATGAATACGAAAATGAGGTCCAATGCGTTTGCAGCTTATGGTGCTCTAAGTGCCTATGGTGTTGGTTCACAGCATCATGCTTTTCTTGAGCAGGTAGCTCGCAGATTCGACTGCAGTTGCTTTAACAGTGCATCATTAGGAGGGAATTGTTATCTTGTAAGCCTTCTTATAGGATGCTGTTGTAGTGGTCACAGGAAGTGTTAAGGTAGTTCTAAGGATTGTTGAGGTAGATGTAAGGATTGTTTTCTTATGCTGCTCAATCTATCAAGTTCTTTGCCCCCTGTTGCAGATACATGCCACACTTCCCCGTTTGATCCTCCATCTTCATGATGATGACCTAAGTGTTCGCCTTGCCTGTCGAGTATACACATTACTTTGTTTTCCCTTACCTACACATTTGCTTTAGCTTGCATATCTTGATACTCATTATTTTTCAAAACAGAACACATTCCAGCTCCTAGCGCCTTTGATGGAAGTAGATGGGTTGTCATCGCTCCTCAATAAGCAATACTTCACTTCTGATCGCCGGTTTGTGTTAAACCTTCCTAGCTATTTCTATTGAGATTTGTCATTTTAGTTAAAAGTGGTATTTCTACTATGTTTTGCCCTCAGATCTGATTACGAGGACTTCATTAGAGACCTAACAAGACAACTTTGTCGATTATCTCCTGCCAGAGTGGACAGCTACCTAGAATCTACTATCCAGGTACCCTTTTCTTTAGTCACAGAATGTGATTAGTAAAGCATCCTGACACTGTTTTTTGCTTGTTTTAGGCATTTGATGCACCTTGGCCAGTCATCAAAGCAAATGCAGTTTGCTTGGTGAGTTGCATGCTATCCTTTTTGGATGATCAACGCTTCCTTGCTCCTTACTTCTCCCAGGTATCCATACTGGAATTTGTTAGTTTAATTGTTTTAACCATATGATGGTGGGCTGTTCACACTCTTTTTGTGTCAAGGTGTTTGCTATGTTGGTCGGTAGAATGAGTCAATCACCAGAGCCAGTTGTTCGAGCAGCAGCATCTTCTGCACTGGGCCTTCTGATAAAGAGGTCAAACATGCTCAAGTCACTGAGTTCTTGGTCGAGCTGATTCATCACAGAATTCTCAATACGGAGATTCTCGTACTAAAACATCATCCGAGCTTCAAGAAGAGACTGTAGGAAAGCCGAATGACGCCCAAGGAGAGCAATAAGGGTGATCAAAACTGATCTCCGTTGGATCTAACTCATGTAAATCTGTTGTATATGTACAGTATCTGACCTATGCATGCCTGTACATTTTGTGCTTCCCTCGATTATAGATAATAGAGAGAATTTGTGTAGCCATGTCGATAGGTCTTCAGAGCGACTGTACAGCAGCCTGTAATTCATTGATTATTTATTGAATTTGCTTTGCTGTTAAGCATGTAACATACTGAAGGTTACATGCTTATCTCTATATTAAAGTTGAGTTCAAAATATGTCATATGAGAGCACCACATCACCTATTTTTCCGTACCATGCTGAGTGAAAAAAGGTAACACTACACCCTCCATCTAACATTGGTCATCCATTTCTTTTTTTTAAAAAAAAAAATCAAATTCCCATTCGCAGGGTAAGCATTTCTGATCAGTTCAAATGAAGAGTTGGGTCTAGCTTTTTTTTGGTACAAATTTTGGACTGCAAGATAAGAAATCAAGCCTAACAATAGAAAAAAAGTAACATAGTTCTTTAAAAATATTCTGAAGATTTGACAAATGCAACAAGATAGTCCTTAAAAATATGCAACAAGATAAATTTCTAAGAAGATCCTAAAAACAAAATGTTGGCATGATATGAAATATTTAAATATAATATAAGCAATTTCGTTGAATTAAGATGGTTTAGCGCTTCTAGAAATCTCACGATATGTGTGGATATTTTTGTGTACAGTTAGGATCTTTCCAAATGACTAAATATTTTTGGGTACCGTTAGGATCTTTCGAACACTCCTTACTGTGTATGGAAAGGGTCACGTAGGATTATAATAAGGTCATTTTATTGTGTAAATAATTTGAGAAACGTTTTACATGCTTCCATCATCAAAGTTGGAAAAAACGAATAAGAAAACCTTTAGGCTTCGTTTGGAACACACGTGTTTTCCCAATTCCTGGAGGAACCAAAATGTTTTATGCAAATTTCTGGTGAAAATTTTGTGTTCCAAGAGAGACTTAATGAGAAAGAAGCACCAGACTATACCATTATGAAAATGTCTCAAAATTCTATTAATATGGTTATTATTATGAATATTTAATTCAAATTGTTTGAGAATAATTTTTAAATGTTTCTATCATAAAAGGTGGAAAATGTTGTATAACTAAATATTTAATTAGATGAAAATAACGGGCCTAACCAAGCAATTATGCGGTCTACTAGTTTGTAATAATTTGTGAAAAAATGTACTTAATTATCGAGATTTTCTATGAAACCCTTGCATTTCAAATAAGGTCTTAATCAGTGTTCCCCTAAGCGAACGCCTAGGAGCTGAGTGCAAGGTTTTCGCCGCGACTCGGGGAGAGGCGCTCCTCTGGGCAGTCGAGGCGCCTAGGCAGTCAACGCCGGTCGTAGGCGGACCGAGGAGGCGCTAGGCAGCAAGGCGCGACGGAGCTAGTCAATATGGAGCGGTGCTCGGAGCCCGGGGATAGGAGAGCCCCGTCGCCTGCCGTTCCCCGTCACACACCGTCGCCCGTCATTCCCCATCGCACGTCGTCGCATGACATCACCCCGGGCTGGCTTGTTGGAGCCGAGAGGACGGCACCGAGCTGTCGGCGGGGTGGCCGGAGCAGACAGACGGTGACCAGGGGGCCCAGGGCTAGAGAGGCGTGCACAGGGGCTGAGCCGACGCCCGACGTAGGGAGCCCAGGGACAGGGGAGCCGGTAGGGAGCTCAGAGGATGGCGCAGGGATGCTGGAGCTGTGGCTGGCTGTCGCGAGCTGGCCGGCACTAGGGAAGGCGGTGGCCGGCGGCAGGGAAACCCAGAAGCAGCAGGGAGGCTAGAGGCGCCTGATGGTTGAGCGTCGTAGGGAGGAGGCACAAGGGCCGGCCGGATCTAGGAGATTTGGGGAGGAGGAAGAGTGAGGAGACAGGAAGAAGGGGAAAGATTGGGTACTCTTCTACTTGAGTTTGGTGGACTATATGGTGCAACTCCAAATGACCAGGTATTCTTTTATGATGCTTTGTGACCTGTGGTTGACTCCTGTCTGTTATGTACTCCAATTATGCTTTACGATACTATAACTATGATTTTTTCAACATTTATGAGGCAATTCTATTCGGCCGCCTAGGCCCCGCCTATATGGCCTAGGCGCTAGGCGGCCACCCATCGCACGCCTAGTGTCTAGCACCTAGGTGAACATTGGTCTTAATAGTGATGATAGACCATTTAAGTTTATTTACTTTTTGCTGTTGGTAGTACGTCAATGGAAATGGTCAATGAGCTTGTGTGTGTGTAAGCTAATTAATCCTATGGATTTTGCAATTGTAATAATAGGAATTTAGGAATTCAAACTCTAGGCCATCCGATCACTTCAGGCAGCCCATATTTTGTCAGAATTCCAATGTCGTCGGAGAAGCACCGCGACACCAGATTTTTATTTTGAATCGTGCTCATCTCTAGGATAGAGGTGAGCGGTGGAGATGGGGTGGAAACTTTTGAAGAATCCAGTCGCTCTATTATATGTAATGGTGTGTTTTAGTGATTAATGACAACCGGATATGTGGGCCTAATATTTTTCATGAGTTCGTGAAATAGGTTAAGTCTTGTGATGATAAAGACTTTGGATGGCGCCATGTGTTGATGATCTTCAAATCAACTTTTAGGACAATGGATGGTATCATGTGTTGATGGTCACTAAGCCAAATCTCGACATGAATGGAGTTTATCATGTGTTGATGAACAAGGCAAGGACCCAGACATGGAGAGAAGATGATTATCATCAGGTGAAAGCTCCAAATGAATGCACAAGGCAAAGGTATAACTAGCATAATCTAATGATATGTTCCTCATTTTTGACCAGTCTCGGTGTTTGGTTGGTATACCGAATTGCTAGTATAGATTGTTGTACTATTAAGAGGGATCTTGTCTAGTAGCTTGAGTCTCATCATGTCTTGATAGTTCAATCTTGCTTGCTCTAGCTCTCCATGACATGATGCTATTGTTTACTTATGTTTTTGCAAATAGTTGAAGCTCATGAATTTACTCTTTGTAGCATGAGACTATATTTTACAAATGCGTTTTACAACTGATTGAGGTCCATGCATATACTCTTTTGTAGTATGATTCCATTGTTTGAGAATATTTTGCAAATAGTTGAGGATTATGCATCTAATGTTTGTAGCATGTGACTATAATTTGCAAATGTGTTTTGCAAATGGTTGAGGTCTATGTATCTACTCTTTGTGGTATGATTCCATTATTTGTGAATATACTTTACAAATAGTTGAGGATCATGCACATAATCCTTGAAGCATGTGTTGCACTATTGTCTTGAGGACCATGCTTAGGACCTTGACCAGGAAGGTCATGTACCTCTTTCTTCTTGTCCAAAGGCAAAACAAACTTGAGGACCAAGATAAGGACCAATGCCAAATAGGTCTTAATTCATTAGAATTTTGGCCAGGGACAAATTGGATGTCAAGACCACCCTCAGGACCCTTATGAGGACCGTCCTCAAGTTTACCATCAGCCCCAATAGCTAGTTAACAACTAGACCATCAGGATGGTCTTGATGACCTATTTTTTTTTTAGGATGAAGGGGCAACAACTAGTTTCTTGCATGGAGGTTATATAAGCTCGGCTTGGGCCTCCATATCTTAACTCTTGGCACCCCATTCTATTCTGTTGAGCTAGTGTGAGCCTGTGAGCCTCTCCTATTAATTGTGCATATGTTATACCTTGTGAGCAAGGAGAGATGTCTCTAGTTGCATGTGTTGCGTCTAGAAGTGCATTCAGTGTCCACTTGTGGTTGTGTAGCACTTGGTGAGGGTCAAGCAAGTGGCTTGGCGTGTTACTCTTAGTGTTTGTTGACACCTAGATGGTGTGGAGACATCGTGGTCTGATGATCTTCTCAAAAAACTTATGAAAAAACCCGATGTGTTGTGAAGGTTGGAGCTTGCCTACTCGAAGCGGAAAAGAGTTACCACTAGTGGATTTGAGGTGTTGGCTTAATTCGTGGAGCAGGTCTAATTAGTTTAGGCTTACCTCAACATGGATTATGGGAGACCGATAAATCTCCAAACACCACGGTAAAAAGATCGTGTGTCATCTTGTGGTTTGCTTCCTTTGGCTCATTTATATTTTTTTCAATTTATATTTCTAGAATTAAATTACTTGCTTGTCACTCTAAGATTGCAAAACTTAATCTAGACTCTAAAGATTCAAACAACGAAAGTAAAACTGTAAATCAATATAGTAGTACTATTCGAAACTATAGCATAGATCACTTTAGCACCGTTTTACGTTGTAGCAATTGCATTATAACATTTGATGTAGTCCATTTATCTCAGATAAAACGGCTTGAGTGTTGGTGCACTTAGTGAGACTAGTTAATTTAGGTCTTAATTATGTAAAACTGATTTGATTTACGCTTTCGCATATAAAAATTGGTTTTGGCTAAAGAAAAATTCATCCCCTTACTTAGGACAAGACCAAATGAAATGGCTAGCCATGCCACACAAGTTGCAATCAATTTTCATCCTCTTCGCTAAATTGGCCCCTATATATCATCGGCCAAATATACACAAGAAGATGAATTAAAAGACTCACAAGGTCTCAAGTAGCCGTCATGCTCATAATCAATTAAGATTACTCAAAGAGTAAATCTTACTTTGATACCACTTCTAGAACCTAAATAACTTGGACCGGTGGCTTCAGTGGGAAGAAACAACGGAAAGTTGAACTCATCGCGTGAAATGTATTCCGTGTGAGGTCCCCGAAAAATATCCAAAGTCGCTCCGACTCCTTTCCATCGAAGACAGATCGGACGGTTCATAAATTAACCTCACAGGTTGTCGATGTACTCCAGTAGGGATGCAAATAGATCGATCGGACGGTTCATAAATTAACCTCACAGGTTGTCGATGTACTCCAGTAGGGATGCAAATAGATCGGTTACGGACAGATAATATTTTTATCATATTTGTTTTTATATTTTTTTCTCGGATGCGGATATGAATACGGATACTTCGGATACGAATACAAATACAAATAATATCAAATACAGATACGAAGCGAATACGAATCAAAACGAATACGGTCACGAATATTTATCGGAACATGAAAACCCCTTAAACTATACATCCAAAATCATTGAAACATAAATAGTTGATCTTGTCAAAACATTAATGAAATCTAAACAAGCATAAGTATTTTTATCCACAATAGTCATACTATTGTACAGATTTTAAATCTTCAAATAGCAGTTAATTTTTTCTAAAGTCCTAAATAATTCTCAATGGATTTCTACCATTTACATGTGACTAATAAATTAATTAGGAATTTAGATTTGTATCATAATGATTTAAATGTCTGTACATCAATTTAATCGTACAAATTTTAATCTACCGGTAATACTAAATTTATTTTTAATAAATATAAATATTTGCTAGTGGTGTTTGTGATTTAATATGACTGGGGAACCTAATGCCTAATGGTAATAGAGGCTTATGGTTTGGTTGGGCTAGTGGGCTGGTGAGAGGGGAGATGAGAGAGGTTGGCTTGGGGTGGGCAATGTTGGGCTGAAATTCCGGATATCCGATTCCGTATTATCCGGATAATCCGTATTCGTATTCATATTCATATTCATCGGATATCAGATCTACTGTATTCGTATCCGTTTTCGACAAAAAAATCCATATTTGTTTCCGATCCGAGTATTATCCAAAGAAAATCCGATCCGACACAATCCGTATTCGTTTTCATCTGGATCGATCGGAAACTATCCGATCCGTTCCGTTTTCACCCCTAACTCCAGGCAACGTCTACCAGTTCGGAAATATCTTGTGCGAGATTTTTTCCTCCATGGATGCTTACGGGGCATTGTGATTAGTGCTAGAAATATAGTTTGGACAGATTTCACATGATACATATGTTGACATTTCACTTGATTGGATACAATATGAGAACATAAGCAATCCTCACAACTGTCCAATACAGGCTGCACATTTGAATACAATGATGGCAACACAGTGTACTTGCTATCTTTCAGAAAATATACCAGAGCATAAATCCATGCCAAGTTCTTTCATTCAACATTACTTACAGGGTAGCTTGACTGCACACAAAAAAATTAAGAAAGGGACAACAAAACTGCACCAGCCGGGAATCGAACCCGGGTCTGTACCGTGGCAGGGTACTATTCTACCACTAGACCACTGGTGCTTATTGGCTTCCTCCAAAAGGAAGTAGTAGTAGAAAGCAATAGAGCCAAACCGTAGCTCCACAGTGTCTCCCTCCTGAGTCCTGACACTGAAACCACTAGTTTAGACTGCCACCACCTGTGCTAAATAGTGCGGATTTAGCAAATATTTATTTTTAATTCCAGCATAAAAGATAAATACATAAGCATGATATAAATGACATAGAAATGACTTAATTAATATATAAACATATGAACCTTTTAAGTCATTGCAAAAGAAATATATGTCCAATATAAATGCCATATAAGAGTTCAAGACTAGCATAACCTCATGTATACAAGTGCATTAAAATGCTAATATCAAGAAAAACTTAACATATATGACCAGATTCAACATATTATCAACAAATTGAATTTTATTAGTTGCTCTCAGAAGGCTAGTTGCACAAGACTTAATCTTGGCCATCTCCGGCATGACAAAATCTAATTTTGATTATATATGACAGTTATAGATGAGATCTTGAGCTCAAATTAAACCTTTCAATTTAACAAAGACTAACAGATCATAAAATTAGCTTGCTGGACAGTGTAGAAATATCCCTAGAAATCAATCTTTCATTCATTCACAGAGAATACTATTGATTTAATAGGATAGTAGGGTTCGGCACAGACCAGAAATGGACAAAACTAACCACTGCACAGATCTAACACAGAGATCAACAAGAAATAGACAACAAGTTCAATGATCAGTGAAAGAAAAATAGTAGATTTAACTGAAAGCTCAAGATTAATCCACCATCACATCCATATATAATCTCAGTATTATGTCATTTCATCACAGAGCAATCAATCCACAGAAAGTGCTTTGCAATTTTCAAGCTAGTGAAGTAGATCTCAAAATTGCAAAGAGACAGAAGCTAATGTACTCATAACAGCGATGATACTCGAAATCACCGTGACGAAACCGAATAAGGCAAGACACGCGCCCAGCGATGTCCCAAAAAACCTAGTACCCTTCTGTGCTGCCGCAAAAGAAGAGTGTGGCTGACAGAGATACAATGCCCGCTCCAACCTTGGGTAGCCGACGCAGGAGTCGAGGGTCGAGGTTGATGCCGCACAAGACCAACAAGAGCTCCGGCCAAGAACGCTCGTGAACACCAAGAACAAGTCACAAATCTCTCTCAAAACCCAGCACAAGTCCTAACCAAATCAACCTCTAGAGGTAAACCCACACCTTTCCTCTCGACTAGATCCAAGAAAAGGCTCAAGAAAACCGCATAGGGAAAACCCTAGATCAGTGATTTAAGCTCCTCAGCCGACGGCGACAGGAAGGATCCCGGCCGGCGGCTCTCAAGACTCAAGATCGAAGAACCACAAAGAGAGATTTGAGATCGGAGGGGAACGATAACTCACTATTTCCTAGTGCCCCAAACGGAGAAGAGGAGACACCACATAAAGAGAAGCGGGGCGAAAACCGGCGGGCTGCGGTCACGACTGACGCCGAAGCGCCCGTGCCGGTGACGCCTCCATCGCCACCGTCGCCGCAAGACTCAGCCACCCACGGGCGAAGCGGACGAAGCCGCTCCGAGCCACACGTGAGCGCCCACGCATGCCGCACACCCACCGACAGTAACCCCTCTCTCACTCGTAAAGCGCGCAGTGACCACCGTAGCTTGGCACGAGAGGAGGCGTGCTACAAGACGAGCTGGCGTGGTGTGGCAGGCCAAGTGCTGGCGAGCCGATGTAGCTCGGTAACAACTTGTCGAGTCACACGGCCAAGAAAGGCTTGGCTTATGAAAAGGGTGGCAAAAAGGGGTAAAGGTGGCAAAAAAATTTGTTGATTCAGTTCAAAATTGCTTCAATTATACTCGTTAATTTGGATTTTGCCCTAGCTTGACTCGTTAGCTCGCTTCTAAAAATATTTCCAAACTATACGTAAAATAATATTAAATAAAATTATGCCCATTTCAGAAAAATCTCAATAAGACAAGCAAATGGCTCGATATCCACCCTAGCTGGGGATAGCTTGGGGTCCGGGGTGCTCAGTAGCAGCACCAACTCAGAAGTACCACACAGTAAATTTAGGATTTTTTGTAACTAGGTTAATCCACGTACAAACTAGTTGAAAACATGTGTTTTGATACGCATTAAGAAATCATATTATGTTTTGTTCGTGAGTACATAGAAATTTTTTAGGAATGTGCAAGGGGGTTCGGAGGGACAAATAAACCACTACTACAAACTCCCTGTGTTAAGTAATAATGATATGTTGTTGTAAACAGTTGTTGTAATGGACCATATGTAGGCCGATAAAGTAGTTCACAATGAATGTGTAAATTAAATTGTGTGTGGGGTTTTGTTAGATGCATATATTTGCCTCATTACTCATACAATATAAGTGACAATATATGCGAATTATCAACCCAACTACAGCTAAGATATATGTGCGTCTTTTAGAAGCTATGGTTCCAGTCAGTCGTCGTACACATTTGGGTCCATCGGTGCTTTTTCCTTCTCTTCTACGCGGGCTTTAGCCCTTGCGACTTGAACCCAGTACTCGGCTTCTATAACTTGTGTAGGTTTATCCTAGTCAGAGATAACCTAGTGTTCAACGGGGGCTTCAGGGACAACCGACGCCTTACCCTCGTCCTTTCTGCTATCATCCAGGGTGTAATGTTTCAGCATGTGAATCTCTCAGACGCCACCGGGTAGTTGAGCCTATATTTTTGCTTAATGAATACCCTATCGTACATATCCGGACCGTCTATCCATTGGAAGAAGTAGCAGCGATCTGCGGTCTACCGGCATGGACGGAGTAGGTTAGAGATGTGCAAAATGGAACATGCAATTTGAAATAGCAAAAACGTGCTTACAACAACTTCAGCGCACGTGTAGTGCGCCTGGGGGCGGTTGTCGGGTGTATGGATTGAATGATATATGTTGGACTCCCTTAGTCGCACTGCGACAGTGGAAACTTTGGTTGCATAGGTTCATCCTTGCAAGAATTATCAGGGTATGATCCCGTCTTCTTGGTCATCAACTTCCGCTTGCGAAGCATCTCTCCGTAGCTTGACATCCCCACCAGCGGTGCAATGACGTCTTGTATTTCTCCTCTCATTTTCCTCTCCTTTTCCCCTAGTTTTGAGATCAGCTCAATCGGAGTCTTGGGTCTGGTTGTGGGGGCTGGCCAGATTTTATTGGCGGTCGATGTGCACTGCTCGGGAGTAAAGGTTGAATGTGTTGTCATTTCACTTGGAAAAGCCGGTATATACTGTCAAATCACTGGAAAAGCTAGTACACATTGTCAAATCACTGGGAAAGCTGGTGTGTGTTGTCTACTCGCTATGAAAAATTGGTACATGTTGTCAAATCATTGGGAAAGGTGATGCATGCTGTCCACAGGCAGCGAAAAACTGGTACATGTTGTCAAATCACTTGAAAGTCGGTGTGTGTTGTCCACTCACTACGAAAAGGGAATTTTTTTCTTTCTGGCCCCTGGGAAGAGTTATTTGCAGAAATGGTCCCATGGCATTTTTTACAAGAATAGCTCCTTGGACAAAGCCGAGTCGTTGGGGCGTGCTGTAGGCGGGCGCGCTCCCCGCCAGCTAAACAATCGTAGCAATTTTAGAAAATCCATTTAACCATATTTTTTTGTAGAAATTTTAGATATACCAAATGAGGCCCAAAATTTATGAACATTTTTTGTGAAGCCTCCAGATACATTATGTTTGCTTGTGTAATTTTATTCATTCCGGATGTTCCTCTAAAATTCATTAAATTATACTATTTGTAGGAATTTTATGGAATAATCTAAGATGGATAAAATTATGAAAACATTACACAAGAAAGTACACTATGTCCAAAGGCTCCGCAAAAAAATGATAAATTTTGGAGCGCATTTCGTACATCTAAAAGTTCCTACAAAAAATACGTTTTAATAGATTTTCCTGAAAAATTGCTACATTGCTGCTACAGTACCTAGCGTGCTCCCCGTCCACGCCAACTTCATCCAAGAGGCCATTTTCGCAAAAAATATGTCACTGGGATTATTTCTGCAAATAACTCATCTTACTGGGCCAGAAAAAATTTCTACGAAAAGCTGGTACGTGTTATCAAATCATTTGAAAAGTCAGTGTATGCTATCCATAGGCTGCGAAAAGTTGGTACGTGTTGTCAAATTACTAGGAAAGCCGGTGCATGTGTCCACAGGCTGTGAAAAGCTAGTACGTGTTATGAAATCACTTGGAAAGTCAGTGCATATTGTCCACTCGTTACAAAAAGTTGGTACGTGTTGTCAAATTACCAGAAAAGGCGGTGCGTACTATCACTCACTATAAAAAGTTGGTACGTGTTATCAAATTACTAAAAAAGCCGGTGTGTGCTATCCACTCGCTAATATCTCAAAAAAGGATTTGAAGAACTAGACAAACAAGAAAACCAAAAAAATGAACCATAATGCCTAAAATGGCTACATAACATTTATATTATTTTTATCAAGTTGTATATGGCACTTAGGATGTGCTCTACCATGTGGATACAATACATTACACATCTATTTTTTAGTACATAGGTGAACTGGAGCGAGAACGGGAGCGACTATAGCTGGCTGAGCTAGAGCTCAAGCGACTACAGCCTCGGTTGGTTTCTCCAATGTTGAGGACGATTGGCGGATTGTGGCTCAACACACTCTTATGTGCACTACTCCTTAGGCGTAGTCCTCCGGTGAGTGGCTGAGTCAAAACGGGGTTGGTTGGGATGATAGGGGTCCTGGGGGAGCTAGAGCGTGGACTTTTGCTGCTACTGCAGTTCACTCAAGCTAGCTGACTGCGGCCTCCCTCTTACGCTCCACTGTAGCTAGTGCCTTCTCGCACTTGGCGAGCTAAGCATGAAGAGTCTCAGCCTGGTTGTAGCTGGCGGTTAGGAGTTGACAAAGGTAAAAGATCTGCTCTAGAGCCTCAATGTAGGTGGCTCCCATAGCTCGAGTGAGCTGGACCTGGTGGGTCAGGAGCAGGTCATCCTCGGACCCGAGGACGGACGTCTCACTATAGCGTGCTCATTCCCATAGGGATGGATAATAGCGAAACGGGAAGGTCATCATGGCGGCCTCGTAGATCTCGCACGGGCGAGCATAAGCCAAGCGGGTGACGTCCTGAAGAGGGTCCGTGGAAGTGTTCCTCAGGTGCTTCATGCGAAAGGTGTGGGAGGTGTACTGCCTTCCCTTGCGTACAAAAAGATTTCCGTCATCCAAACCTCACTGTCTCTTCTTGGGTCTTCTGTCCCCTGAAGATGGGACGATGCCAGTAATGCAGGTACTACATTAATTTGTGTAGCATGTCGACAAAGTCTCCTTCATTCTCTCCATGGGTAAAGTAGTCACATGACCTAATGTCATCTGATCCGACCATTTATAGTTGAACAAGAAGATATTAGTAAAGTTTAAAGATATAACAAAGGGAGGTGAATCAACAATTAAGAGTGGTTAGTAGAGACAGTAGCACGCTATATTTTTGGTGAAGTTTCTGTTTTTTAGTTTAGGAAAATAAGACCAAATCCTTAGATTACGACCATTTTGTAATTGTGCGAGAGTGATAAATATATATGTGTGGATATATGTAAAAATATTTTAACTATTTTTCTGACCCGCATTTTTGTAGTTATTTACAATAAATAAACATGGCTATTTATAGAAAACATCCATCAACTAAACATGGCTACCTAGTATATTCCACATTACAAAACCACAATTACGCTAATGATATATTAAGCGCGTTGCTCGCATATAAATTATGCATGTCTTTTTTCGAACGTATTCACTAGCTCCATAATGCTTCCAACTGCTGAGAATGGTACATCACAGCTGTGTTCCTCCCTTGCTCTCACTCTACAGGAAACCTTTCTTTTCTTTCCTTCCCCTACCTAGTTGCACACTCTCTCGCTCAGCAGCAATGCGACCGCGGGTCACGTTTTATACTTGCGCACGAGAAGCTAGCGCCATTAACATGTGAATAAAATGAGAATCTAACATCACGTCGTGTCATTAATGCGATTCCCTCACGCACACGCTCTGTCCCATGAGGAATCACCCCCAACTCCCACACGCGCCTATCCGCCTGCCTGTGCGCCTACCTATGGCTTAGTAGGGGCATGTCAAGCTACGCTAGCTCAACAGCGCCTAGCCTGCCGCGCCACACCAACTTGCCTTGCTACATGTTTCCTTTTCTGCCAAGTTATAGTGATGCAGCAGGTGATATGTGTCGCCTGCAACGTCTTTCGAATTCATGGAGTGGGCCATTTCTACAAAAACAAATTCTAGAGGACCAAAATTAAAAAACAAATTAACAGTTCTACATATATGAACAGTTCTGAGAGAAGACGGAAGGGAATGGAAGGGGGTTGATAAGGCACTTGGGCCTAATAAAAACTGCTACGAGAGAGCCCAATAATGTCATGGGCTGCTTCGAAATCAGGATGGGTTCGCAGGTTTCTGGTCCAAGTATCCTCTTGTTTGCTGCTCCCCGTTTATGCGAAGCAAGTAGATCCTAGATATTTATTCGTCTCAACTCTATCATACATCCAGTTTGGGACGCTAAGAATGGTGACCTTCGCCATTATTGGCTTGTCTCGTGTTGTCTCCGATTCCAAAAGAACTCATGTCAGCATGATACTGAATCGAACTGAGCCTTGGAGTATTTTCTACGTCAATTGACACAAGAACGGCTGAGTTCTGCAGGTACGATGAAGCTAAGTCAGTAAGGATTACCTTTTCACTTCTTTCAATGAAATTTATTATATGGAATTCACTTTACTTTTTCCCTTTTCTGCCCTTTCCTCCAAGGATATCAATTGCTAGAACCCTCGATAAAAGAAAAGGATGCTTTTGATGAAATAGCCACAAGAATTTCTTTCCATTCACGACAGTTTCAGATCGGCGTTCAAGCAGCAAAGAGCTGCAAAGTCCATTGCATCTCCCGAAATCAGTAGTGAACAAGCTATTGAACGACACAAGCATCTGGAACATCAAAGCTGAAACCAGATTACAATAGCATTCTTCAATAACCCTATTTGCAACTTCCATTTAGAACTGAAAACGCAGGCTACTTCGTCTGCCACCTGCAGTCTGCTCACTGTCTGCTTAGCGACAACAGATGTGAAAGAGCACAGACGCAAAACATAGATACACACAAAGAAAGAGATACAACACAAGCCTATTTTACATGTTCTCTCTTATTGAAAGGGTTCGTTCTGCTTCTTGTACACTATCTTCTGCCGTCAGCTGCTTCAGTAACTACTGACGATGAGCAGCCCGATCGCCGTGACGACTATGGTCGACGGCACCCCGAATCGAAGGTGGCCCCAGAAGGAGAGGTTGTAGCCAAAGAATTGAGCCCGCCTAGCCTGCTCGCAGACTATCAGGTTTGCAGCAGAGCCCAGGAGAGTGAGGTTCCCAGCCACGGTGCTGACCCATGCAAGTATAAGCCAGGCCTTCCTCACTGAATCAGGGGAAATTACAGCAGCTGATGCAGCCACTCTTGTGCCGAGCAATAGAACTGAAACAAAAGTTCAGAAATGTTAGAGCATCTCAGTCATGAGTGACAGACCAGTATCAGTTGGTTGGTTTATACAGAAACAGCTCAGCCTTAACAGGACAACAAGGACAAGATGAAGAAAAGGGAACAGTACTAAGAGATGGACTCTTCAAAACGATGCCCAATTTTCAATTGGAACATCCTACCATACACAGAACATTAGAGTAACAATTTCGGTTCTCTTACTGCTTTCCTCAACAGTGATTTACACAATTTTTAAAGCATAATAAATAATAGATAGATGTTACTTATCTCTTCATTTGTTTTAAGATTAGTACTACTCTTATTAGAGAGGAAAGCATAGAATGACCGCTTACAATCATGTTTGGCACCTAAAATGCATCGAACTGTACGCAGTAAGATGCCACAAAGGCATATTTAGCACACAACAATGGGCACCACATATCAAGGATCTTGTAATCAGCGTGCATATATAAAGGATTAAATGATCATAACTGGGCACCCATCATGTAATTTCCATTAGTACCCAAAGAAGATTAATTTCCAAGAGTTACCTGTGGGAACATTTGAGGCCACATTTGAAAGGATAAGAATCACCACCGCGAGAAGTGCAACACCTTTGGCATTGTCAATTCGTGAATAAGGTTCCACTAACTCCCAGAGTGTGTTCGGGATGCCAGTTTTGTTGAAGCCATCAACCGTGATAAACATCCCGCAGAAAAAGATGAGCAATGAGTATGACACCTGCCAGTCATGAAAGTAGCAGTTCCTAATGAGTATACTCAAATAAGAAGATGACAGGCAGGCAAACGATCCACCCGTTAAGCATTAGTCGAATAAAAAGGAGCATATATACCTTCTCAAGACAAGCTTGCGCATCAGTGAAGTCGAGTGCCAGAAGAACAAGAGCTGCAGTGATTGCAGTCCAGGACATGTTAAGTCCCATTAGAAGTGCGATGAGCATACCAAGAGTTATAAGATAAACTGCTGTCTTCCACACAAGCACCCTCCATCTCTTCTCTGCAACTTCAGTTTCCTTGTCTTTTTCACCATTGGTGTCTGGGGAGGGCGGCGAGTCCTCTATTATCACACTCCTTTGTTGGCTAGCAGTTCTCGTGAACTTCCTTGAGGATGCATCTTCGTCCCTCTTATCAGAAACTGTTGAGACTTCTAGCATCTCGTGTGACATGCTCGATGCCCTCAGGGACTTGATTGCAAGCTGTATGTCAGCTTCAGAATTAACGCTTCTGCTTCTCAGATTCTCATTCACACTGGTACTCACACTGTTGCTCCGGATGATTGGTTCGCTTATACAATCCACATCATCTGGATTCGAGGAAGCATGTGACATTCTAGCCGGTGTGAACCGATGGGAAGTAACCTCATCGTCGGCAAACACTTCCGGCCCTGTGGGTGCACCACCTTCCTGATCCTTCTCAACAGACAAGTACTTCCAGAAGTAGCACAGGAGGATAGCAGCGTTTGTCAGAACCCCGACGATCATTGCTGGGAAGATGCCTAGCAAGAACTGACCAAATGAAATCCCACTCTCCACAGCTATGACAAGGTTCTGCGGGTTACCGATTGGCGTCGCAGCAGAGCCGATGTTTGAGCTAGTGGCAAGGGCCAGAAGGAAAGGCTGCGGTGGCAGGTTGTTCTGCCTCGCAACCTTGAGGATGAACTCAGTGAGCACAACACAGCAGGTATCATTGGTGAAGAGTGCGCTCGCGATCGCAGACACGATGCAAACTCGAAAGAGCAGGTCCTTGCTCCTCTGCTCTTCCATGAGAGCAGGTTCCCAAGGTACTTAAACATGTCAGCCCTCTCAAGGAAGATGCTGACGACCATTGTCCCGAAGAGCAGGCCGATGATCGGGAGGTCAATCGCCGCATAGGCATCCTCGGGCGACATGACACGGAACAGGACCATTAGCATAGCACCAAGGAGGGACCCAGCCGTCCGCCCAACGGGCATGAACGGGACGGTGGGGAAGACAGCCAGCACCCAGAAAATCCCAAAGGCGACACATCCCAGCACTACTTTGGAGGTCCCTGCCAACGCCATGTTAGCAAATCTCTCTTCCTACACGAAAACGCTAGCAATTGCACTTCAAGAACTTTTCGCAACTCACAAAGTAAAGAGACAGTACAGAACAACCCCAAATACCAAGGTCGATCGGTCAGACTACGCTCACAAGAAGGCTCCCCTGCTGGAGTCAACAACCACCTCCATGCCCAACTTCACTCAAGATCCTGCAAAATTGGATCAAACAAACAGAGGTTGCACGTTAATCCCAACGCTAAAAGGTGGGATTAGCAAAAAGAAAAGACAAAGGAAAGCCAAGAGATGTGCAAAGATCCTTTATAAACAGTTTCTTTGAGCCGGGAATAAAAAACGAATTAGCAAGAAATGGTGTTAGACTGCACGAAAACGGGGGACAATCATATTGATATCAAGCACCACCACGCCTACTCACGGTGTATCCTGCAACAATTGAAGCGAGAAAAAAAACCCTTATTAATACAAAAGCCATCGCACAGTTCACCAAACCAAATAAAGCCAAAGAAGAAGAACTCTTAGGTGCTGCTCCTAGAATAAGTCGATAAACCCTACATGTCCAGACTAGATTTAGCTTTGTTCTACGCCCGCGGCTGATCAGATCGAACGGTTCTTGCAATGGATTAAAGCTGGGCTTACCGGTTACGAAAGATCCAGCACAAATCCATGCATGCAGTGGTGCCAAGAACAAGATATTTGTGTGCTACGATTGGTTGGTTTGTCGCGATAGAGAAATTAACTTTGGTTGGGGATTGCTCACCTCCGAGTAGGGGCGTGGAGACTGGGTAGTCCACAGTGCTGTGGCAGGAAGAGCTTGGAGAGGTGGTGGATTGGTGGAAGCAAGCAGCAGCCGAGTGGAGGCGAGAATAAAGCGGAGGGCGGGGGACAGCTAAATAGAGAGGGGGGCCATGGCCACCATGAGCGAGGGATGGAAGGGTGGCCCCTCAACTTTCATGGATGAGGTGACTCCGGTCCCACTGGTGATGAGGGTCCTAGGACTGCATTATTATGCGCACACTGGTGGAGCTCCCACCTTCTGGGCCGTGGGCCCGTATGGTCTAGTTGGTATAGGACATGTTCTTTTTTTAAAAAAGCTTATGGTTTTTGCTGTAGCTTGTGCCTTTTGGGCTATTCGTGTAAAAGATTACAGAGTAACAGAAACTCACGTGTGATTTTTGCCGGTATAAATGAAGTTGTACAGTATATACTATAATTAACTAGTAGACCATATCTTGAAAAGATACTCCGTTTAAAAGCTAATTAATATAGAAAAGCTGAAAAATAGCCTTTAGAAGCTGAAAAGAACAGACCCATAATGTTATTTTTTTTCACTTGTGTACTCCACTTATTTGGGTGGGTGACACTAGAGGACGTTTATATTGGTTTTTACGGATGGGTTTTGGTTTTAGTTTATAAATAGTAACAACGTATAGAGAGATATCCATGTGCTATTTTGGCTAATATAAATAAAGTCACTATAAAATCTGTATTTGAAAGTTAGGTACTATAGAAAAGATGCTTATTATAAAAAATCAATTTATAGAAGCTAAAATGAACAGAGCCTTAGACCATGTTACTTATCGCTTGTGTGTAGGGTGGGGTCACTAGGCTTTGAGCATAGGAGGTCGCTGCTATGTATGCATGGGCTATAAAGGGAAAATTGAAATAAACCCGGTGTATCACTATTTTAACCAAATCAAAGTTCTCAACATCTCAAAAGATGAACCCCCACTCTCGGAAGAAGAGCTTATCAATACTCCTAGTATACACAGTACTATAGGGCTATTGTTCTGCGTGCATGCACGGGGTATGGCTAGCAATTTCCCATGCGCGAAGTAGCCACGACTAGGGACGAAGCCGTGTGATCTCAATGCTTGCTGCTGATTTGGATTGCGCGTGGGGCTTGTGTGGCGAGTGAATGTGATGGTGCCGTTTCTTCGGATCCAAGAAACTTGAGCTTCGAAAGCAAAACGCGTCCGTATTTCCAGGGAATAATTGGGATTTGGGGGATTCTCCCGCTTCAATCCATAGCACTGATTGTACATGTGAGACAGTGCTTCAGTGGTCAATCCCATCACTGAAATTGTTGCTTGGAATAAGCCGCGAGGGATTTGCTTCGTAACATCCCTCCATCTGCCATTCAACGGCCCAGATCTTCTAGCATTTTTTGATTTTTTTTTACTTCTAGCTTTTAGCTTTTTTTATTTTTATCTTTTTCTAGTTTTTTCTTTTTTTCTTATATTTCTTTATATTATCTGTGTTAAAATAACATATTTTTTAAATAAAAAATAACTTATTTTTTATTTAAAAAATAGATTATTTTAACACAGATAATATAAAAAAATATAAGAAAAAAACTAGAAAAAGATAAAAATAAAAAATCTAGAAGTAAAAAAAAAATCAAAAATGCTGGAAGATCTGGCCGTAGATCACCGAATGGACAGACGTTACGAAGCAAAGTCACGGTGTGACTTTGCTTCGTAACGTCAGAGAAGTTGCGCCGGGAATAAGCACCGTGGAAAACGTAGGGACGTGATTCTCTTTGTTTTCTGTTTGGCCCATCATCCGAACCGTCGATTGCTCGATTGGATTAGCCCGCTAATTAATTATTTTCTTCTTTGAAAACCTATCTGATATGATGAGCTCTTAAAAGTTAGGAGTAGTGCTACTATACATAGACCCAATACAATACACCCTCACATGTGGCCTACTCTAATGCTCCCCCCGAGTCTAAGGCAAAACGATTTTTATTTATAACTTTTAGCTATGTCGGTTAGCTTTTAGATACGGCATTCAATTAAAGAAGAATAAATAAAAATAAGAAAAAAAATAAAAACTTGTTATATGCCAACAGATAATGCAAAGGGAAAAGAGAAAAAAACTACGTTAAAAAACCAACATATTTAAAATGGTTGAAAGTGGACACACGCGCGCTCCGTCCCCCACCCTTCGGACGAGCATCAGCGAAACTGGCAGTGGGAGGAAGTAGACGCGCGACGCGCTCACTCCACCCCCCCACACTTCGGACTGGCGTCGGCGAAGCTGGCGGTGGGAGGAAGTAGACACGTGCGCTCCGTCTCCCACCCTTCGGACTAGCATCATCGAAGCTAGCGGTGGGAGGAAGTAGACGCGTGTGTTCCATCCCCCACCCTTCGGACTGGCGTCAGCGAAGCTGGCGGTGGGAGGAAGTAGACGTGCACGGTGGCAACGGCTTAGGCTCCGCAGGGTGTGTGTGTGTGTGCGGATTGTACCCTCCATATGTCTTATTTATACTCCGTAGAGTGCGCACGGAGGGTATCCTCCGTATGTCTTATTTATACTCCGTAGAGTACGCGCGGAGGATGCCCTCCGCGCATCTTATTTATACTCCGTGGAGAGCGCCATCGCCTCTCAGGTCCACGGCTTTCTCTTTGTTGTCCCCATGGATGGCGCTAACTATTGTGGCTACGGATCAAACAGTAAACTAGAAGAGTAGTAGAGTGGTTGTGATGGATAAGCTATCCTTGTCCCCACCTCTATGTTCAGAGCACATGTATATATATGCCTATAAGGCATGATTACAATAATACCCTCACTGTTGAGCACCTTATAGAGGGACATACATGTTATTGCACATATCTCACTGACCCTTGTAGCCTTTAACAGATCGAATGGGCTTAGTGGGAGCCATCTCTACAATAATTTCCTATTGCCTTTCCCTACTAACGAATGACCGACAAATAATAATTGAGTAATATATAGTTAATGGATAGCCTTTATCCAAATACATATGGTTAATGGATAGATAAGAGAAGAGAGCCTAGCTAGTGGAACACTTTTGGTTTCATGTTCGGACGATGAAAGTGCTGCCCACATGAGACGCAGGAAAAAAAATGCTACGCCTATGAAGGGAATTCTACGAAGCGCACACGGAATCAACCCTCTAGCAAATTATGTAGCCATAAATCACAGCAGTTAGTCTACACTTGTATAATTTCAAGCACATGTATTCGTGCTTACATAGAAAACTGAAGAATCTAGCTAGTAGCACCTAAACTTTTGATGTCTCTCGGTTGGACTGAAATAAACTGGTTTATGACTGAAATTATCTTTACTATTATAAAATAAGGAGTTGGTGGTTGGTGCGGCCTCTCCCACCCTTTCCATCTCTCTTGAAAAAAAAGATAATTTGTCTAATAACGTGTAGGCACACCCACCTCTCACATGCGTTGATGGTTGGACATCCATTCTCCTCTAACTGCTCTATTCCCTCAACTTCTCACATCTACTTTCCAACCGATCAAAGTAATTTTCTTCTATAGCACGATTATCTATATATGCAATTGAGGGTCGTTGCAACGTACGGGTACATAACTAGTACTGTAACGAATTAAAATTACACTGTAACTGATGACGACATATTTAAAGTAACTAAATTTTAAAAAATTAAAAATAGAAAAACATGTTGCTGTATCACACGATCCGAGGCAAGACAACTCATGTGATGTTTCATGGTCATAACGAGTTAACGACGTGACAGCGGGACAATTCACCTACAGCTCACGTGATCCCGGCCGCCGTTACGTTCGATCTCCTCCATGCATTGCATGCACCCAAATCCAGCGGGCCGGCAAGCAGCTACCCGCTAGCGAAACCCCCTGGACCGATAGCATGCATGAGACGGTCCGTGCAGTTGTGAGAAGAGGAGAAAAAAGAGGAGCGCTTTTGCTGGCACCCACCACCAGCTTTTTGGCCAGCATTGACAAATTACCCGTGTGGGGACATAAAGTGTGTGGCCACCGCCGGTTTTTTTTTCCTTGACTACAGTTGAAACTTTTAGATTATGTATGTTCGTAAGAAATAATACGGAGAGAAATATTTATGTATGATTTTTAACTGATATAAATAAAGTTAATACAATATCTACTATAATTCACTTGTAAACCTCATTTTAAAAAAATACTTTATTTAAAAAATAGTTACTATAGATAAACTAAAAGTTATAAACTATAGACTCAAAAAGAGGATAGCACTGTAGCTTTGCAAAGCTACTCTCATAAAGTGATCGATCGATGCAGTTTCATGGAACACGGCAGAGTAAAGGCGAGAAAAAAAGGGTCATTTTGTCAGCTTCTTTCAGGGATAACTGATAAGCATGCGCCTGTCATGATTCTAGCCAGGACAGATCGACGCTCTCTTCATTTTACTCAAAACACAAGATATTGACAATTACCAATATCTTGTTCTGACAAACTCAACATATTTCGGCCGTGTTATGTTGGTTCCTGATAGAAGATACCACGTCAATCTTGGCGATGGCCAAGAAATTTGGCATCTCTTTGGTTGGTGTCGTTTTTTATTTTGGGAGTGACTATTGCCAAGGCGACTGAAATCTTTTTATCTCTCAGTCACTTAAAGTTGCACTTTCAATCAACTAAAATTGCAGTTATTTTTTTGGAAGGTGGCTGCAATTTTAGTTGATTGAGAGTGCAACTAAGTGTAACTTTAGTTACACTCTGAATCACCTGAAGTTGCAGTTGTTTTTTTAGGGGGGCTACAATTTTAATTGATTGAGAGTGTAACTTCAAGTGATTGAGAGATAAAAAAATTTTAGTCACCTTGGTAATACAAAATCATTTTATTTTTGGCCCGCCAGTGGACTTACACCGTTTTAGCCGTACCTATCCTGTGTGGATGGACAAACTACTGATCTTGTTTTTGGCCCCTTCTGACGTTTGGTAGGCAGCTATACGTCTCTATCTCGCTAGCTAGCTGTATTGATCAATTAAATTTGGGCCATATATTAGTTGCGGCGATCAATCGATAGAACTGGCGTGTATTTGGTTCGCACCTAGTAAATTCTGATACTAGTTCGTATCAACATCTGACATTGCCAATAGTTTAGCTTGGTATCCGACGAATCCTACAGCCCTACACCACATACTACCCGGCCCATGCGACCGGGCCCCCCATGTGTGAAAAATATAGGGGTTATGTTTTTTAGCTGTGGTTTATGACTTTTGGCTGCGACTTGTGATTTTTGGGTTATTTATGTAAGAGGTTACAAAGTAATTAAAACTTGTATACGATCTTTGCCAATATAAATGAAGTCGGAATAATATGTACTACAATTAACTAGTAGACTCTATCTTGCAGACACTCTATTTAAAAGCTAGTTATTGTAGAAATGTCAAAAACTGAACCTAAAAGAAAAAAAAAACAGACCCATGGACACTTTCCAAGCCCGTGCTGCCGTCCAATTAGGGGTGAAAACGGATCGGATATTTTCCGACCGACCGGCCGCCGAATCCGAGTCGGATCGAATTCGGATACTTGTGTCGGATAATTGTCGGATTCGGTCGATTCGGATATTTTTTCGGATACGGATTCGGATTCGGAAAAGAACTATCCGACGGATACGGATACTATCCGAAATTTTATCGGATAATACCCGGATATAATTTTCGGATATCCGGCCCATTTCTTTCCTCTTTTGGGGAGCACAGCCGATTCAAACCACACACCATGCCATGTTCTTCTCAAGACATCAAACCCATGCACATAATAGAAGTAGGTCTCTAGCCTCACGGCGCCATGAAAGCCGTGGCTAGCCAAGGTCGGCCCCCTAGAGGAAGGAGGCCCCAAACCCTAGAATAGCCGCCGATTTCGGTGAGAATAAAATCATAATAAAAGTTTGAACTAGTAAAATCATTGCATGCAAAATAAGGGAATAGGAAGGCTAGCACCGTGTTGCCTCGGTGTGTTCAAGCCGCCATCCGAGCCAAGACAAGCCGGCCGTGAAAAATCAAGAACCCAAGTCCCCACAAAGCAACCTCCAGATCCGACGAAGGCTAGCTCCGATCCAGCCGTAGGGAGAGCCGAGGACCGTAGATCCGCCGCCAACCAGCCGATCTAGACCGGATCCGCCGGAGCCGGCCGAGGAGGCGCCATGACCGGCGGGTGGAGGTAGTAGCCGGAGGAGGAGGAAGGAGAATGCCGAGCGGAGGCGAGGAGGCGCAACGAGGCGGCGGTAGGGAGGTGCAGCGGAGGAACCGCCGGAGTAGGAGAGGCGGCGAGGAAGGCGGCGGGCGGCGGAGAGAGGAGGTGCGGCGAGGAGGCGCGGTGGAGAGGAGAAGCGGTGAGGCGCAGGAGGCGAGGAGGCGGGAGGCGGTGTGTTGATGAGAATCGGGAGAGGCAAGAAAAAGAGGGAGGCGGCAGTGGAACTGAGGAAGAGGAGGAGGCGCTGGCGAAGAAAAGGAGAGAGCGAGGCGTCGGTGGGGCTGCGCCACGCAGCGTGGCCGATGGACCGAGGCCGATCACAGCGTGAGAAGGCCGAGTGGGTCAAGGAAAAAAAGAGAAAGGAAAATAGAGAAAAGCCGGCGGTAGAAAAGATTTAGTCAGAGAGTTTAGTTCTAGCTGTCTTCATTCATGTTGTTATTTCCTGTTTCCCGTTAGATATAGGTTTTACCGAGAGTTCCGTAAGTCTAGATAGTAACCTAAATAGGGTATTTACCTATATATTTAGTTCTTTCTAAAATTATTAGCTATAAATATTTATTTTAGCATTAATACTGCAGAATTCGAGAGAGTGCCATTTGAAGGATCAAACTCGAATTTTGACAGTTCTGTTTCACGCTACGACGGGGCGCCACAGGTGGTATCAGAGCAATAAGATCGAGTCACGCTAATAATGTAGATGCTGTAGACTTAGTTAAGTGAACTTTCACTCTTGCTATATTGCACTAAGTTTTATTTATATAGAACCTAGATTCTGTATTATCCGTCTATATTGTCCGTTTCCGAACCGAATCCGTTACATATCCGTTCCGACGGTACCGTATTCGAAACTCCGAATATTCCGAATTCGTATTCGTATCCGGTCTTACCGTATTCGACTCCGAATCCGGAGAAAAAATATGGGTTAGGATACGGTTTAAGCAATATCCGACCGAATCCGATCCGTTTTCACCCCTACGTCCAATGGCTTGCCGGGTTGTTAACGATCCGTCACATTGTTGTTGCCTGCTTATGGGGATGCATGCACCCGTGAACCACGAGCAGCCACCCTATCGACGGAATAGTACTATTGGTGATCCAAGCCAAAGATTTCCTCTCGCAGACAGAGAGAGAGAGAGAGAGATTCAATGCATGTGCAACGTAGAAATTATAGTTACATGGAGTACGAGTGTTCCTATATTTTCATCGACATATAACGCGAGCATTTTTGAATTATAAACAGAGCATTTGCCTAAGGTTTTACGAAGCGCCACAACTGTGGTCATGAATAAAACAACAGCCGAATGACTGAACCAATTATGTTAAGTCGCGCCTAGCTCGAGTAGTGTGTGTTGCCTCACGTGACGTCGAGCCAAATTAAACCCTTGTCTTTGTCTTTTTATTTCAGATTTCATTTTCAGCACGATTTCTCTTTGTTGTTTCTCCGTGTGTAGATTTAATTTAGATTTAAAATTTTGTGGTGTCATAGATTGGTTTTGTGTGGATGTTGTAAAAATTTTCAGATTTTTTTATTATTTGCATAGTGTTTAAAAGATGATGTACGGGCATGCAGCAAAAGTTGGATGCACTGGATATGCCCTGCCAGTACTAGTGCCCTTAAATTGCAGTACTGCCACTGTAAACGCGCGTGCGTTTTTTTGGCACCTATAGCGTACTTATAAAAATAATTATATGTGTATAAAAATAACAAAAATTACACTTTTGTCGTTCGATTACTGGGCAACAACGCACTGTAATAGGCACGTAGACTATTGGAGTCTGGCCACCGTGCGGCAGGCGCCTACTGCCCGGCCAACGTGCGGCCGCGCGCCTACCGCCCAGCCACCGTGCGGTAGGTGGCCTACCACCCCTCCACCATACGGTAGGTAATTAAGCTAGCTACATGTCTAAATTAATATTTTATATGTCATATTTGTTCTAAATTTTAAATATAGTAAATGACCTTAAAAAATTATAAAATTTTATATGCAGCCTTTCAATATAACATACTTTTGTTGTGTAATTGTTTAACAATTTTATCCACTCTGAATATTGCTAAAAAAATTATACAATTATGATGTTTTTATGAATTATTATATATAGCAAATGAGGTTCAAAAATTATAAAATTTTATGTGCAGTCTCCTGACACAGTTGACCTAATTGTGATTTGTTTTGCAATTTTATATGCTCTAAATTTTTCATGTTAATTCATGTTAATTTAATCATAATTAGTGATATGCAATGCTCATTTCATGATTAAATTAACATGAATTAATATAGTAAATTTAGAACATATAAAATTTCTAAAATATTACATAATTAGGTTGACTATGTCGGAAGGCTACACATAAAATTTTGTAATTTTTCGAGCTCATTTGCTATATGTAACAACTCCTATAAATACCATAATTATACGAAATTTTGAGTAATATTTAGAGTGCATAAAATTATTGAAAAATCACACAACAAAAGTACATTATGTCAAAAATTTATACATTAAATTTTATAATTTTTAAGCTAATTTACTATATTTTAAAATTTTAAAAATATTATATATAAAACACTAATTTAGACAGGTAATTAAGCCAGCTAATTTCCTGTCGTATGATGGAGGGGCGGCATGCCACCTGCCATATGGTGGCCATGCGGCAGGCGCCTGCTTCACGGTGGCCGGGCTCCGATAGTTTACATGTTAGCTACAGGGTGTTGTCATCCGGTAACTAAGTGGTAGAAGTGTTATTTTTATTATTCTCATGTGTATATAATTATTTTTGCAAATATAAGTTTCCAACGTGTTATATGTGCCAAAAATTCCGCACATGCATGCAGTACTCTTCAGTATCGTTGGGGCTAGCTAGCTGGCTAAACCGATTACAATACGTATGTGACGTTTGAGTGTTTCATCGACTCTATCAAGGTCCGACATGTCGTAGACTACTCAAAATATGCCAATTACCAGTACTATCTGCGTTCGTGCTACTCCGGAGTCTGGACTCCGGATTATTCTGGTGCGTCTGCAAGATGTTGGGTACTGTAATTTATATCCTAGTTTTTTAGATTTAAATAGATATGCTATAAGAGTTACAAAAGAATCCAACTAAAATTAGGATTCTACTTTGGAGAAGGACTAAGGGGCTATATAAAACTATGAGAGGTGATCATAAAAAACGTAAGCAACCAAACAATAAAGTAAAGAAGACATCCATCTAAAGATAGAGGCGCACAAGAGGATTAGAAGATAGGTTATTCTTTAGCACTAAATTTTTGTATAGAGTAAGAATCCGAGGGTCCTACAATGCTTTATACTCTTTTGAAATTGTGCTTACGAAATTTGCAGTCGGCTTCGCTAAATCTTTTCTCTCTTATTGTGGTTGTTTCAACGTTGTTATTTTAGTTCTCTCTACGAGATTCATCTTTTACATTCTTGATATTGTGCATGCATGTACCGTATCTTACAAACTCTGATCTGGAGGCTACTACGCATAAGAAGGGGTATCAGAGTGTAGCAAGTGGTATCATAGCCAAGGCCAGATTAATCTTATATGTGAGAAGGTCAGTAAACCACCAGGTGGCATAAAATCAAGATCGACGTGGAATTAAGTAGAGAAATTTGATGGCAGAGAAAATTTCAACGTGTAACAATGCATGGTGAAGGATATCCTTGTCCAACAGGAGCTAATCGTTGCTCTTGAATGGGAAAAACTAGAAAAGACATTCGATAAAGACTGAAAGGTGATGAAGCGGAAGGTTGTCGATACAATTACATTCCGTCCATGTCTCTCGGATGAGGTAAAGTACTTGATGATTAAAGAGAATTCACTAAAGAAATTATGGGAGGACTTAGAAGAATTATATACGACAAAATCAGTAACAAACTAGTAGGTACTGAAGCGACAATTGTACACTATGTACAGGTTGCGCACAGAAGAAGGTACACGGTTCGTTGATCATCTTAATGTCTTCAACAATCTTATAACACAGATAACTAGTGTGGATGAGAAAATTGAGGAGAATGACAAGATCACCATACTGATATCATCTCTACCACCATCATGGAGGCAATTAGTGATGAATATTCTCGGTGAAAAATCACTCTCAACTTTAATAAGGTGGTTGCATATCTACTGGAGGTGGAGTTCATAAAAAGCCATCAGAATCTTTATTCTCAGGTGATCAAACATTGACTATAATAGATGTTGTAGATAGAAGCAAAAGTCACATGAAGAATAAGGACAAGAGCAAGGGCAAACATGTATGTTATCTATGTAACGAGAAATATCATATGATAATAGCCAGATATTAACATGCGTATTATGATGATGCGCATGAGCCTCTGTGGTGGGGACTCTTAAAGGTAGGAGAAAAAACAAAAAAAAATTATGTAGCCAACTTGGAGTGAGTTCTTAGAGGAGCACAATGACTTCAACGGATAATAGGTGGTGATTGTTGAGTACGGTGACTCATATCCCAGGTGCATTATGTAATTTTCCTATATATATATATATATATATATATATATATATATATATATATATATATATATATATATATGGGAACATATCTAGTGCTAAAGCCTATTTGGGTGCTAACATGCTAAAGCAGCTCAGGAGCATTAGATCTATCACCTATGGTCCGGATCTGTAAGGGTGGAAGCACCACAATCTACTTATGCGTTTTACGAAAAAACCCCCGCCTCCCTGGATTTTTTCCTCCGCCTCCCCGTCTTTTTTCCGTGACGCCTCCCATCTCCCTCGCTTTCCCCCCGCCTCCCATCTCCCTCACGCGCGCCGCTTGTCTTCTCGCCGCGCCGCCTCCTCGTGCGCTAGGGTTAGGGTTAGGCGAAAGGCGGCCTCCTCCGTCCGCACCACCACCACCTCCCGAGCTTTTCCCACACCATTCACACCGTGCGCTAGGGCTAGGGTTAAGCGAAAAGGCGGCCGACCTCCCTCCGTCCGCACCACAACCACCTCCCCGAGCTCCGACGGCCTCCTCCCCGAGCTCCTTCCCGCCGCCCTCCTCCTACCGGTGTGCTCCGGCGCCGACGCCGTCCGGCCGCCTCCCGAGCCCCGCCGCCTGGTGTGCTCCCTCTGCGCCGCCGCCCTCGACCGGTGTGCTCCGGCGCCGACGCCGTCCGAGCCGGCCTCCCGAGCCCCACCGCCTGGTGTGCTCCCGAGCGCCGACGTCGTCCGAGCCGGCCTCCCCGAGCCTCGCCGCCGCCCTCCGACCTGGTCTACTCCCCGAGCGCCGACACCGTCTGAGCCGGCCTCCTCCCCGAGAATCGACGACCTCCGACCTGACCTCCTCCCCAAATTGTTCTGAATTGTGTACTGAGATTGTTTGTGTATGCTCTTCTGAATTGTTCCCCGAGATTGTGTATGCTCTTCTGAATTATTTGTGTATACTGTACTTGGACTGAGATTGTGTATGCTCTTCTGAATTATTTGTGTATACTGGACCTGGATTGAGATTGTGTATACTCTTCTGAATTGTTTGTGTATGCTCTTACTGTTCCAGCTGCAACAGCCTCCCCATGGAGCCATGCTCCATAGCCAGTCCCTGTTTCTATAGCCTGGCAATTGAATACAATGATCGGTGCATAATAGGTGCCAAATTGAATACAACGAAATTTAGTTTTTGATACCCAAATAACCAAATTGAATACAACAAAATTTAGTTTTTGATACCCAAATAGCCAAATTGAGAGTCATATACATTCTCAGAATGATCCTAATTCCTAAAGTAATAACAATGAAAGGCAAGGTATTTGCAGCCAGGGTTTTAGGTCTTATTTGGCACTATATTTGCGTCAACAGGGAGAGCACAGAACGAGAAACACACTCAAAAAAATCCACCTCTTTACAAGATGGTGCATTTTGAGAAATGGACTCAGAATACAGAAACATCTTGCCTATGCCACAAATATATCCCACACCACCAACTAGAGAATTTCGAATGTCAGTTTTGCAGAATATATCTATCATATAGAGTTATAGACTGAAGAGATACGATGCTAAACTAGCATCAAGAAAAAGAGAATCATTAACACATTTGTGTTTCAGATGTTAAAGTGAATCTCTAAATAGAATGCTATTGCTACCATAACATCCATACAATAAAGAAAACAAATACTGATTGCATTGACCAAACATTTTACTGACTTAATCCAGGTCGAGTATACACAAATAATTCAGAACATCATACACAATCTCGGGGAACAATTCAGAAGAGCATACACAAACAATCTCAGTACACAATTCAGAACAATTTGGGGAGGAGGTCAGGTCGGAGGTCGTCGATTCTCGGGGAGGAGGCCGGCTCAGACGGTGTCGGCGCTCGGGGAGTAGACCAGGTCGGAGGGCGGCGGCGGCGGCGAGGCTCGGGGAGGCCGGCTCGGACGACGTCGGCGCTCGGGAGCACACCGGGCGGGGCTCGGGAGGCTCGGACGGCGTCGGCCGGCCGGAGCACACCGGTCGAGGGGCGGCGGCAGAGGGAGCACACCAGTAGCGGGGGGCTCGGGAGGCCGGCTCGGACGGCGTCGGCGCTCGAGACACCGGGTAGGAGGCGGCGGGGAAGGAGCTCGGGGAGGAGGCCGTCGGAGCTCGGGGAGGTGGTTGTGGTGCGGACGGAGGGAGGTCGGCCGCCCCTTTCGCCTAACCCTAGCCCTAGCGCACGGGTGTGAATGGTGCGCGCGGGGAAAAGCTCGGGGAGGTGGTGGTGGTGCGGACGGAGGGAGGCCGGCCGCCCCTTTCGCCTAACCCTAACCCTAGCGCACGAGGAGGCGGCGCGGCGAGAAGACAAGCGGCGCGCGTGAGGGAGATGGGAGGCGGGGGGAAAGCGAGGGAGATGGGAGGCGTCGCGGAAAAAGACGGGAGGCGGAGGAAAAATCCAGGAGGCGGGGTTTTTCAGAAACGATAGTAGATTGTGGTGCTTCCACCCTCACTGCATCCGGACCATAGGTGATAGATCTAATGCTCTGAGTGCTTTAGCATGTTAGCACCCAAATAGGCTTTAGCACTAGATATGTTCCCTATATATATATATATATATATATATATATATATATATATATATATATATATATATATATATATATATATATATATATATATGTTTTGGCTTATAAATAGAAATAGTTTATAAAGAACTTTATAAAGACACACTCACATACGATTTTAACCGATATAAATAAAGTCACTATATTGTATACTACAAACGACTAATAAAACCTATTTTAAAAAGACGGTTTGTTTAAAAGCTAAATACTATAAAAAAATATTTACGTAGAAAAACAATATGAGGTGAGCCCATAATGGACCAACTCATCTCAGATGAGGTAATCACTCAAAACAAACACCCCCCACTAGAGTACCAGACACCGAACTTGCAATGTCTATACCTCAACGAAATAAATTATCTTCCTACATGCCTACGTCCATTGTTCATCTAGTTAATAGGGAACTTTGTTCTGTTAAGAATTCAACAGACCCGAAGGCCACTTTTAACGCAGAATCTACAATGTTTGATGCATGGGGGAAATTTTAAGTGCTGAGGCAAATTCAATTGGTCAATTGAGGTTGGAGGTAACATTAGAGAACACGAGTAAACTTATTTACATGGCATTTAGACTTCAGAGGAGCTTTAGAGACTGTTTAATTGCAGTTGCTGCAATGAACATTGTATACGAATCAGTTTCTGCGATAGACTTCAGAGGTTCCAACTTGACTAAGGGTCAGGTTGGCCCAGTATGGCCTCATCACCGGAGTCATCTTCATCTTCACTCAGGTCTTCGTCGCTCGACTTATCTTCTGGGATTATACCAGCATCCTCTGGTTTGGCATATTTTTCGCAGTATTCTGCAGAACCATGAGCAACGAAAGTCAGCTTTCAAGTACCGAGGAAGAGAGCACAATCCAATAAACATGTGCATGGTTAATTTAACCAATGATTCACTTAGTATATATCAGAACAAGTCTGCATAAATTTGATTAAATGAAATGATTAAGAGGCACTATATTCTAGTAGAAGCACCTCCAACTCCTCAAAAGCACAAGTTGTACCAGCAAAAGAAGTTACTGATTGAGCAAATGCATCAGAAGAAATGGAAACAATTGAGCACTTCAGACACGGCGTACACTGTGTCAGGTCCCAACATTTCCCAACCACAAAATCCATTGCGTTTTTCTTGAGACATACATGTACTTTAGAAGATATGTTTTCAGGATTTCTTACAAATATGGAACCCTTCCAGTGATTCGACCTGTTTTTCGCATCACCCCATGATCTCCTTGTTAAGGATAGAATAACCTATTCTATACTTAACACTCCTATCCAGGAAAAACCCATATAATCCCTTCAAGAAACACTGTCCGTTCCACCCTGTGCTAAGGAGGGATGGTTTCATATAGGCAAACCAAACAACCAGTAAGTGAACCCTGGATGTTAAGAGTCTAATTATTTGATTTGTGCAAGTCGTATGCATTACCCTACATGCTTAAAGAGTATGCAGAAAACTTAGAATACTAGACTTGGACATCGGCAAATTGGGCAGCCAGGTCACATTTTATTTAGCAAAGACCACGAACAAACTAGTATTTCAATTTCAAGAGTGCAACAAGACCATAAACAAATTATAATTACATAAACATCTCCGTGTACCGTGTAGATTCTACTTACTGCAGTGAATGCATGTAGCCTCTAGTATTATAATCAAACAAAGACCACAAACATAACATACAACCTCTAGTATTATAATCAAATAAATAAATTTGGTTATCTATGTAGAACTACTAATTTGAAAACACAATAGAACACCTATAACCAACATTCATTGGTGGCTTCTTACCTAAAGGCTAAAGCCTATCTCAAAGTGGTCTTTAGCATGTGTCTATTACTGATAATTGGTTCTCGTCTAAATGAATACAGCAATATAAATTAAAAAGATAAGTCAGTGTTGCAAGACTGCCATGTACAATGAAGGAGATAGATTACCTCTCTTTCTACAACGTCACAAAGGAGTGAAAAGAGAATCCAATGGATAGCATTTTGACTATTGATGTGATTGTTACGTGTGTTAAGTAAGCCAAGCATGATGCAAGATAGATATGTATAAACAGATAAGATGTAAATCTGATCACCTTTCACTTTCTGTTCATAAGCAGGGCGATCACGCATCATCAGTGAAGCGGCATCTCCATTCAATGGATCGGAAGGATTTGGATATAATAAAAGTTGTGGAAGGAAGACTTCAAATACATTGACAAGATCTGCAAAATACAGCACATATGTTCAAAGCTGAGATTGTTACAAGTAAAACGAATATAGCTCTATTTATACAGACAATGTAACAGAGGCAACTAGCACTCCAGTAGGGCCATCTATACAAATAATGAAATTGAAAGATCAATTTTACCAAACATTGGGCTCCATGTCTGGTTAATGACATCCAAACAGACAGAACCAGACCTACAATTTGCATTCATCCAAAGTGGTCAGAAACTAGAAAGTTATCGCGGTTCGAATCACAAGAGCAAAAATACTGAATATGAAAATACTCACATTTCATCAACATTTGGGTGATACATCTTATTGATGAAGCTAATTGATGGGGATTTGTAAGGATATGCATCGGGCAATTCTACTCTAACCTTCCATACACCACCTTGATAAAGACCTATTAAATTCAGCACAACACCAGTGAGATAGTGCAGCTGCTCATCTTATTTTACTGATATGAAAATAGGACTGAAGCTTAACAACAACAATAAGATACTACTAAAGGCAACATACAAAGAAAAAAAACTAGTGCCATTAAACTTTGAGATATAGTCATCGTTGTTCTTAAGCTAAACCAGTATAAGCAACAGGCCACAATGATCAAGAAAAAAAATCAACTTTCTCGAAACTTGCTTTAGTCCATCTAGATCAGAAATCAGAAGCTACAGAATCATCGGCCCAAGAAACTGAATCAAATCAGCTTTGTGCGTCAACACCATACTTTCATTAGGCCCACGAAATTCAACAAAGAACTCCTGCATCCCGTCATTCACCATCTCCACCTTGTAGTCGCTCATCATCCTGCAAGCATCAACAGACACAGAAATTCAGATCAAGAAATCCCCCACTAAAATCCCAAAAAGAATCTAAAATACTCCAAGATCCTCACAGCTTCATGAGGTCCATCTCGCGGCGTTTGCTTGGAGAAGACATCCTGGGGGGAAAATCAAGAATCTGTCGCTCCTCTCTTCCTCCTCTTGAGGTGCGTTCTTGTGGATAAGAGGAAGAAAAGAAAAGATTTATTAGTCTGTGTTCCTATCTCCTGTGTTACCGTGTGTATTATTATTCAAGGTTGTTATCGGGATGGCCAAGACAGGAGGTGAGAGAAGCACAGGGGAAAGGGACAAAGAGGAGAGGAGGAAGACTACAGACGAAGAAAAGAAATAGCACGAGTAAGAGTTGGGGGGGTGATATGTTTATTGTAGCATCGCTGCTTGATTAAGCACCGTACTTGCCATGTGCTTACGCATATAATTAACTCTAATTTATAGATAATATAATCATCTAAGCCCTACAAGGTGGTGTTTACAGTGGAGGGGATTACTCGTAAATAGATGCTTGATGATGTAACTATTTTCTCTTACTTTAATTAGACATGTAAAACTGTTGCAAATAATGCACAGAAAATTAAAACAGGAGAAGTAAATTCTCTCCAATAGTCGAAATACGTGATGAATTCCTCCAATAAAACTAGCATGAATACTTTGCGCACCAAAAGTCCAAAGAACTAGTGAGTAATACCACCTAAGCCTGAGCAAAGTTCACACTTAGTGGCAGGAACTGGCTTTGTCAATATATTAGCTGGATTATCATGAGCACTTATGTTGCTAACTTTAATATCATCTTGAGTAAGACACCTCTAATATAGTGATACCCGGTATAAATATGCTTTGTTCTATCATGGAACATTTGATTTTTCGTAAGGCAAATAACACTCTTACTATCACAAAAATATTATAGTGCAAGACGTATTTCACAAAGCTTAATAAACAAACCTCTTAGCCAAATGGCTTATTTGTAAGCTTTAGAAATAGCCATATACTCAGATTTTGTAGTAGATAAGGCAACAATAACTTATAAACTTACTTTCTAGCTAACAGCACACTTTCTAACGGTGAACACATAACCAGTAAGAGATCTTTTTTATCCAAATCTTCAGAAAAATCAGAATTCACATAACCAATTAGTCCATCTTTAGTCTCCCCAAATTGTAAACAAGAATTGGATATGCCCCACTAAATATTTGAAAATCCATTGAAATGCTTTCTAGTGCTCTTGTCTAGGATTAGCCATGTATCTACTTATCACACTTAATGATTGAGATAAATCAGGACAAGAACATACCATGATATACATAAGCGAACCAACTATATTCGCATATGGAACTCTAGACATGTACTCTACTTCATCATTTGATTGTGGACATGACGCTAAAAAAAGTCTAAAAATACAGGTAAAGGAGTACTTACTACTTTGGTCTTATGCATGTTGAAACGATGAAGAACTTTATCAATATATCCTTTTTTATTTAGATATAATTTGCCAAACCGTTTGTCTCTAATGATTCCCATACCAAGAATCTTCTTTGTTGGACTGAGATATTTTATCTTAAATTTACTACTTAATTATGCCTTCAACTTTGAAATTTCAACCTTGTCTTTACAGCAATCAACATATCATTAACATGTAGTATCAAATAAATAGCTGAAACATTAACAATCTTCAAATAAACACAGCTATCATAATCGGATCTTTTAAAATCCTGAAATATCATAAATGAGTCAAATCTCTTATGCCACTATTTAGCTGACTATTTCAAACTATAAAGATATTTCTTCAATCTGCAAGCAAAATTCTCCTTTCATGGAATGACAAAATTTCTCGGTTGCTCCATATAAATGTCTTCTTCTAATCCCCATATAAGAGCGTGGTGTTCATGTCCAATTGTTCAAACTCATAACGTATGCCTACATGACTCCTGAAAGTTGCATCCCTTCATCCAAGTGCTTCTTCGCAATCATAGCTTTGTTAATGAAGTAGTTGATGGTGCAGTTCCAGCTCTCATCTACAATTGCAGTGATCAGGAGGGAGCACACACCCTTCAGCACACTATTGTACACCTTAGACATGTTGGTCGTCACAATCTCGTACCTCGCACCATCGGTGTTGTGAGGCAGTGACCATTTCTCTACGTCAGGGGCATGCAAGTTGATCCATTTGGTGAACTCGCCCGTTGTTTTGGGAGCGGCCGATTTAGCTCCCTGCAACTCGCTCACATGCTTAGAGGTCTTCTCGTCAAGCTCTCGCCATATTGCATTGAACTTGCGCCTCTAGTTCTACATGCAGAGCCTTTTGAACTTCTTTATCAACCCCTTGTCTCGAAAACAGGTGTGGAAGTTCTCTGCCAGATACCTCATGCACCAACAGATCCTCACGTTGTTCAACAAATGGGTGGTTGAGTTCCTTGTTGCATGGTGCTCAGGGCCGACTGTAACCCGGCATTGCGGTCTATGATAAGGCAGACGTTAGGCCAGTCTTGGACTACTGCTTACTTCACATTGACCAAAAACCACAAGCAACTATTAGTGATCTCATTATCCACAATTGCATAGAACACTGGAGTAGCTGGTCATTTGCATCGACGACCACTGCTATCAACACCGTGCTCTTGTGCCTGCTAGAGAGGAACATACCATCCATCGTGAGTACTGGACGGTAGTACTTGAATCCCTCGATCGCTAGCCGAAATGCCTAGAACACCCAATCAAGGATGAAACAATTGGGCCCTTTCGCAGGGTGCACCCTCTCCATCTTGTTTATATATGTCACAGGATTAGCTTCGGCAATATGATGTAATATTCTTGGCACGAAGTAGTAGACCTCCTACGTGTCGTACATTCCAAGTATGTTTTTCCTCCTCATCCGCTATACCTTACCGTAGCTCACCGGGAAACCAACCAGGTTCATGACATTGGCTATCAACAGGTTCGATGAAATCGTGACATTCGCAATTATGAGGTGACTTATCAGGCTAACAACGAGTGATGAGGTCACATTGCGGTGCCTATACAGTGGCTCCCCAAGCTCACATGCATGGTCCTTCACCACCGTTATCCAAAAGTTTGTTGCACTGCCGTTATCTACACATGGACTTTCCTGGGACAAGAACCATCCACACACTTCACCACATACGTATGGGGTTCGACCTGTGCACTCGATATGTGTAGTTTATGCAGACATCATATCTTGCACTGGCTTGCTGCATGACACTCTTGTTGGAAAAGCGTTACCCTTCAACTAGAGTATCTTTGTTGAAAGACCATTCTGATCCATCTTCGGGCGACAGAATTAGAGAGGCCAATGCAACATCCAATTTTGAGATGTACTCAACATCCATGCACACAATACCACCGGATGCACCGCCATCACTAGCGCCTACACCAGCATCATCTCTACTGCTGGTTGTGTCGGCATTCTCCTCCTCGTCGGAATGGCTTCTATCTAACAGGCTATCCAAATATTCATGGTAATCAACACGCACTGCCTACCATCTCCCTGCACCTTTTGTTGGCTCAAAGTATGAACCAACCTCGACGGTTGTCCATCATCCCGACCGACACCATATTCCGCCGCACCACCACCATGGCTAGCACCAGCAAGTTCTACTTCATCGCCATCGTCCTCACCAACACTACGCTCCACACCTCCACCATTAACCAACTACGGCACTTTCACGCCACCACTCCCACTAGCCTTGCCCTTTCTCGATGCTTCCACCCTCTCCACAAACTGCACATACGTCATTTGCCTCCCATATATCATCGTAATAGGATTGCTTGCAATCTCCATATACTATCGCCAAGCGACATTTCCAACCACTCTTCAGCTCCCAGAAACACTCTCCTGAATCTCCAACCACCGTGGTTGTAACTGCCTTGATGATAAGCTTCTTCTTGCCAACCTCCTTTCAAATGCAATTCGCACGCACCTCCTGAGCTTAAAGAGACACATCTTCTTCAGTCCCGGAGCTTCGATTACGGTCCTTTCATAATTTTAAAGATTTGCCCCATACGGCCCGTCCCGTACGACTCCCTCCCCGTAGAGCACGGACAAATGTTCCACATCCAACAGTAGGTACCTACCACCAATATAGATGAAATATACTTATTTCAGTCGATGCTAAATATAACTAAACATAATACAATATAATCATCCACATGTACACTATTGAACTACAAATTATGCCTAGGGCTATGTGCTAATAATACATGTACACAGATGTTTTCTACATTATTTGCAATGACACAAGAGCAATATATGTGTGTGTGCACGCGCACGTGCGAATACATAATTTGCAAAGGCAACAACAACTGTACAAATAACAGTACGTGTTTATTCGGCTATTTACAAAAAAAATCATTATTATCATTATCGCCACTAATACATCATTAACATAGCTAATTACAAAATATCCGCACAAACTAAATACATACATTATCTAAACATGGTAACCAAGCGCATTCTATACAACCAAACAACTATTACGCTAATAGAATGTTAATGACATATTAAGTGCATTGCACATAGGCGAATGAAGCATACCTCTTGGTGAAGGTCTTCGCTGAATCCACACTAATTTCAACCGCGAAATCCCCTAAATTGTACCCAAACCACATCGAAAAATCAATTCAAACTCTTTTTACTCTCTTTCTTCTCCCTGGGCTATCGCTCGCTTGACAGGGAAGATACTCAACTGCGCGGCTTTGGATGAGAGCGGAGAAAGATACCAGCCATTTTATGCGCACGAAGAGGCTTTGGCGACCGACAGGCCCACGTAGGCACCCTGCCTGCCTACCACGCCTCGCCTTCTCTTGCCGCGGTTGAGCCAGCTACCGCAGCCGAGCTGGCGTGGTGCAACAGGTGACACTTGCCATCTGCTGTGTCTATCGAGCTCGAGGAGAGAACTATTTTTGCAAAAGCCGACGTCCAAGTGCCAAATTTGAAAAACAAAAACCGCTAAGTACTACATGTGCAAACAGTTCGAGTTGCTCGACAGGAACGTTCGTATGCAGCTTATTGCCTTGTTCATGTAGATTGTAGCATGTGGGCTTTATGTTTGGTAATTTCCTAATCATACAAAACAGTGGTAGAAATTTTTTTGGCTTGTGAACTTGTCCAACGAGAGATACATACATACGCTTAGGAGGAGGCAACATATTAGAACAGTATATACCCTTACTGAGACAGAAATTCAGACCTATCTTGAGAAACAACGCAAATAATACTATTATTCATGTAAATAATTAATTACATTGTGATAATAATCTGCACAGCTTTGTCCAGATTCCATCTATAAGCAATATCTTAAAAGAATAGAGCAGCAAATCTGCAGCTAAGTCTGAAGCTTCTTGACACCAAGTTGGCACTTAACAATGTCCTACACGGAAGAATGCAGTGGAATAACTTACGATGTTGCCAATCCTTAGAAACCAAGTAAATTACAAACAGGAGTTGCTTCTGCTGCGGCCATCTTCTAAAACACATGGCATGGGCTAGAATTCTACTTCAGACACTCAAATGAAACCGAAAAGTCCTCTCGCAAACAAGCGCGGATTTCTCCTCCTCCCCCTGTTTGAGGTTCTGGTACTTCTCATTGGTGTCAGATAAAACCGCAGCATCCCATTATCCAAGTTCCCAGCAGATGTATAATGCACACTCCTGCTCCTGCTGATCTTACATTCCTTGTTCCTAAGCCAATCTGCGCGGAAATTCTGTGCATCCCCATTAGCTGCGGCTTGCGAGCTTCTGATTGCGCCTTGGCTTGATCTGCCAGAGCCATGGCCATTGCGGCCAGGCTGAATTTCACCGTCGATGTCTGCTGTCTCCCCATTTTTGCTCCTCCAGGTTTCCTTTCTCGACTCCGATAGGGATCGCTCAAGAACATGCTCCCCCTTCCTCACAAACTCCTTGAGTGGGCTCGTGATGCTGCGATCCCACACCCTGCTCCACCTGTTGGACCTCCGCCTTCCAACACCTGAGACAGTCATCTCCGGCCCGGCGTCACCGCAGCTCCTTCCCCTGAAACGCCGCCCCTCGCCGCCTATACCAACCGAATGGCCCCCATTCCTGCTCTCTGCAGCCCCGGCAAGGGTCTCCCCAACCACTTCCTCTGCATTGCTCCGCCTCGCCCCATCAGGCGGCTCCTCCAAACAGGCGAACGAGCAAGCGAAGGCCCTCCCCACCATCGATCCGTCCCACGAGTGCCGGGGCGGCTCCAGGGAGCCTCTCGGCTCCCGGCACACCATCCACTCGCACGAGCGCCGGAAGCTTGGCTTCCGCTCAACCTGCGCACCGACGCCGCCCCCTCCCGGATCCACCGACCCCTCTCCCGGCGGCCGCGAGGGCTCCTTACTCCACCACATTCCCCTCCTCGGCAAGATCGACCTGAGCCACGCGCCGCCCTTCCATTTGCCCCCCCGATTCCCACCTCCTCCTCCAGGGTCCACCTCAAATTCGGCAACTTGGGGATCCTTCGTTTCGGGCGGATGCGCGATACCGGCACCGCCGGAGTCGTCCAGCTGGAAGAGCAGCATGAGCGTCTTCCGCGGCTTGCTCGGGTCGGCGCCGGCGCTGCAGTCCTCGCCGGCGTCGGCGGTGCCGACCTCGACGATCTCCGCCTCGGCGGGGTTGCGGACGGAGGAGAGGCGCTCCATGAGGCAGGAGGAGCAGATGCCGGTGAGGAGCTGGGACGGGTGCCTCCCGCACCGCTCGACGCCGCCGCTGGGCGGCTCCGCCTCCTGCTTCTGGTCCTGCTGCGGCTGCGGCTGCGGCTCCTCCTCCTCCATTGGGTCGGGGAACTGGAAGCTGGTTATGTAGCGGGCAGGCGACCGAATCGAATCAGGCAGGGACAAGCGGGTGCGACATGGGCAGACCCAGAAAAACCCTAACGAGCCACCCGAAAAGCGACCTTTGGGTTCGGGAGCAGGAGCGTGTGGCCTGGGGAAACGGGAGGAAAGGCTGGGGCCTTTCACCTTTGGGGACGGAGGAGGCGGACCATGGATGATGGGATCGCGACGAGGAATCGGGGCAGAGCGGGGTGGAAATGGGAATTTGTCGCGACGAGGGGGGACACGCACGCACAAGACCGCCCAGATCGCCGAGCCCCCTGAAGCGCGCACGGCCGCAACCGATCAGCTCGCCCGCTCCGCTCCGGCCCGCGCGGCGCCTGGGGAGGCGGTGGGCGCGGTGCACGTTAATGTGTGGCGCGGGATGGTCCAGCGTCCGGCGCGCCTGCGTGCCGAGCCGAGCGGCAGTGCAGTACCACTGGGAGCGCGAGGGGCAGCGCAGTGGGGCTCCGGTCGCTCACAGGGCTCACGACGCCGGATTTATTATATATTTCACTGGCAGTTGGGTGAAGGAGGCGGCTCCGGCAGTCCGTACAGTCGTCCAGTCACCGGCCGCATTGAGCGTGCGGTTGTTTCGAGCGTTGGTGCTCGCCGTCCTGCGGCGAGACCACACGGTGGAGGCCGTGTTCAGGTAAAACGTCAAAAAACGAGAGACCCTACCCAGTTTACTTTTGTGCAAGGGCAGTGCGATCTAAGTTAGAATCGAGTTCACAATCAAAAGTATATTATAGCTAGCTTATGGCTAAAATTATACTATAGTTGGATAAAATTACACTATAGCTAAGATAGTTTATTTGACGTAATTAAATTTAAAAAAGTTAAAAATAAAAAAAGAGTAGACTATCATGGATCACGCAAATAAATACAGAAAAAAGAACCGACAAAAAAATTCAAAAAAATAAAAAACTAAAAAAACAAAATTTATAAATAATAAAAAATAAATCAGAAATCAAAAGCTAAACTAGCCCTACAACACTAGAAACCTCGCATCGATCCCCGAGAAGCCTCGTGCGCACTACAAAATCATTCAGAACGGAAAAAGGTCACCAGTTTACGGAACCGATCCAGCGACTCATCCTTCCGTCCTGCACGGCCCACGTTGATGTACCGTTGTTGATATATTTTTTTCCCGTGCCCTGTACGTTTCGGCACGTTGTTGATATATTTTTTTCCCTTGCCCTGTACGTTTCGGCACGTTGTTGATATATTTTTTTTCCCGTGCCCTGTACGTTTCGGCACATTGATGGGCTGAATTTCGCCTGGTCGCTGGAGCCGAACAGTTGTTGTACTACCAAGAATAGCCTTTTACTCCTGCAAGTAGGCTCTCTTTTTACGAGCGTTTCCCAGCTCGAGTCTGACTGCAGGAGCTTGTTCACGCTCAGCTCTAGAAGCAGAAGGTGGAGCCAGAGAAAACCAGGTTACAATGATTGGCTGTAGTTTGGCCCAGCCTAATCTTAGATGGGTTCTTTTAAACTATAACTTATAACTTAAAATTTTAAAATCTGATTGTTCATACGAGTTAATACCTAGAGAAAAATAATCGTATGTGATTTTGGCAGGTACAACTAAACTTTGTACACTTTTTACTACAATCTTCTTATTGACTTCATCTTAAAAAACACACCATTTAAAAACTGATTATTGTAGCACATACAAGCCAAAGCCAGCTCAAAGTCATCTCGAACCCGCCCCTTATCTAAAAATAAGAGATAGTTGATTATATGCTACTAAATAGCATCCACTTCTATAAAATACCATTGAAAAACACTCTCCTTATTATATGCCACTGAATAGCATCGAAATTCTATTATATGCCATTGCCATTAGTTAGGGTACGTTTGCCCTGAAAAAGATGATTTTGCCATCAGTTCAAATACATCCTTATGACAAAAATTAAATATAGGAAAAATTGGCTTAGCCAAAAATACTAAAAACTTTTCGATGGATCACTGGGGCAGTGTAGAACTCAAATATAAAATTTCGTGAACTGACTCTTCCATTTGTTCTATTTTTGAAATTCAGATCCAAAATCAGCCTATTTGAGATATTTTTTAAACTGGGACAAATTCACTATAGAAAAATGGAATATCATAATTTTCGGGAGCTATAAGTGACAACTTAGGAGCATGTGACAACTGTTCCAAAATTTTTAGACCTCATTAAGTCTCTATTTGTAAATAGTATCCTTTATTAGCATTTAAATTATAAATCTAAACTTTTTCTTTGAACAGTGCCTTGAAATCTTTTCCTAGGTCACTGATATATTGAACAACAACCTTGTGAATTTTTATAATTTTTTGTGGTTGTTTGCTATTTTAAATAAATCAGGTCTTCAGCTTTACTAGGGGCATTTTGGTCTTTTTCATAGTATAATGGTTAGCTAACGACAGTGGCATATAACATAATTTTGGTACTATTTAGTGGCATATAATAGAGAGAGTTTTTTTAATGGCATTTTGTAGAAGTGGACGCTATTTTGTGACATATAATCAATTATCTCTAAAAATAAAATCAAGCTGATCGAACTAGGGTAAAGTTAGGTATGTTGTAAATAATGCAGTATAAGCAGATATTTAGATTTAATTTTAGCATAATTAAAGCACATTTCTAGTAGTATATAAATGATAGAAACTGCATATAACCATGTAATTCTAATATGTCATTTATACAAAAGCATATACTCAAAGCATAAAACAAAATCACCACCGAAATAAGCATGTAAAACATTCTCATGAACAGGGAATCAATTATAACAGCCTAAAGCTTAGTTTTAATGGAAGTTTTTCTCCCATAAGCAAAGTTCATCAAGACTTAAAACTTGACCTTCTCAATATTGTGTCATTACTCTTCACTAATTGAAATGACAATCAAAATTCAAATTATGAGCTCTAAAATTTGCTTTAATGGGTTGTCACATAAATGTGCATTGACCCAAATTACTATCGGTTCAACAGAGTACCAACAAAAGAATGACCTCAATTAACAGTACTTTTAACAGCTTTTAGATTAGATGATCATCTTCAAAACACATGATCACAGATTATCTAATACAGCAAGAACTCCAGTTAAATAGACGGGAACATGCTACAGAGTACTGAAAAACTAGGGATCTCAGTAATGATAATAGCCATCACAACTAACAGTAATCTATCAGGATGCTAAGAATGAAATGACAGGAGTAAGCACTACTAATAGAGCATAAATCTAGACTTGATAATCAGATCAATTTCAGTATACGACAGATTTCATCACAGAGCATTAAACCCATAAGCATCATATGTAATGTCTCCCAGTACTAGAAAACCACAAATCTATCAGGATGCTAAGAATCAAATGACAGGAGTAAGCTCTACTAATAGAGCACAAATCTAGACTTGATAATCCGATCAATTTCAGTATACGACAGAGTTCATCACAGAGCATTAAGCCCACAACCCACAAGCATCATATGTAATGTCTCCCAGTACTAGAAAACCATAGATTGCAACTGACTAGTAGGGCTCACAAAACAAATAATGCACAAAGAGTTGTCGAGATTCTCACTGAGCAGATGGCACTTAAAACCACTGAGAAGAACAGGTAAGGCACACCTGAAAGTGTTGACCTAAAAAACCTAGCGCCCCACTGTCCCACATTGAGAGGGCGTGGTCGTTGGAGATATAGTGCCTACCTTTACGTTCGGGACACACCAAATAGACAAAGTCGAGGTGAAGGAGATGCCACACAAGAACATCAAGAGGCATCGGTCTAGTGCGCCTCGCCGCCAAGCACCAGGGACCACAGATCACCGCCGAGATTGACGGTCGGTTATGCAGCGGAGAAGAAGCCCCAAGGACCAAGCTCCGAAGCCAATTTGGAAAAAAAAGAATGGATTGAAGAGAGAGCTCACTTGATATTTTTTCGATGCTACTCAAGGGAGAGGCGACCTCCTTATATAGCCGATTGAAGGAGGAGGGAGAGGAGCTCGGCGTGGTAGCCACCAACGGCCGAAGCCAAAGCTCTCGGGCCGCAAGCACCGCCTCATCTTGCCGAAGCCGCCGCCGCCCCCTAGAGATCGGATCCACCGAGTGACGCCCCGCACGGGAGGAGACTAGGGCCCCGCTCGTTTCGGCTTCAGCTTCTGGCTTCTGGCTTATTTTTCACTATTCATAATTTTGTCTTTTTTTGAACTTTTGGTTTTGAGCTTTTTGCGGTTCTTTTTTCCGTATTCGTTTGCGTTGTCTGTGATGGGCTAATATATTTTTATATTTTTAATTTTTAAATTTAATTATGTTAAATAAGCATCCGTCACCACAATGTTTTTCACCACCATTCTGATGCTTTTCAGCCATAAGCCACCAAAAATAAGCCATAATGAACACCACCTAGGTCTCCTCTCCTTATCTCTTCAGTTCGGTCCACGGACAGGTGGGTCCCTCTTTTTTCCATTTCTTGACTGAGAAATTACCGAAATGCCCTCACAAAAATACAACAAGGTCTAGTTCTTTTATCTTTTTGACCGGCTTTTAACTTTAATTTCTTCAGTAATTATAATTTATTAGACTAATAAGCTGTAACCCAAAAACATGCCCTTAGCAGGTCACCTTCAAAGATTTGAGTTAGGCTAGGAGCCTTTTTTTTCTCAATCCTGGCGCAGCAAAGATGATCGGATCTTATCCTTGAGTATGTTTGGTTGATATTCATACTTTGCCAAAAAAAAAAAAAAACCTGTGTTAAAGTGCTCCTTTTGCGTGCGGACAAATCGCCTGTTACAACTATGGCAAATTTTGGCATAATATGAGTAGTGACGAGTAACACACCGCAAATTTAGCTACGAACCAGACGCTAGTCTTACTGGGTCGTCACTGGCCGGCACCTATCTTTCACTTTATTTAGTTCCTCTCACTTCATTCCTACGGACACACACTAATTATTTTGCTTCAGTCCCAGATCGTGCAGCCCAAGCTAGGACGAGTACAACCGTGTGTTGTTGCAAGCAACCTCCAAGAAATTGGACCAGTCGTCGATTTTTTTTTTAACGAACAAACTCTTCCGTGAATCTAACAAATTTATGTTAGACCATGACTATGCGCGCCGTAGTTGCCATCGAAGCTCCTAGAAGAAAGTCAAACTGGAGAGGAGTGCAAGTTTGATGCATATTTGAGTATTTGACGATGCAATCTTCCGTGCATGGGTGGCTCAAAGTCAAATCAAGGAGATCTCCCAACGCGGCACGCCTTATTAGCGCTGCTGCCATCGGCCCCTAAACTTAAGCTCTGTTCCAAATAATTTACGGCTTCTGATTTCACAAATCAAAAGCCATTTAAAACACATTAGCTTTTTAATACGATTTTTTTTCTTTTTTTCTTTGTATTATCTATGAAGATATAACGGTGTTTTTATTTTTCATATTTTTCTTTTATTGAATATATTAGAAAAAGCTAACAGATGCTACAATATCATTTCAGTCAAAAGCCACAAAGTTTTTGAACTAGCTATTAAGCACCTACGCCCAAGGTCGTGTCACTTCACCCCGACGCCACTGTCCGTCAGACGAAGTGAACCATACGTCATTTCGGGTGGAACACACGCGCATGCAACAACTGGGCAGGACGAGTGAAACAAGAGAGCTGTGGCTGATAGATTTTTGCTACGGTTGATGGTTTTTGTCTGTATTTTTGGAGGCGATGGTGTACATCGGAGACATCGACGGTTTTAGACATGAAAAGTTATTTAGAGAAGCGGTTTTGAAAAACTAATTAGAGAAGCCTCTCGTTAATTTCGGCTTCCAAAAAAGTGGAAACTAAAAACCACACACACAAAAAAAAAAAGCCAGAAAGAACCTGGCCTACAGCCTGCAGGAGAGCTCACGCTCGCTCGGCACATGTACTTGCTTGGTGCGCCGTGCCGTCGGGTTAATGGCCATCGCATGTGGCTGGCTGCCATTTCGCACGTACGCACGCGCTTGTCGTTCGGGAATTTTTGGCCTATTTGCTCCATGCATCGTCAGAATTAGGGAAATTTTGGCCTATTTAGCTTCATGCATCCTCGGAATTCCGAGTGTAGCCTCTCGCTCGCTGTAATGCTCAATTTAGCACACTCTCTCAGTATGAAAATATAGTAGACCCACGGATAACAACTCCGGTGGACGGGCAGCGGAGCACCAAGCTCCCACTCCTGGGACCGCAGAACGGCAGCAGCACCAGTCTGCTGCGCCCAGGGACCGCAGCAGGGCCCCTGCTGTGCCCGGCGGCCGCATGAGAATCTCAAGCCTCATGCGCAGCTTGGAGACTCTCGGCAGTGGCCAGTAGGAGCTCCACGTGAAGCTCGAGGCAATCAGCTAGCAACCGGCTAGTAGTATACTTCATCGCCCCATAAATCCAGATCCAATTTTATTTTTCAGTCCGTTCTCTTCTCTTGTTCAAGGCATGCGCATGGAGTTGATCTTTCGTTGAAGACGCGTTGAGGCCGTTCGTTCTCTCAGTCTGATTCTGCTCTGTGTTGTTTCACCTGTACAGTACGCTTGCGACTTGTTTATGGTCGTATGTATATTATTATCTTTGACGAGATGCGTGGGGAATTGGATGCAACTCGTGAGATACTGCTGGTGCGAGGCTTGGAGATCCTTGGCACGCCTCATGCGCTGCCCGGGCGCGACATGCGGCTGCCGGGCACAGTAGCGTCCCTGCTACGGCTAGGGTGTAAGAACGGATTAGATTGTTTTTTGATTAATCCGGATGAAAATAGATATGAATTATGTCGGATCGGATTTTCTTCGGATAATTTTTGGATTGGAAACAAATACGAATTTTTTTGTCAGAAACGAATACGAATATAATAGGCCTGATATCTGGCGAATACGAATACGAATATGGATTATCCGGATAATATGGATACGGATATCCGAGATTTTAGCCCAAGCTAGCATCTCTCATCTCCTCTGCCACCAGCCCACTAGCAAATATTTATGTTTATTAAAAATAAATTTAGCATTATCGGTAGATTTAAATTGGTACCGACTAAATTGATGTACTGCCGTTTAAATTATTCTGATGCAAATTTAAATTCTTAATTAATTTATTAGTCACATGTAATGGTAGAAATCCATTAAGAATTATTTAGGACTTTAGAAAAAATTAACTATCATTTAAAGATTTAAAATCTGTACAATGGTATGACTATTGTGAATAAAAATATTTATACTTGTTTAGATTTTATTAATGTTTTGACAAGATAAAGTATTTATATATTTTCATTGATTTTGGATGTATAGTTTAACGGGTTTTCATGTTCCGATAAATATCCGTGATCGTATTCGTTTCTATTCATATTCGCTCCGTATCTGTATTCGATATTATTCGTATTTATATTCATATCCGAGTTATTCGTATTCGTATTTATATCTGAGAAAAAAATATAAAAACAAATATAGCAGATATATTATCCATTCGTGTTCAATCCGTTTGCATCTCTAAGTGCGGCCCAGCAGCCGGTGCTGCAGCTCCCGACAGCGGAAGCTGCCACGTGCTGGCTTTCCGTGCTTCTGCGCTCGGAGAGGTAGCCAAATCAGGCATTACAGCGAGCGAACGGAGAGCTTCACCGAGAATTCCGCGCGACGTATGGGGCCAAAGATTCAGCGAGAGTTCGGCACGGAAGATTTGCGTTGCCGCGACGGAGGAGTTTGGCAAGGTTGCGCGATCCTTCGTGCCGAAAAGTGGAAAGCACCGCCCGCCGACCTGCTGTTGACCACTCACTCGCCGGTCGCTGCGGCTCCGATGGGCCAGGCGTAAGATTACGCGTTTCTACCTACACTGCCACTAACCTGGGCCACGATGCTGGAGGTCGGCCCACCTGCCATTGAGTTAAACGGATGCCATCGGCTGCCCCATAGCTAGGTGAAGCTTAGGCGTTGCTCAAATGAACCGAAAGGAATCGACTTTGACTTTACTCCGACATTTCCAATTCCACACGGCCACGCTTGGTCCCACCGGTGGGGGCAGTGCAGCGCAACCACGCGAAGGCTTCCTCCGTGAGGGCCGCCTATACAGATCAGCATTGTTACGGACCAATACGATTTTAATAGGTATAACTAAAATTAATATAATATTTAAACATTAATAATTATAGTAAAAATTTAAAAATCATAAACAGCAAATTCAAAAGAATCAAGATGACTCATAGAGTATTGGTAATTTTCTTCTGATGGTAGAATAACTTAGCCATAATAAACCTCATGATTCGTGGTGCGTACTACTCTAAACCTTCTCTGCCGCTACCTCTGATAGCTATTATTTTAGAATGTTATTTTCAGCTGCGGCTAATGGTTTATAATTATAATCGGTGGTTTTTAACTCTATTATTAGTGTTTGCGCGAACGAACGGATTATAAATAAACAAATTAACAATTTCGAAAAGACTATCTCGATAAACCGCTTTAAAACGATAATAAGAAACTGTTACATAATCATAAGACATAAACTAAAAAGAATCGGACATTACCATGTTATCACTCTCACTATTGAGGGCATCCGGAGTGTATGAAAATAGAGGTCATAAGTCACCTTAAAGTCGACCTTATACATTACAGAGAGCGGCTGCAGTGTGCTATACCATTCAGATCTAATCCGAATGGTATAGCATTCAACCGTCCATCATCTCTTATTTTTAACCCTTCCTCTTCGGCCATAGTCCTTCGTCATCCCCACCCCTCCTTCCTCCGTCGCGCGGTGCGAGCAAAATCTCGGCGCTGTCCTTCCTCTTGTGTCGCGCAGAGCGCTAGCGACTCCGCGCCATCCTTCCTCCTGCGTCGCACGTGCGGAGCGCGAGTGACGCTGCGCCATATGAAACTTAAACATAAAATTGGTTATGAAACACTATGAAATTAGTCATACAACGTGTACATAAAACCTAGCCAAATCAGTCAATAAACCCCTTTGAAATTGCATGAAACCTCATGAAACATAATAAAACTTAAACATGAAATTGTATGAAACATCATGAAACTTGTATATGAAACCTAGCAAAATCAGGCAATAAACCTCCTTGAAACTTAAATATAAACCTGGTCACGAAACTATATGAAACTAGTCATGAAACATGTATATGAAACCTAGCCAAATCAGTCAATAAACTCTATGAAACTTGATGAAACATAATGAAACTTAAATATAAAACTTTATGAAACACCATGAAATTGGACAAGAAATTTGTACGTGAAGCCTAACCAAATCAAGAAATAAACCCCTTAAAACTTGATGAAACAATATAAAATTGTAGCTCCGACCGCTCACAAAACACTGTAACTCTGATCACACAAAAACATTGTAGCTCTAATCACACACAAAAATATTGTAGCTCCAACTACACACAACCACTGCCGACCACACATAAAACACTATAGCTCTGACCACATATAACCGTTGTAGAGACTTTCTATCGACTATTATAGCTTCGACCATAAAGAGCCTTTCGACCGACTACTACAGCTTCGATCATATAGAGCCTTTCGATCGACTACTGTAGCTCCGACCATTATTACCCACAACTACGGTAGCTTACGACCATATGAAAATCCTTTTATTATTTTCTCTAGAATTAAATTTACAGAAGTCCGTTCTCCTTCATCCTAGTTCTGATTGAACCAGCGAGGGGGCTGCGTGCGCTGGATGTAGTCATTGGACAGGAGCGCGTCACCATCCGCGTGGATGCGGTTGCTGGGGAGGAGTGCGTCGATGTGGAAGAGCGCATCGGTGAGTTAGGGCTCCCGACGCATACATACTTCGCTCGCGCGACTGCGGAGGAGGACGCAGAGCGACGATGAGAAAGGACGAAGTGGCATGGGCAATCGAAATTTTGGCTCAGAGATTTCTGTGGAGTGTAGTAAAGTGACGAGGGGAATGCAGGGTAAATAAAATGGGAATGGAGTGACATGGGAAAAATAAATGTGCCTGGCGTGAGAGCGGGGCTTCGATATTCGTACGTCCTGACTTCATCAGATGGAACGATTCCTATTCATATCATCATACGAACGGGACGCCGTTCTTTATATTTTCTGATTCAGAAGACCAAAAAAGAAAAAGGCATGGGTGCAGCATGCAAAGTTAGACTAGTAAAACACGTGTGGGGTCCACATGCAGCCGAAGTACGCAGGTCATCTCTCCCTCCCGAACTAGTCCACCCTGACGCGCCCAAGAAAGAAAACAAAGCCCTCTCCTCTCCAGTCCTGGGGCTCCTTCCTCCTCCCATACGTCAGCATACCGCCGCTTTCCAAGCCAGCAACGCCCCCCCTCCACTTGCCTCCGCACGCGGCAGCCGCCTCGCCACGCACGCGTACCCTGATCCAGGATGAGGAACAGCAGCGGCTCGGCCGGGAGGCGGAGCGACCCTGGCATCAGCGGCGACATGTCCCGCTTCTCCGTGGACACCACGGCGTCGTCTACCTCCGAGAGGTCCGTGAACGGAGGCGGAGGCCGTCGAGTCTCCTTCCTCGGCGCCTTCCGGTCCTGCTTCGTCTCCCCAGAGGCGCGCTCGCCGGAGACCTCCTTGTCCGACTTCCAGTACCCCTCGCACCAACGTACGTACTCATGCGCCTTCTCTTTTTCTCCATTTCTCCACTGCTTTTGTGGTTCTTTTTTTAATCCAAGATGATATTTTTGTCCGCCAAACTAGTAATTTTTTTTTGTACGTGCTGGAGATATCTTGTTCGTCAAATGTTTCTGGTCAACGCGTACTATGGTACGGCACCTTCATTTGGAGTATAATCTTAGGAACTTTGCGGTACTATTTAGTATACTAATTCTGAAAAAAAGAGGCCTCGTGCCATGAAAGCCTTTCGAGATATTTTTCTTAAGTTGATCATTACTACTTCGTTTATGATCTTAGATTAGCTTTGTTTTTGTTTTGTAGGCTGTACCATGTGTGCAGCGGTAAGATGGCTTCTCACCCGCTGAGATTTAGTTCAATCAGACATATGTGACACCCTCCATATGTTCGTACTTTATGATTTTTTATTTGTTTCTTTTCGATTTGTGACACCCTCCATAATACGAGTTACCACACTATAAGCAAACCCCATAATAAGGTATCATTTGTTAATTCCCTCTTTGATTGAAGGAGAATTTCAAGGCCTGTAATTTGTAAACATTGGTGAATTATGCCCTCTCCGTTAGTTTGAAATATTGCTGATCATAAATATCTTCAGTGATACATACATAAGTTATGATCCTCGAATGGATACTGTTGAATTCATCGGACAATTCAAAAGTCCTAAAAAAAAGACAATACAAATAACACTTCGCTGCAAGAATCATAATTATGTTTTCTGTCAAGTTCAGACATGATACTTATTTCTTTAAATTTTCAGTCTCACAGTCGGTGAGTTCACAAGGTTCTAGCAGTGGAAGCACTTTTGAGAGCAAGAGATCAATTAAAGGACTGTATCGTCCCATGCGCATGGATTCTTCAGATAGGGAGATACCTGGCAGCACAAAGTTCTCCTTGCCAGAGATCCAGAAAGCAACCAAAAACTTCTCGCCGAACCTGAAGGTTGGGCAGGGTGGTTCTGGGACGGTATACAAAGGTCAGCTTGGTGATGGCACTCTCATTGCCGTCAAAAGGGCCAAGAAGGTTTGTACTTATTTCTTATGTTCAGTTTGCATAATCTGGTGATTGCTACAAGGCTATATTGGTTGCCTTTCTTTCCAGAACGTATATGACAAGCATATGGGTCGTGAGTTCCGGAATGAGATTGAGACATTGCAATGCATCGAGCACCTGAATTTGGTAAGGTTCCATGGCTACCTGGAGTTTGGTGGTGAGCAGTTGATCATTGTGGAGTATGTTTCCAATGGGAATCTTCGAGAACACCTTGATTGTAAGAATCCTATGATCCTGCCATATGCAGAGTTTTGCTAATTGTGTCTCACATGAGGTTAGCCGTATGCAGGTTTGAATGGAAAAACTCTGGAATTCTCTCTAAGATTGGATATTGCAATTGATGTGGCTCATGCTATTACATATCTTCACACCTACTCAGGTAATATCAAGTTCTTACATCTGCTTTCAGCTGCATTTTGGTTTCAAATTTGACAGATTTGGTGGTTTTGTTCTTGGATGTGAAAGGTTCACCAAATGATCTTTGCAACTCGTAGGCCCCATTGGGAGCACATGCGGGAATTGAATTGTTTCCTTTGAAATCCCTACATTCCAAATGGGTTCAGTAGTCAGTACTAATTTGTGAATTCAGAAAAAGATCCCCCAAAGTAAACGGAAATGCAACACCAATAAGAATTTAATTCAGTACTTTTTTATTTACTTCAGATATGCTACTGCAGAATCCTAGGTGGAAAAACCATCTTGTAGTATCTGTTTGTATGCATTTGGTTAACTTCACAGTGAAAATACAGCTGAAACCAACATTGGATATTTCTGGAACTGTTATCACAACAACCAACTCCTCGAATAACAAGGGCTCATATAGAAAACTTGTCAACCTAAGATTATGATCCCTAATCCTTGTAGGAAATAAGCCTATATTTAGACTGGGATTCAACTGTCCAACCAGATCTGGACTAGAAATATTGTTGGTGATATAACATCCTAACAGGAACAAATGATATGTATATTCCAAACATAATGTCTTTACCTGCTTCTTCATGCCCCAAAATGGTACAAAGGAACAAACTTTGGTTGTATCAAAGTTTCAGAACTTCTAATTTTCTTGTTACCAAAGTCCAGTTTCCTTTATTCCATTAATTCTCTGTTTGAATGGTAGTTCTTGGCAGCCTGCCATTATGTAATGTGCCCTTCCTACACCAAGTGACACTGGATCAATGTGCATGTCCTTTTATTCCTTTGGTTGAGCATACTGCACTCAAATAGTACAATCTCAAGTTCTCAACTATTGTTGATGTTACTCTAATGAAAAAAGAATATTACATGAGAGATGGACTAGCGCTTTTCTTGTGAATCACAGGAAGCCCCCTCTTGATAAAAATTAACATTGGATTTGACCCAGGCTACTATTGATAGAGAATATCATGTCCAATATCCTCTAAATAAAAGTATAATGATGTTAAATCTCTTGATGCAAAATGGGAAAATGACGATCTAGGGCACTGTTAGGACCTGATCTGCGGATGCCGGAGTACATGCATTTTTGTGGCATAGCTATAGTTTGATAAAAAATGTAACATTCAAATCAATCATCTGAACGTCTAACCACTCAGATCATTAGCAGCTAAATCCTGGCCCATATATTTCACCCATGCAGATCATCCAGTCATCCACAGGGACATCAAATCCTCAAACATTCTTCTCACAGACAATTGTCGAGCTAAGGTTGCTGACTTCGGATTTGCCAAACTGGCTCCGATTGATGCTAGCCATGTCTCTACTCAAGTCAAAGGAACAGCAGGTTATCTTGATCCAGAATATCTCAGAACATACCAGCTCAATGAGAAGAGTGATGTCTACTCCTTTGGGGTGCTGCTGGTGGAGTTGGTTACTGGGAGGCGCCCAATCGAGCCAAAGAGGGCAATCATTGAACGTGTTTCCGCAAAATGGGTTAGTTTTTGTCATTCTTATCATTATGTTTGTAACTTCAATTGTTTCCAATATCTAATGACATAGAGAATAATGCAGTTACATCTTAACACTTGCTATATCCTGGCTTTGCTACTTGTGCTCCATGTACGGTTTGCACAGGCAATGGAAAAATTTGTGGAGGGCAATGCGATACAAACACTGGATTCAAATCTGGAAGCGACCGATGCGATCAATCTGGCAGTGGAGAAGATGTATGAGCTGGCTCTGCAGTGCTTAGCATCAACAAAGAGGAGCCGACCGAGCATGAGGCGATGCGCAGAGATCCTATGGAGTATACGTAAAGATTACAGGGAGTTGGCTCTACCAACCTCCTCCATGAACTGAGGCAGTTCATCTGGAGCAATCAAGAAAAGAAAAGCTACATTTCAGTTTGCCTCTCTTCGAAGCATGGGGGTATGAATCGCCTGATTGCTGGACGCTGAATTTATTCCTTCGGTTACAGTCTACGTAGTTGTGAACGGGACCGATGGTCTTCCTAGAAATTGTGTGTTTACTAGCTAGCAACTAGGAAGAGTTCCATAGAAGCTCTCCTATACAGTATGCGTAAATTGTTACCGTGAAGAAACATATTCGAATACGAATATATAATGGTATGTATATCAGTCGGTTTTCTTACACCGCTAGATGCATGATGAAAGCGGGTTTCTTAGGAGAGCATATCCCATGAAGTAAATGCATTTTCTGTATATGATGAACAAAATTCAACATCTGTATTTTCTTACTTCTGGTGTTTTGTGTCTCATCGCGCACATCATCAGAATTGGAGAACTGAAAAGCAGCTTTTGGAAGTCAAAGAAGAGTATGCAACCACACTGCCACAGGACATGTAAACGCACAGGATTGAAATCCTCTTCACACTGACAGCAACTGTCTTCAGAGTGGCCAGCTCCAGAAGCTAAACCTTCCCCCTCCCATACAGGATCTAATAGTTTACTCGCATGTAAGCGCAAGAGATCCAATCACAGAAAAAAAAAACACACACACCGGGCTGTTCTGAAACAGTTTAAGCTAATCCATCGAATTCCTGAATAATGCTGCCAAACTAAACAAAGGGAGAAAAAAATAAGAAAGCAAGTTCAGAAAAAAAAATATTGATGTCCAAAATGACCACAGGAACAAATCACGCGCACAGGCAGGAGGTGCTGCTGCGTTTCATGAAGCCAGGACTGTGACAAGCTACGGAGCCAGGCAGACTCTTGTTACGCAATCATCGCACGGATGGCTTGAGCGAGCGAGTGAGCATTCGCAGGCCTCCGCGCCCCCCTACTCCTCTCACGAACTTTCAGCCATTTCATGCCATTGTTGCTAGCAGCAATCATCAAGGCCTCACTCGCTCCTGTTGTCTGTCCGTTGGTGCTGACTGCCTGCGTATGGCTTTGAGGTCGCCTCTTATTGTAAGAAGAAGGCGCAAAACCACCGTAATAGAGATGGTCATCGATGTCCCAGTTCGACGCCTTCCTCTTGGTCGTTGTCTTCGTCGTCTTCTTCTTCTTCTTCTGCTGCTGAGATGCTTTTGGGGTTATTACGGTTGAGGCTACCGGCGCAGCACCATGGTTCCTCTTGTTGGTGTTGCTTGCTCTCCTGTAAGCCGCTCGTTTCTTCTCGCGGCAGATGTCACACATGGAGTTCGGCCACTCCGCAGTTTGCTTGCAGCGCCACTTCCTGCCGTCGCCCCTCTTGCACCTCGAGGTCCTTGCATCTACATTGCTGATCATGTTTGCTGCTCCTGCCACGGTCACCTCCTCAGCCTGAACCTTTGCCGTACCCTTGCCGTCAGAAACATCCTTTGTTGCCATGGCCAGCTCCACAGTTGCAGACTCTTGGCTGCTGCCGTGCCCTATTTCCACGCCAAATAGCTTGTGAACATCCTCACTGCAATTCTGGACCAAATGCTTGTCCATTATGACGACTTTGTCCATCTCAGGAAGCTGCACAACAACATCCACACGGGAAACAGCATCAATACATCGTATAGACACCGGAAAACAGTAAATAAGAAGAAAAATACCAGAATTGCTATTTTTAGTCACCTGAAAACTCACAAAATCTCTGTCCAATTTTCTCACCTTTGGATCGCCGTGAAGATTCGCGCTCGAGAGGGTTATCGTCCTCTTCTCTAGCCACTGGTGGTGGCAACGTCTTTAACACACACGGCAAGTTAGATTTAGGGTTCACCAGTTAGGGTTTGGACTTACCAGCGCTCACCAGACTTAGGGAGACTAGGGTGGCGGCGGGTAGTGAACCGGTGGCGCTGTTGGACGCGGGCGAGGAGGGTGGTTGTGGGCGAGGGTGGTGACGATGGATCCGATGATAGGTGGTGGTGGGGGCGGTGGATCTGGTGGCGAAAGAAGGTAGGCTAGCGGCGGAGAGGTGGTGGATAGGTAGCATACGAGAAGGGGAGGTAGCGCCCGTGCTGAGGACAACGTAGGTAGCCACGAGGGGAGGCGGTAGAGGCGGAGGGAGATTGTCGTCGGCGGGCCTCGTCAACAACGGGGGTGATACCAACGATGCGGCAGGAGGTGGCACAGGGGTGGGGGTGGCGGCGAATGGGTGGGGTTGGGTTAGGGTTTGTGTTGGGTTTGAGGTTATATTGGTGAGAGGGCGAGAATCTGAGCCATAAAATGTTGATCTAAAGGTGAAAAAAGCGACTGATGGATAAGAAAAAATCAGGCAACAAATGACTAGACAAACCCTTATTAATATATATAGTAGGGTCTGAGATGGGCCCATGTGGTGGAATAATTTCTTCCCCTTTCTACCTTAATTTCTACTCTTTTCTAAGAGATTCACCACACCGCATCACAATATGAGAAGTTTGATATGAATTTAATAGCTAGGTAAGTGGAAATTGCCAAATTGGCGCTAACATGGGGGTCAGAGCCGCCGAAGGAATTGGAAGACACTTGCTCAAGCAACCTTGCTCCCCAGCACATTATTTCTCTCCTCCCTTTTCTGTAAGAAAGCCCAGCGATTCAACCAATACCTGATTAGAGATACAAAAAAGAGGATTAGAAGGCATTTTGGGGATATTTAGTTTGCTTCCAATGTTTGCCAATGGTTGCCTTAACAAAATTTGGTAGCATTGGCCAAATTTGTCAAGCATTTGGTTTGCTATCAAAGTTTGGCAAGATTCCCTTCTCCATTGGCTCTCTAGTTAATATTCTTGCCAATCTTTGGCCAAAACACTGGCAACCAATTTGATGACCAAATTTTAGTAAGGTTTGGTCGGGCAAATTTGTCATCAAACCAAGCTGCATTGCGGGAAGTACAGCTGCTACTCCAACAGTAATCAGTTGTTTCATATGATCCCGGAATTGTTTCAACCAAACATCAAACAGATGATCCATATTTACTGGTGAAATACTAAAACCAAAAGCACATTTCACAACACTCCAAACAAATCTGGCGAAATTGTAGGAAGAGCCGAAGAGGTGATCAATACTCTCACCCGTACCACAAAATTGGCATTTGTAATACCCATTCCATCCCCTCTTCTTCAAATCGTCTCTCCTTAGAATGCTTTTCTTCAAGATCAACCATATGAAGACTTCAATTTTTTTAAGTGAAATAAAGACTTCAATTTTGATAGGAAGCTTAACTTTCTACAAAAAATTATTTGGGAAGCCAACACTCTGCACTCTTAGAACTTGATAAAAAGATTCGACAGTAAATGTATGCCGGACCCCCGAATTTGCAATCTGAAATCCTCTATAATTCCACAACACTATTCCCTGGATCAGTAGATAGTGCTCATAGATACATTGCTGAATCAACGTATGCATCACATAAACCATACCATTCATCAATATTATATATATCAGAGTTTAAATAACCCTTACCGGGTAGAGTTTACATTATGGGAGGATCAGGCCACAGGCAAGCGACTAGGGGTAAAGGATGCCATACTACTCTCCAAGAATTTGGATAATAGATATGCACATAATCATCATCAAAATCTGCCTTTCTGAGGTGAGGACTAGACTACTAAAGAACGTCCTAATCTCCACCATCTTCTTCTCTATCTGGTCCCAGGGCGACGTAGTAGGTGTAGTGGTCGTGATCAATAGGTTCTAAGTTAATTTAGTGAGCGAGGGTGAGTATAAACAACAATGCTTTGCAAGCCAATACAAAACATGTAGTAATATAGATGCAAGGCTTAACAAAAGAAGGCTTAGGGTCTTTTATTTGCGGAATTGCTACTATTTTGAAATACGGTTATAGGAAATTCCTATGATCTAGCAGTTTTAGCTAGAACCATGTTTTTAAAATATTATAAGTGTTGCAATAGTAATAATAATTTTTGATGCAGATCCTATCTACCTGTTACATGATTCAATCCACCATATGCTAGTTTTGCTACTAGGGTTCCATCCACCCATTATATTCATTGGATTCCATCCACCCAGGGAAAATTCAAAGCCAGGCTTCCATCCACCCATCATTATTTTTCATCCCACCCACAATATTCATTTTGTTAAATATAAACTAACTCGAGTAAGTTTCCATACCACCCATGAAGTAGGCATACACTCTATAGAGGTCGCACACTTTACCCATAAGAGATGTTCAACTTGTTATATTCAATATGTTTTCTTAGACATGTAGATCAAGAAGACCATCGCAAGGCCTTTACAATGCACCTTCCCAGCATGGCTACACCCATTATAGCTTGTGATTGCATTATTTTATATTAGGAGATCATATAAGAACCTTCCCAGTCCTTCAAGTTATCTAGGCGTTTTTACCATAAATCACACTTTGTGCTTTATCTGCACCAATCTCTTTTACCATCTGCCCAGATATAAAGCAAGTTTTAGCGTTTTTAGGAGCATAAAATATTTTAGTTCAACATGCCAGCCATTTCCATCTAATGGCTGCCCAAAACCAAGTTTCATATTTAAAAAGATGTCAGGGTAAATTAATGCCCTCGGGTATCTAAGCAAAGCTAAACATGGCACTTAGATATAAACTTATGACTAGTACACTTACCATTAGTTCTAGGAGACAAGGATTATTGTTCAAATGCCAAGGAGTGAGGTATAGTAGTGCCATTAACAATAGGTAAGTAATTAGAATCTTAACGTTAATATAAATGTGCATAGTAAATTAAAGCATGCAATTTGATAATTTAAATCAGCATATTTTGTATTCAAAAAGGAGGTGCATCATGATCAAAGTATTGTCTCTAACAAGCTTGCGTATCTTGGTGGTCTTGATTGGGCTCAAACTGTTGCTCTTCTGGGTCATCGTAATCTACTTGAGTGATTGTGACAAAAAGCAAATAAATACATGAGCATGCAAATAAATCCAAACGAACTCCAAAATTCGTGATTTTACTTCTATTACGAAGATATTGAGTTTAGATGAATTTAAAAATAAGTTTATTTCATTTGGATTTAAAACAAGTGAAAATAGGTCTTCCAAACTTTAATTTTAGGAAAATCCTAAAATAAACAGGGGAGAGAGACTATGTCTCACTACTTTTCTTAAAATGTTGAAATCCCCGTCCACCATAACTAGGTGTTTATTAATGTGAATAGTGTTTGCCAGTTCAGTGAGAAAATCAGATTTACCTGCCTCCTAGGCTGCACCATATATTATTATAAAGTTCCAAAGAAAACGGTCGTCTTTATTCTTAATCAAAATTCTTACAAAAAAATCTCCCATCTTATTTCTCTACAATGTCAAATTTGGTGTCTACTACACCCACCAAAATCCTTCAAGACATCCCTGTAGCAGATGACCTAAACCAAAGGGCCTGGTTTGTAAAATCATATTTCATGTTCTCCTGAAGACCAAAGAAATCCATTTTTTGATCTAGAAGAATTTCCCATAGGAATATTCCTTTTCCAGGGATACCAATACCTCTAGCACTCCATGAGGCCTTTCATTGTTTCTTCTTTTTCTTACCCCCTTTCTTATTCTTAATCAGGGGTTTCACACAAAAAAATCTCTGATGACCCTTTTTTTGTCTTTTTTTCTACCAGAAGAGACTAATTGAAAATGACTCAAATAAGTCTCTTCTAAATCCATGTTAGAGTTATCCGTATTAGATATCAAATCAGCTAATAAAGTTAAACTAGGTTCAACATTATCCTGATCTACTTCATCTTCTCCATTTTTTACAATTTTCTTTTTCTGGCTTTCAAGGTGTAAATTGGCCCTGGCCTATTCCACATCTTTAATCAGATCAATGTTATTATATATGGAATCTAAAGAACAACACAAACTAACAACCGGACACAGATGCAATTTGGTATAAAGAGGCATCTGACGCATTAAGAAACATAAGGAATTTATTAATTCAACAAAATGTTCTGGGATACAATAGCAATATCAGGGGGATTAATATACCAAACATGACGACCAAACTTTAAGGATGTTGCCGCCTTGGCAAGACGATGAGCCTCACCATTTGAATCCCTGCTTTCATGTTTGAAAAGAGCTTCATGGAGACCAGCGCTTCTTCCTTAACTAGTTACCTACTCGTGCGTTACAACGAAATTTATTAGATATATAGAGAATCATGTTATGGAAGAGGGCTACTCTGATCAGTTGAAAAGTAGAGAGTTATAAGAAGTTAAGAATAGGATGGTTGAAGGAGAAAGGACATACGATCACTAACTCGTTCTTTTATAACTGCGCCACGTCAAGGGTGCTAAATTGCTAATGGGCTGAAGCCCAAGTAAAGCCCAAGCTTAATCTGGTCCAGACCGAATTTAGCGAAGCAATAATGAACTTACACAAGAGTGGACTACTAGTTTTCTGTGGAAATACACCTAAGTTACCGTTTCTTTCTCGTGTATTCCCAAATATGGCATCTTAATGGAATCTTTCTAGGCAATCTGAACCTACAACCATCAATGATAATCATAAGATTAAACTGTTGAAGGGGCTCATTAGCCTATATTACGGAGATCAGAATTATCACTTTAGCTTGTCTTAATAATAGACATAATAAATTGGTAAGTGTTACGTACCGTTGCACACTTAATGAAGAAAAGATACGGCAGCGCGTTAATTCTTTCGATGATAGATGCATGGCTCATTAACGTAATGTTGCATAGAAACTGTTCGTACGTGGACGATTTGCATGCCTCGGTCGAGAATTTGTTTTCCAGCAAAGGTAGCATATAGGCAGAGACACAAACAGGATTTTGGCCCGAAATTAATCTGCAGGAACCTTAATTCTGTCGATACCACTAGGAGAGCAGTAGCTTCAAGAATCAGTGTATATAAGTAGGGTTGTATAAGTTATACACAGCACGCCGCCTGAGCCGCCCCAAAAAACCTCCCCTCGCCACCCACCGTGTTTTCTTCCTCGCCGCCGCTGGCGGTGGCGAGCGGCGGCGGCGACAGGGCCTCCCGTAGTCACTTGGTGGGCCACACGGTGAACTAGCGGCGTAGGCCGGATCTATCCACCTTCTTGGCGGATCTGGCTGAGAATGGTGTGGCGGTGTGAAGCCCGGCGGCCGGAGGCTGCTGGATTTGAGGCGGGAAGAGTAGGAGGCGGTTAGATCTGGCTGTCTCTGAGCTTGGCGGAGGCCTCCATCACGTTCGGCTTCTCCGTCGCGCACGGGCGGCCATGGTGCAGAGGTGCATGCTCCGACAGGCGCAGGCGTCGGCGCAGGCGAGCACAACGGCGACGGCCGGTGTCAGCCCTGGGTTGCACATGGTAGCGCTTAGGGGCGCAGAGTGTCGTGGTCACGTGTGTGTTGCATGGTGGGTGGGACGGTAGTGCATGGCGGCTCTAGATTGCGGCGGTGCCCCCATCAGGTTGGGGGTTCAATGGAGGCTGGACAGACAAAGACGGAAGAAGACGAGTGCTGGAGTTCACCGGGAGCAGCCACCAGAGTTGGATGGAGGCGACGGAGTCGCAGTTGCAGAGCCGGTCCTTGTTGCTCTTTGTTGGATCGAGGGCCAGTCGGTGCATGGCCGAGCGAGGGTGTGGCCGCTAGTTGGCCACGAAGGCAGACAGAGTTGCTAGCATGGAGGCCGATGAGTGTTGCTGCTCTTGGGTTGGGCGGCCTTGTGAGGCGGTCACGCCCGGATCATGGCGGGTGACGGGCTGGTCCCGGGTGGTGTTATGCCGTACTCTGGGTGAAAACCCTAGATCTAGCTCTCCTTAGTAGGATCCGACGATGACGGCATACTTAGGCGTCGTTTTCCTCCTTGGAGGTGTCGTCTTGGAGCTGTACCTCACTCACCGTGGGGTCTTGTGGCATTTATCCGGCGTGAAAACCTTAGATCCGGTTGTTGTAGGATCGGGTGACGACGATGCTTTCGGTGCCATTCCCTCCTTAGAGGTGTTGCCTTGGACCACCTGACCCTACCCTCCTAATTTTTTGAGTGGCACCTGTGTGCATCGACGGCTCAAAGCCAGCTACCTTGGCCGGCTGTGTGGTTTTGCTGGCACGATAGCGTTCATTAGCGGAGGCCCTTTGCTATGAAGTTGTCGTCGTGTTGATGCGTGCTACCATGAGACATGATGCGGTGAAGTCAGAGCAGCCGGGTCGTGGGCACGATGGGTGGCGACGATAACACGTATTAGGTCAAGTGGTGGTGCTTATCAGTCGCGTTCGGCTTTATAGAATCGAATGGCATAATCAGAGGGGGGATTGCCTCTGCTTTTTGATACCTAAAAACAAATCTTAAACCAGAAGCAAAACAATCCAAATTACCGGATGTAGATTTCGATCGCAAGTCGTTCGGCCGCTCACTCGACTGCATGCTTGACCTCCTTTGTACATAGTCGAAATCTCCCTCCACTCAAAAGCTTTGACCGCTTCGTCCCCCCGATCGCTTCAACCGCGCGAACGAGAACAAGCCGAAGACAACACTGTGCTCGTAGATTGCAAGATCGTGATGCGATAGTACACCATGAGAACACAACAAAGCGATGCTCAGAAAAACTTGTCGTGCTTCGATTGAGACAACGAGACAACATCGACGGCGATTTATTTTTTTGAGAACTAATCTGATATTTTACTTTTATATCATGTTTATGGCTACAAAGCGCCCTCACGGCACCCCTAAAAACTCTAGCATAAAAAGCCTTCCAAAGCCATGGCTAAACCCTTAACCTCTCCCCTACTTTTATATGCTAGAGCCCTAAACCGTGTCCCTATCAAACTAGACATGTAATCCTATCTCTTTCGAAAACAAGGGACTTGAAACCTTTTCAAACATAGGTTTTAACCAAACTCCAAATTTTCTCAGTTATAGACTTCATCCATAACTCCTAACTCTTCACGTGACGAAGCCTCAAGGACAGCACCTCCTGTATCTTCATCACGCACCATCAACTTCCGTGTCGAAGCCTCCAGGACCGTACCTTCTGTAACTTCTCCACGCATCATCACAGCTCGTGTCAAAGCCTCATCGACCGCACCATCCATAGCTTCTCCACTAATCACCACCTTTGATCTCCACGTGCTCCAACATGAGCCCGACCACCTCATGTGACATCCTCGACCGTCTGGACCTCAAATTTCACTATCCTAGTTTCAGTCCTCCTTGTCACCGAAGGCGACCATGACCATCTTCATGCCCACCTACATAAACAAAGACCAAAAAAACATTTCTCCAGCACAAGTTCTTTACAACTTGACCGACATGTGATGCCTAGTTATCTTTTGCAGTGCGTGACCTCTGTCCTTTGCACATATGTACACTGCTACAAAAGATGCTATACTAGACGGGTACATCACAAACGGTTCATACGGAATCATCTGTGCTTAAACTATCACAGACGGTTTATACTAGCAACCGTCTGTGGTAATTTCACAGACGGTTATTAATACGAACCGTCTGTGATAATCGAGGCATCACAGACGGTTCATGTTAATAACCGTTTGTGAAAGTTCACAGACGGTTCTTATCACGAACCGTCTATGATAAGTAAGACATCACAGACGATTCGTGTTAAGAACCGTATGTGAAAGTTTAGTACTCAATTGCTTCTTAGTGACCAGATGGCAGGCAGCCTATCGCCAGGTGGGCAGACGGCAGGCATGCCTGCCGTCTGCTGAGGGGCGGCACGGATTAATTACCTGCCCTAATTTTTATTTTTACTTTTATTTTGTGTTTGCTTGAATTTTAAATATATCAAATGGGCTCCAAAAATTACGAAAATTTATGTACAGCCCCCCGACATAACGTAACTCACATTGTAATTTTTAGTAATTTTATCCATTACAAATGTTGTTCAAAAATTCATAAAATTTCTATATTTTTATGACATTTTACATATAACAAACGAGCTCCAAAAATTACGAAATTTTATGTGTTTTTTGGGAATTTTATGTGGTTCAAATTTTCCACATTTATTCGGGTTAACTTAATCATGAATTTATGAATATTTCACATTTTTTTACAATTTTATATATTAGAAATTTGTACAATTAAAAGTAATTATAGTAGTACAAAAAGTACATCCTACTGGATGCGATATGGCTCATTCATCCGAGCCACTGCTATCATCTTGCCGCATCTACCTCCTCATACGTGGCCTTGTCTTCTGTCGCATAAGAGCATGTCCCGTTGGGTACGTCAGTCGGTCCGGAGGTTGCGTCTCGGGTCGGAGGAGGTATGGAGACCATTCTGCATGCGCTTAGTGGTGGCGGTGATCCGATGAGGCTCGTGCATGAGGCGGGGTATGGTAATGGTTGAAGTCGTCCAGCTGAGACATGCCGAACTACGATCTGCCCGCAATAATGTTTTGTACGAAGGACTCAAGAAATCCCCCTCGTGGTGTGAAGGAGCTCTCACTCTAACCGTACGATGTGCCAGCGAAGCCGGAGGAGCTCTGCCTACCGAAATATCCAAACCCTAGGTATGCTGAGAATGCTGAACTCTACCCTGCATACACTTCAAATGCTGGTGTCGTGTACTGCTCTCTGCAAGCATCTGGGAGGCCCATGTCGTCGTCGGTGGACTCGTCGTCACCCCCATGTTGAATTGAAGGCTGCAAGATGAAACGATATTAGGGACAATAAATATTCTGGCTGTACAATACGAATCTCATACCTCCCGAATGTGCAACGAAGATGAACAACGGGGAGTGATAGTCTGTGCAGGTGGTGCGGATGGCAAAAGGTATGCATCTCGATGTCAGACCTGCGGCGAGAGAACGCCATGATGTTAGTGGAACACAAGGCGTAATAGGAAAATAAAATGTAGGTTCGTACGTAAGTTACCTCTTCGTCGGTATGACGAACGGATGATCGGCGGCTAGTACTATGACGCCATACAGACTCAGTACATTGCGATGGCCGGCCAGACTCGTTAGATCGCGATGACCTGGCGAGTAAGCTTGGTGAGCGAGACGGCATCGTAACAACGACAAATGTGCAAACGAGGGAGCGGGCGAGGGGGACGACATGGAAATAATGACATTAATGCGAATGAGAGAGCGCGCGAGAGGGGCACATACATAAAGAGTGACAATTGTGCGAACCAGCTAACAGTAAATAATATATATCATGATTGGCCGACACATGCCACTTCAAAAGATGTGTGACAATCGTTAAATTCATGATTAAGTTAATTCGAATAAACGTGCCAAATTCGGATCACATAAAATTTTCAAAAAATTATATAATAACTATTACTATATTGGGAGGCTTCATATAAAATTTTGTAATTTGTAGAGCTCGTACCCAAAAATTACACTGCGAGGTATGTTGTGTCAGGAGGCTATACATAAATTTTCGTAATATTTAGAGCTCATTTGATATATTTAAAAATTCAAACAAACACTAAATAGAAAAAATTAGAACAGATAATTAAGTCGGCTAATTAGCCTGCCGCCCCCTCACCAGATGGCAAGCTTGCCTGCCATCTGCCAACCGGGCGATAGGCTGCCTGCCATCTGGTGAGGGGCGGCAGCACCGTGTGTCGTCTTGCAGGAGCTGCTGCTCGTCCGTCGAACGACAGAAACAATATTTTTGTTAATATTTATGTATATACGATTATTTTTATAAATATAATGTGAAACAATATTAAAAGTGGCTTTAAGTCTTAGTTCTGCATTACGTTTACGACAGTACATACGTGCGAGCTTTATTTATTTGCTGAAACAACCGTCACCTAGATTGGCGCGCAAATAAAACAGGATTTCTAGGGCAGCTTTGTTCTTTGATCGAGAGCTGTTTGCGGCAAGGCGTTGATTTCTGAGCTTCTGACAGCACGCACCGTCTGATGAAGCTTACACGGCACAGATCAAGACAGAGCAAATGTACGTGGCAGATGAGCTTTTCCTTGAAGGACTCCATTGTTACTCCATATATAGAGTTTACGTACGTACGATCACTCGTTTTCACCTCCCATCCCACCTACTGGCTAATGCATGCCTTCCCTAGTCGATCTTGCCTTCGCCGCCGGCCAAGGCCACAGGTTACATATTGGGGTATTCTTTTTCTCATTCTTATTGGCATTTTCTTCGTATCCGTAGACAAGGAGTACGTCTTCATATTTCATACTCTACGAGGATGCACATCGATTCTCAAATATGGGAGGCGTCATGAATTCATGATGTGATGAGCGATATCACCGGTGGTTCAAAGAACATGTTACATGTCATTTTTTTTACACATATCGTAGAATTTTTCTATCTTCCAACACTTCTATACTTACAAGGGGACGAACCTTACGCGGGCTTCATAGGTGCTTCTTTATGCAAATATGCAGGGTGACCATTCGAAAGTGGCCAATAAGGCCCTGTTCGTTTCGGCTTTAGTTTTTGGCTTCTGGTTTATTTTTCACTATTCATAATTTCGTCTTTTTCTGAACTTTTGGCTTTTTTTGAGCTTTTTTGCCAGTTCTTTTTTTTGCCGTATTTGTTTGCGTTGTTTGTGATGGGCTAATATATTTTTTAATTTTTTTAAATTTAATTATGTTAAATAAGCCTCTATCAGCTACAGTATTTTTTCAGCCAACTACAGTGCTTTTCAGCCATAAGCCACTAAAAATAAGCCAAAATGATCACCACCTAAGTCACGGTGTGGCCATGTTTCTGACACGTGTCATGCAAGCTGGCTACCATATCAAACAATGAATTCGGTGCTATCTTTTCCAAAAAAAAATTTGTACTCTCTCACGCGAGGAAGTCAGAAATCAAAAACCATTAAGCATAAGATACAACTTGAAAAAAAAGAGCCCTAAGTCTTTTATACCCCTCGTAAGCCGTGCCCAACCCAGGAACTCACGCCTCAAACCGCAAGGGCACGGAGGTCTTTTCCCACGCCCACCACAGACCCAACTGTCTCCATATATAACCCAAAAAAAAAACCTACCCCTCCACACACAGCCTACATATCCAGGCAGCCCAGAGAGGCAGCAGAGAGGAATGCGAGAGAAGATCTCGCACCAGCGCGCACACCGCAGAACAACACAAGCGAGACGGAGTGAGAGAAAAATAGAAACCAGCAAGACAAAAGGCCAAGCCGAGCAAAGTAAAACCCCACGACCCCCGTCGCCTCCTCCCTTCCGCCCCAATCCCAAACCCTAGCCCCTCGGATCCCCGCCCCTCCCCGCTCCGCCGCCCGACGGCGGCCTGATTCGAGCCATGCGAATCCGGAAGTGCGCTTCCAGTCTGCTCGGGTTGGCCTACGTCAACGCGCAGCCCGAGGAGCAGCCGCCGCCCGCGGCTGCTGCCTGCGGCCCCGTCAAAGGCGGCGGAAGCACCGCCGCCCCCTCGGAGGGGGACTGCGAGGTGAACCGGTCGCCGTGGGACCTGACAAGCGAGCTCGACGTCCCCAATCCCCTGGTTAGCCTGCGCCCCCCAACTTCCCCTCCCTCCGCTCTGTCTCTGCTATTCCACCGTGCTTCCAGCTATTGCTTCGGCGCAAGCCGCCTACCTCGCCTGCCTTTTGCGTTCCGGTTGGGTTTTTGGGCGGTGGTCTCGCTCTCGCATGCGTCTAGCTAGGGTACGTTCGTCCATTCGAGAGCCCTTGCTAGCATCAGAAGTCACGATCGAGGTGGGCGGTCGCGGATTGGCTGGTCGGAGTGGCAGAAATTAGGCGGATCGGCCGGCGGGATCGGTCTTCCGGTGGGATCTGCGGGCCTCTTCCTCTCGGAATTTGGCTCCGTGGGCCGGCTAGGGTTGGGGATCTGCCCAAATGGGAGCCCCCGCTAGAACCCTAGATCTGTGTGTGCCTCTATTGCTGTGCATAGCTCCTAGCCTTCTGTATGCTCGTCTGCTTCAAGAATCTTGTGGTTTCTTGTGTACTGTGCGTCGTATGTGTGTGATTGCTTTGGTTTGTGTCTGAGCTCTCGCGTGGTGGATTCTTGCATCTGTTGGAACTGCAGGAGGATTATCCCTTCGACAGCTACTTTGTAGCTGTCGACAAGCAGAAGGTCGCCAAGAAGATGAAGCAAGATGGGGAGAAGAAGGTGGCGAAGGCGAAGGCGAGGGAGGAGGCAAAAGTGATAGAGGAGGGCAGCGCCAGCGACGGCAAGCAGGCTAAAAAATGGTTCTGTAAGAAGAACGACGGCAGGAGCTGGCACTGCAAGGAAACCGTCGGCGGGCCTAACGTCCTCTGCGACTACCACTTCAGGCAGAGCCGCTCGTACTACAACCCCACCTCTGAGAAAGTGGCAGCAGTAGCAGCAGCTTCTGGGGCCGCCTCGGCCAGCTCTAAGTCAGCTCCGGCGAAGGCTCTCGTGACCGGTTCCAAGTCAGCTCCGCCAAAGACCTCGGTGATCAGTTCCAAGTCAGCTCCGGCGAAGGCCTCAGTGATCGGTTCCAAGTCAGCTCCGGCAAAGACCTCGGTGATCGGTTCCAAGTCAGCTCTTGCGAAGGACTCACGCAGTTCCAAACCAGCTCCGGCGAGTGCCGCATCCAGCTCCAAAGCAGCGTCATCGGCGAGTGCGCTTACCAGCCCCAAGCCACGCAAGAGGAAGAAGGCGGGTGATGGCTCGGGCCAGGATTACATCTACTATGATGTGTGGGGCCCATTCCGTAGAAAGCAACGCGGCGGCAGCAACCATCGGGAAGCTACCTCCGCTGTGAAAGAAGAGAGATCCCAACAGGAAGACGATGGCGCCCCAAAACCTCGAGATGATAACAAGGACGACGACGATGGGAATGACCTATCTGACATAGCCGAGATTGCTGGCGGTGACAAGGAAAGCGACGCCGACTATGTCGGCAGTGGCAAGGCTCGCGCCGGGAGCGGCAAAGGGAAGATGGCCGTGGAGAAGGCGAGGTATCCGAAGATAGCGAGGAAGCGCGTGAAAGCCCGTTCGCTCAAGTCCTTGCTGTAGCGGTGCCTTAATTTGTCCGCGCGTTCTAGCTAGCTAGCTAGCTGCCTGCAATTCCTAGCTTAAAAGATGGCGGCGCGGTGGCGGGCGGCTTAGGTTATTTTGATCGTTCGTGCATGGCTGCGACATTAGCTCTTGGAGACTTTCTTTTGTGCTTGAATAGCCAGTGTTTTGTGCCGTGTTTGTGTGGTAGGTAGACCATGTTATTTACGGACCTTGACATGTATCGTTTTGGTAAAAGTTTTAATTTATTGTTTATTAGTAGATCGATCGGCATTTGAGATCTTTTCTGGTGTGTGTTTGCGAGCCAAATGGGTCCGGTATCTGACATAGCCCGGGTACGAGGTTGTTCTGGCTCTCTCTCCATCCTTCCTACCGTGACCCTTCCATGGTGGCGATCAAGTTGCGTTACAGGGCTGTGCACGTAAATTGAATTTGTTGTTCCCGCATGTCTAGAAGGCATACCCTCCGTTCGTTTTTACCTGTCCTAGAATCCGTACTATAACTAGCTATATAAAAATTATATTATTAGATTTCTCGTTAAGAATTATTACATAATATTAGAATTTAACTAGCATATCTTAATGTAAAGATATTGTTGGGGAGTGACCCACCTTGGTCCAATCGGCCCATTGTATCGAGAGGCCCAATAATCTTGACACCATGTGGTTGACCCGAGAGGACTGTCACAATAGAAAAGATGACATTGCTCATATGACTGTAGCTCAGAAAAAGGCATTTATGTAAGAAGCTTTCTCATGACTATAAATATATGTCTTAAGGCATCATGAGGGGCATGACTCATTTTTTCCAAGACAGGTCTAGGTAACACAAACTTCTATCCCCCATCTCTACGGTTTCTAAGACTCTAAATAGCCCCTTTATGACCTACTTATAGTCCTATCATTCACTATTGGATATGTAGCCATAACAATTATAAAAAGTAATAATCATAGTTGCATCTCTAAAACCGTGAAAAATAAAAAAAAAAAGAAGTAAAAAAGAACGAGGGGTTATTTTTTACTGCTGATTTTGTCTGTCCAATAGGGGTACATTTGGCTTCATTTGACCAAAGAAAATTACAAAAATTTAGAGAAAAGCATGTCCAAATTGGAGTAATATTTGAAGTCATCGCAAACCAACAAACATGCATGCATGGTACGTGCGTATAGTTTGTGCCGAACGTTGACAAGAGAAGAAAAATAAAGGATGATATGTTTCGATCTAACGGATGGATCGAATTTAATCTAGTTTAGGCGTTAGTGCTTAATTAGCGGTCTGATGTATGTATGTCGTACTTATCAATACCATTCCGAAGGCTATACCAATTTAGCTCTTGCAATGATATATTCTGATACGGATCCATACTAGTGTACCATTTTAGAGTTTAATATAATAATATATATTTATAAGTATATTTATTTATTTAATTATATGCACACCAAATTTCTTTTGTAATATTACCTAAATAAATATTAGTAGGATCAAATATAACATATAGATCAATGAATTCAATTGACGGTATTATCACTTCCGCCGATATGGTGGTATTGTTCAGTATCAGAGTCGGTATTGATTGGTATCGAGGGTATGATTGATATTGATAGGTATCAAAGACGGTACAGAACGCATGGTTGCTCTATATCATTTTATATAGCGAAATGGTACATACCAATCGGTAATGAAATATTATTGATAAGTTTGAACACGCAGTGACGTGCACGCATGGCTGTGCAAGCATGGCCAAATGGCCCAACCGTACGTAATGTGATCTCAAACGTGAATTAACCGTCGGTCACTTCAACGAAGGCGTCAATTGATTTGACGCTATCAGGCCTCCTAACGTGTTAGTGCTCATGGCGTATACTCCATGCTCATGTGCGCCTGTTAACTAGAAGTCTAGCATTGATGGTAGTGGCGGCACCACGTTGTGACCTGTAGGATCAAACGAATTTATAGGTTTTTGCAAAATAACCTAAATACTACTGATATTTGTAGTGAAACATATAAAACTGTAAAGATTTTAAAAGAATTTATCCCATAGAGTTTAACTTTGGGCAAACCAAATCACGACGGACGACCTTGGGCAGCTTCTGTACGTAAATGGGGCAAAAGAAAACGGCTAGGGCTACGTGCACGGCGATGCATGCATGACCGTTACGTGCACGGCGATGCATGCATGACCGAATGGCCCAACCGTACGTACGACAGCCGTCAAACGTGAATTAATCGTTGGTCACTTCAGCGAAGGCGTCAAATGATTTGACTCCATATGCCTAACACGTAAAAGTGCTCGTGGCATATACTCCATGCATGCATGTTCTCGTGTGCCCGTCAACTAGCAGTCTAGCTAGCATTGATGGCCAAATCAAATCACGGTGGACGACACTAGGCTGCAGAAGCTGCATGCCCATGGTACGTAAGTAGAACAATGGTATATCGTTCTTTGGGTGGCATATACATTAGGATACTAAAGTACAGACAGCGGCGACGAATTGGAGAGATGAACTTGGCATACGGCCGGCCGGTTGCGCCTCACACGTCGCCGTTGGCAGGGGATGAGCACCGCCGTGCAGTGGGAACTAGCTCGCGAGCCCAACGAGAGAGAGAGAGAGAGAGAGAGAGAGAGAGCAGTGGGTAAGCTAGAGAAGCCGCGGGGAAGAGCGGCAGGCGACGCGCGAGGGTGATGGGAGCCTGGGAAGCGAGTTGGATCCACTGCCACACCTCGCGGATGCCGCTCGATTAAACGTGGACGGCCGGGATCAACTGCATGGCTGCATGTAAAGGGCCTAGAGGCGGGAGCCAGGAGGAAGTGCTGGGTTGACGATGATACCTACGAGTTCATCATCAGGATCACTTGCAGATGAGAAACAGAGTAAATATAATGTGGATTCAATACTTTTAAGCCAAAATGCTAAAATAATGGGATCGTCCAACCTGAATAGTCTACCGTCATCCGATCAGCAACGACATGTGTAACGAGCCTTAGGTCACATGATGGGAATGTTTGCTGTATTGTTTAAACTGGATGCATATTCAGTGAACTGATGCCCTAATCAGCGCTGATTGCTATTACATCACACGCAAACCTAGAGTCAACCGAAAGGAACAGTCTCACAACATGAATTGACACTAAAACACATAAACCAACTGTAGAACACAGAGCCAAAGGGTGGAATAACCGTAAAGCAGACAGCAATTGGTACAAGTGAAGCATCATAAAACAGAAAACAGAGGCAAAATGATCCAACTATAAATCATCCACCCCGACTGCAGAACCCAGAGCTTTCCAATAGGTGACTATCTTTTCAGCAAGTATCCTTATGTAAATACGCGTAATACTGATAGGATAACAAAAATAATAGCTTTATGACATGAAAGCCTTCTACTTCTATCGAAGACCAAAATTGGCGTCGCATTAACGTACTCACCCTTGGCAATCATCATGATCATCATAATCATAACCATACTGTTTCTTCATATAGGTTACTCGCATCAAAGATCATTTTAAGACGCAAGATCATATGCCAACATCAGTCAGATGCCCCTGCTCTATCCATATCCCCAGTGCGTAGTCATACCCTTTTGGGTTCACTATGACTCCATTTAAAAAGAAGTTTATGTTGGAAAGTGTTAAACTAAGAGGCAAATTGGTCGACAAGCTCATCCCATCTCATCAGCTGCAGCTATATATTAACAACCAGGGATGAAAAAAATCGGCAGTAATAGGATGTACCGGACTAGACTGGTAAAAAAATACCAGTCCGGAAAGTAGCGATTTCATACTAATTTGAATGAAGTCTTGATGTTGATAATTATAAAAGACAAGGAAACACAATGCTTAGGGCAAAAAATGTAGAATTGAAAAAAATGAAATTGCAAACCGGAATAGACCGGTAACCGGCCTGTTACCAGCTACCGGCGGCCTACCTCCGATAAATTTTCCGAATCCGTTTTTTATCCCTGTTAACAACTCAGCATTGCTCAAAAGCCTGAATGAGAAACCAAATGGCAAACTGAGCAGGAAAGGTAGTTATGACCTTCGGTGACCACAGATAAGTACTCCAGAGTTCAGAAGCTCACATGTGGTTGGGTTTTTTGTTTGCAATCAATTCAAAGTCTACCTTCAGCGCTATTTCAGAAGAAATATTTTGCCTTTGATTAACTATCTTCCTGCAGAAGATAGATTGAGGACCAATTTTTTCATAGAATGTGCTTATGTACTGCTAATGCTCAGCCATAGGTTTTGCTTTTGCAATCTAGTTGAAATCTAACAAAAGCACTAAAATTTGCCTTTAGCACCTTTCTGCCAGATTGGTCACTAAAATCATTGCAAAACACAAAAATCATATAACATACTCATTTCTACTACATTGCTACCAAGACAAAAGAATAAACCTATATTTGAGAGCAAATTCCGTGCATGCTTCCCTAACAAGGAATGGCATTGGGTGGATCGAAAGTGCTGCAACTATGAAAAGCCTAAACAGCATACAGACCCCAGTCAGCCCCACATTAAGTAGAATTTAGAGAATTAGACCTCAAAACTTCGACCATATTGCTCAATTCTAGTTTTCAAGAAGCAGATAAACTAAGAAAGTATCCCCACTGCAGCTGCGCTTTTCCAAATGAAAGGGCACAGATTCTAAAGCAGTTGTGGTCATTAATGTTTTGATTGATAACTCGATGCCATTCATTGATTTATGATTTATGTAGTTTTCTTTTGGGAATGCATAGAAGAAGCAGTGAAGCACTCCAAGATAAAGAGCCGCAGCATTTACTTCTCAGAGCTCACCGTGGAAGTGTACACATTACAATAGTTAATTATTAAACAACTTTAAAGCTTATTAAACATCAATAAATAGAAGCTTAATGGCTCAAAATTAGCAGACTAATAATCAAACTAAACAAGTTTTATGTTCTCTTTTTCCCATCAAAAAAAGTTTTATGTTGTATTTTGATGCAGACATATTAAGCAGGTAGAAAAATAAGCATGGAAGTAATATCCTGAAACCGAATAAAAAAAATAGAAGTGAATAAAAAATAGCTTCCTATTTACAGTTCTAAGTTTCAGATTTGATATATCATTCACTGTAACAAACAAACACCACCGGATATTATCAACCAGCTTTTGAAAATGTACACCGATATTTGAGAAACGCGTAGTCGAAGTTTCTAAACTAAAGAATGTAACTTTTTTCAACAAGGAAAAGAGCAATCCCGCTATAAGTTGTCAGAACATTTGAGCAAAGGATCTTCCAGCAAATAAATAAAAGCATCTACAGTAGCAAGCATGAGCTTTACTCCTATCCTAACTCTGTACTATCAAGCGAGCTTTTACCTCTGAGGTTTGCACCTCCTCCAATGACGGGTGAAGTCTGAAACAAACTTATATATCTTGCCACACCCAGGTGTCGTGCATTTATAGGGCTTTCCCCCGGTATGGACTTGGAAATGTTCAGCCAGAGCCCATGTCGATTTGAAAGCCATACTGCAACTCTCCCATGGGCACTTGTAAGGCATCTCATCATTGTGAATGCTCTGGTGGCGCCTCAGATACTTGTGGGATCTGAAATGTCTGCTGCATGACTTGACCGTGCACATGTTCTTCTTGTGGACAGAAAGCTCAGCTCTTGTCTTGAATGTCATGCAGCAATAATCAATGTCACATTCAAATCGTTGTATCTTCATCTTTTTACCCTTGCTTGCAGCTGAATTATCCACAAGTTCTCTCTTTATATCGGCAATTTTAATTTCTGTAGATCCAGCTGTTGACATCATGCTCTCACAAGGACCAGTTCTCTCCAATGTCACCTTTTCCTCACATTGATCATAGATAGCACCATCATCCATTTCAAATTGTTCTGTCTTGATCTCCACAATCTCCAGTTTCCTTTTACCTCTGCGCCTAGCATAGCATATAATATCTGTTCTCCCTGATTTACCAACACTTCTAGCCACTATGTCTGATACACACGAAACACTCGGTGTGTCACTACATCCATCATGTGGTGCTACTTCCTCTGCAGTTGGACTCTTGGCACTAACAGGACCGTTACTTGTGGAATTTACAGAACCAACAACGTCTGCTGCATCACCTCTACAAGGCTGCATTGTGCTGGCAAAAGCCTGTCCTGCATTTCCAATCTGCACATCGATGATCTCCACATTGCAATCAGGAGGCCGTGGCTCATCTAAAGCAGCATCACCATCTCCACAACAAGCAGAAGCTCCACCAATAACTTCCGGTTTTGCAGCAGCTTCATTAGCAATATAAGCTCCCCCTGTAATTTCAAGTTCAGCAGCTTCATTTACAAGAGAAGCTCCCCCTGTAACTTCTGGTTCCACAGCACTTTCATTATCGAGGGAAGCAGCCCCTGTAACTCCTGGTTCAATGACAGCTTCACTCACAAGAGAAACTCCCTCTGTAAGTCCTGGCTCAGTTGCAGCTTCACTAACAACGGAAGCTCCCCTTATAACTTCCATTTCGGCCGCAGATTCATTCACAAGAGAAGCTCCCCTTGTAACTTCTGGCTCTGCAGCACCTTCCACACCCCCAGTAAGTTCCGGCACAATAACTATAACTGCTCGCTCAGTTGCAGCTTCATTCACAAGAGAAACTCTCTCTGAAACTTCTGGCTCAGTAAAAGCTTCATTACCAGGAGAAGCTTCCCTTAAAACTTCTGGCTCAGTGATCAATCCATTCGCAAGAGAAGCTCCCCCAGTAACCTCCGGCTCAGCGGCAGATTCATTCACAAGAGAAGTTGTCCCTCTAACTTCCTGGTCGCTAGTACCTTCATTAGCAATAAAAGGTTCTCCTGTAAATGCCGGCTCAGTAGCGGCTTCACTAACAAGAGAAACTCCCCCTGGACCTTCCGGTCTCGCAGCAGCTCCACTAACACAAGAAGCTCCCCTTGTAACTTCCAGTCCCGAAGCAGCTTTAATCACAGGAGGTTCATCATCTATCTTGCATCCTTGAGCTGAAATCGTTAGCAGAAGACCAAAGGAACACAACGTTGGCATATTAGCAAGTTATTTCCCCATACATTCAAGTGGTCCCTAGAATGGCAGTATAGTACGCACCTTCCGGAACAGGCGGTCGCTGAGCTAGGCCGATGCGCTCATCGCTCTTGAGCTCGGGTTCCCGCACCCGACCAGCAATGTGCCCCTTGTGCTTGATTGCGTCAGGAGCCACCTGCGATTCCGCCGAACACCCAGCCATGAGAACTCCCACCAGTCGAGGCAAAATTACTCCCTGCAGAGCGACGCGGCGCAGTAATGCGGAGGGGAGGAAGGGAGAGAGGGGGGATGGGATGGGGATACCTGTGGGGCGGAGCGGCTGAGCTCGCAGAAGGCGCAATCGTCGTCGGCGGCGTGGAACCAGGAGGCGGCGGGCTGCGGCGGCGGGGAGGAGGGGGCGGTGGAGGTGGATGAGGCGAGGAGGCGGGCGGCGTAGCGGCGGATGCGCATGGCGGTGGCCGGGGGGAGGCCAGACCGTGGAGATGGTTGTGGTGGGAACGGACGCGGAGGATTGGGGAATTTGGGGAGAATTTGCTGGTGGTGTGGCGTGGCTTTCGCGTCCGGCTCCTCGTCTCGTGCTCCTGTCTCCGTTAGGGTTGCCGTGACCCGTGCCTTTCTAGACTTCGAGTTGACTGCCCGCTCTCTCCAGCATCTTCCGCTCGCTATCGAGTTACTCTTCTGGTTTTGCCACCCGAGTTCAGCGAGTGTGAAGCGGTTATTTTTCGCTTGACCCGTCTTCTCGCGACTTCAGTCGGGTGCTGGCCTAAAAACGTGCTAGTGCTAGGCTGGTGTACGAGATGACAATTGGCCTCAGTTCTAAGGCTTTGTTCGTGTTAGCTTCTAAATACTATTTTCATAATAAATAGTTTGTATATAGTATCTGACTATTAAACAAATTGTCTTTTAAGGTATGATCTATTAGTTAATTATAGTATACATAATAGTAATTTTATTTATATCAGTCAAAATCACACAAGTATCTTTCTCTATAAACCTCTCTATAAATTGTTACTATTTATAAGTCAAAGACAAAATTATTACGAACGACTTCTAGATACGGATAAAAACGGATCAATCAAATAGATGGAATAATAGCTCTATTCGCTACCCACATTCTTTAAACCTGGCACAGTGAGACATGCTTGTTTCTATCATCTATGGGACAGGCTGAGTGATGCAGAAGTTGTCTTCTGCTTGCTAGGTTGCTGCCCTTTCCTGCAAACCAATGAAACCTCAAAAGCGGCAGAGATCCGGAAGGCCCAATCAAGGGATCTGTCTTGGGCAAAATCCAACAACCAGCGAAAAAAAATTCACCAACATCATCACCGTATGTATGGAAAAGTGCACAGGGTAGAATTAGAACTAAAATAACCAGGGTTTACCACTTCATCATATATATAATCATACGTATAATTTTCAAATAACGTTATAATATATAATAATGTGTTTGGCTATTTTTAGCATCAATAATTCAATGTAACTAATGGCAATGTATAATGATAAAGGAGTAGTGATGAAAGGGCTTACTGAAGGACCATATGAGAATGTCCTAGTTTACGATGAACCATTGCAATTTGCAATATTTGAAAATTTGTTTGGTAGTGTTGTTAGTCGGTCAGGGGAAGGCTGGTCAGACCAGCAATGTGCCACCGGTCTGACCGGTTGGTGTAGCGGTCTGACAGCCTGAGAGTTGGCGGTCTTATCGGCTGAAGATTGTCCAGATAGGGACTTTCGGTTAGAATTCATATTTATGGATTTTGAGTTGGGGAATGGGTTATGGTGAGTATGGTCAGTGGTTTTATATTGCATGAGCTATGTTACAGCTAACGTGGGTTAAGTTGTGAAGAACTTGTGCGTGAAAACAATTTCTTTGTCTTTGGATATACAGGGTCGCTTGGAGTCAACTGTGGTCAATGGTGAGAATCGGGGCTAGGCTCATCGAGGAGTTGAGGTCTAAAACGATCAAGGACGCCAGGTGAGACAGTGAGCTAAAGTATGGCACAAGAAAGGCGGGTTCAAACGGCGAGATGGCGCCATGTGTCTTGCACGGGCCAAGTGAGTCATAGTTCAATGGAACCAGGACGGGAGAGACTTGACGACGCGTGACAAGCTAGTGGTGCACCTACATATGGTAAGCATGCCAATTGCTTGCAGTGGCTGGTAATGACCGGGTTAAGGAAGTGTATTTTGGTAGTTTAACCAAAATACCGGAAACCATCTTGGATCAAAATCGTTGCGCATGGGCGATGGTTTGAGAGCAGTTTAGGATAAGGTGGAGCTAGTTTGATCAATATAGATCAAGGCTAAAGATTTAGCGGATGCACACTTATTTACTTTGAAAAATGTGCATAAGTGAATTTGTGAGAGTAAAATCTGTGTGTGTTGTGGGCTTAACGGGTTTCCCCATTGTAATAATAGATATGATCCATTAAGAGGCGTAGATGGCTGGTTGCCCACCTATAAATGGGGGTTGGTATGGAGACATGTAAGTTTAACCATCCAACATCTCTTTCATGTGCTCTCTTATTTAGGGTTAGGGTTTGAGAGTGAGTACCTTGAGTGCTCTTTGTCTGACAAGGTGGAGTGGCTATAAAATCTACCTTCTCAAGTAAGCAATACATCAATCTTTGTGTATCTCCATGGATCCATCTTGTTTTCATTGATTTACTCTTGATTTGGTTGGTTTTGATCCATCCTCTTCCTTTTTCTTGATCTTATTGTGCCAAGGACGTGTAAGAGATGGAGATAACCTCTGAGAATTTATCTCCACCCATCTAGAAACTTTGATAGCAAGTTTATAAAAAAACCCTTGGCCTCAAAGTGTGATTTATTGATCAAGGGTTTTTGGCTTGATTTTGTTATTGTTCTAACTTACTGTGACATGTGGGAATACATCTAGATCTATCTGGTCATTATCCACCCACGAGCAAGTCGTATTCACTATTTTTGGTTTTTGACAGTTTTGGTGCAGTCTGTCCCAAACTGAAAAAGGTCTAAACTTTGATCATCTAAACTTTGATCATGTTTTTCATGATCATTTATTGAAATAGGTTCATGATATGGTAGAGAAGATCTCTACAAAATTTCATATCATTTGGACCTACGAATCAAAAGTTACATGGATTTTTAATTCATGTCTTGTGCCGAAAGTCTCTGTTCCTCTCTGTGAATAGTTACAGGAGCTTGGATCATCGGCGTAGGGATCAGAGCCTTCTTCCCCTTAGAGTCAACAGGGCATTCAGGTTGTCGGACCGTGAATAGTTCCTCCCAGTAATATTTCAAAAAATTTACTGAACCAACAGTAGATAGCTTTGCTGCTTCATGAGCAATACTATTCCTCACCAGCCAGCTGCGCCACAGAATCAACACTAAGCTGGAACCGTCCTCCTCTGGTTGCGAGTCCAGCAAGAGCAATAACCAGTCAGGGCCACTGGGCTGGAAGCAATCTTCGGCTGGCAAAGACCAATGCTCCCTCATAGCCTCCCGGAGTGCACAGGCATGAGGACAGCGAATTACAGCATGAAAACTGCTTTCCTCTTCTATGCCACAAATATCACAGCTTCCAATAGTTTCAAGTGTTCTGCGGCGTTTGTTGCGCTTTGTAGCAAGCCCGTCTTTTGCAAGACTCCATGCAAAGATTTTGATCTCCCGAGGAAGGGGAAGACGCCACAATTTCTTCCGTAGAGGTCTTGAGCCATAGGGCCACCAGTCTCCACATCTTGCAGCATTAGCCCCAGCCGGTCACACAACACATCACCCACTGCACCCAGGTACGATTAAAGCTCAGCTTCAAAAGAACTCCTAAAAATTTCCAGTCCACCTGACAATAAGCTTTGGACAGATCCAGCTTATAAGCACAATAATTCCTTATGGATTACATTGCATAGACTAATCGGCCGGAAGTCTTTCAGTTCTTCAGTATGGTTTTTTCTTGGGAATCAACACAGTAGAGTATCATTAACACCATGGGCTCTGTAACTCTTGGCTCATCATCTCCCTTCTCTTGTAACTCAGCTATTTTTATACGGAGCCTCTCCGATTCTTTTCGGACAGAGCCGAATTTCTCTGTACTCCACTTTTTCAATGGCTGCATTACAGTTTTGAACGCGCTTGCTATATCTCCTAGATTCTGTACACTTTCACGCTTACCCCAAGCTTCTTCTATCTCTGTTCCTACAGTGCAAACCATCCCCTTCCATCCGACCAGATTTCTCCTTCCCAGATTTTTGCAAGCTCTTTAACCTTTCCCTATATCTGCTCCGAGTTCACCTGATTCACATGTACTCCCTGACCAGTCACCGGCAGGGCAAAAACATTCAGTATGAAAAAAACTTTGCAGGCCGACGAAAGTAACGAGATGGTGACTAAAATTTCATCCGAAATTTTCAAACATCATTTCAATTTTAATGAAATTTAACCAAACTTTGGACAAAATTTGAACAAATTTCAAATGATGATAAATTTGGCCGAATGCTCCTCCTTTCGCTACCCTCCGAAAGGAGTAAAATTCCCGAAATTTCGTCACCTTTCGAACGAATTGTTTAACCCTGGTCACCGGTGCTACAACTTCCGCTCGTGCAGTACTGTCAACTCCAGCCGCAACCGAGCCCGCCACCGTCGCACGCACCGACCACCGGCGGTGCGCAAACTTTTTATACGGCGAGACGCGCTGCTCCAAACCATAGCGCACACCAGGTTCCTTCTTGGACTCATCTGCGCATTCTCTATCCGAGTCCCAGAATAAAAACAAAAGAATGGCACTCGTTCATATTTTAGATCATACTTGATCTTCTCCATCTTCCCCTTCGGCTTAACAAACAAGTGACACCGAAGAGGCTTGTCACAGGGCTCCAACCCTGAAAATTTTGCCCGTGAATCGACCATTGCCTTCCACATGAACCTCCAGCACGTTCCCAAGCTTACTACCCAGAATTCTACCCATATTCTGTCATCAAATATGATGGGAGATCAAAGATTTGCACCCAGATTGGTATGACATTAAGCTTCCCCTCCAAAGGTCTGGACTCTGGACTTTGCCATCATACGGAGCAACTATTAGGGCATCACCACGGTGCAGCCACGGACCGCCCCTCATAACTTTGTTACCCTTAATATCAATCTCAGCATCCTCCTCCTCCTCCCCTCCTGGCTCCGGATCACGAGGCCTTGCCGCCGGCAGATCCCTCTCCGTGTGCTCGTCAGCGCGAGAACTCGCCATGCGGCCCTTCAAGACACCAAAACCCGAACTCAAAGATCGATCTCGGCACGAGGAAACGACAGGAATTCGCAAAAACGACGTCGGGTGGGCAGGACCCTCAGCGGTGCCCCCCCTAAATCACCCCAAATCGTATGCAAACCCTAGCCGTCGTCGGTACCGATACGGACAGGAGTCCAGGTAGAAGACGGAACAGAACAGAGGCAAACAAAGACCTTCCGAAGAAACGCGACGTACCCATGACGGACGAAGACGCCAAACCATATCTATTATTACAAAGAATAAGAGACATTAGTGGAACAATTCGAAAGTGTGTTGGTGTAACTAGGGATGGTAATTGTGTCTATTTACTCGTGTGTCTGTGGGTAAATACCTTAATGAAGCTGGGTATAGGATATTTTCTTTACCTACGGGTATAAAAATAGAATGACACTCTACCTGTCGGGTAAACGGGCACGGGCATGGATAAGATTCACCCGTACCCGTCTCGCCCATTATCCACGATATTATTACTGTTGTTTTATGATCAAGCTTTAGTTTGTTAGTTTTTTCCCTTCTCATTAGAAGCACTTCTTGTTTGCAATTCCCTGGTGCATGCTTGCTTGTACATGTATTTTTTTAATACTTCAATTAAGAGGGGATCTTCTTCGATTGTGCAATTCCCTTCTCTATTGCTATTACTTAGAACTGTTTCTAAACTTTTTAGTTCTTGATCTAGGGGAAACTGAATTTAAACAGAACAAAAAAAAGATAGCTATTATATTTCCTAGCAACAGCTACTACTTATATATATCTGTCATTAGTTCAACTATTAGATGATGACTCTCAGTTCGCGGGTAAACGAGCATGCCTGCAGGCGATGGGTATGGATGATGTTCTTCGCTCGTCGTCCTTCGCGGGTATACCCGTAGGCGTAAATCGGGATCGCGGGCCTGGGTATGGACGAGCACTACCCATCTCCGTCACACCCGTTTGCCATCCCTAGGTATAACTGTCACATTTTGATATGGTATAATTCATCTGCGTGGCATACAAGGTTGCAACTGTGATGATATGAAGAAATGCGAGCTTGCACATCATACTAAGAATACATTAAGTAAAGTACACTAATTTAGGTGGCATTTTTTCTTACAGATCATGAAGAAGCTAGGTAGCAAACTCAAAAAATAAAACATGAAGAAATTAGATGTCTGATCAACAGCTCATGTACTTCTCATCGATCTGTACATGGCATACTTCTCAGCTGGATCGAAAAGTTCACTGGGCAGTTAGACAAAACCCAAAAGGGAGCCCACAGCTCATTTTTTGCTTCTGTACGATCACCCAGGTTCCAATCGTCGCTTGCATGTTTCCATGCTAACGGATCGAACATTGTGTCCGGCCCATTTGCTCAGGCCACTGTAAGTTTGTAGCCGAGGCCATTTCAAGGTGCTGACCATGACCGGGTTAGCTTCCAGGTTCTCTTTTTTCCATTCCACCTTGCCACGCGCCCCGCCGTTCCTCTCACACACTTTTGGCCCGATCCGTCTGTGTTTTTACCACACCGACTCGCCGTCTCGGCGGCGGCGCAGCGCGGCCGGGCCGGCCTGACCTTTCAAATTGCTGGGTCGCACACGTGATCCGTATAAGTCTGCACGGACTGTTCTCCTGCTCGTTCCCGCCCTCATGTCGGCCGCGCCGCCGTCGTCGTCGCTTCCTTCTTATTGTTGGAGTGCAAAACGCACGGCTCAATCAGAGCTCTCGTATTCATGTGTGTAAATATGTGTACAGGCGTTCGGTTACAGAGGAAGGAGATGAGTCTCCGATATACATGCTGATGGCTAACCATATATAGCTGTACAAGATCATGTCTAACGAAACAAGACAGATACCAATGGGTGTATTCCTGCTTCTGCACCTCAAACTTCACGCTATCCAGCACCGAGTTCCATTCAGCATTATGAATTCTATCCACTCTCAAGAACAACGAAAGAAAATACATTCTGAATTCTAAAATTCTGATTATATTTTTACCAGACGTAGGCATGCTCTGAATTTTTCTCCTCTCTTTCGCCCACACCCCAGCTCACTTGGCACCAACCCCACTTTTTTTAATCTCCCGTGTACTTGCTACCCGTCGCCCGTGTCCTTGTCGTGGAGGACATGCACACAAAAAAAAAAGAAATCAGAGGAAACAGACAAACGGGGCAATCACAAGTACATTATCTTATCACCCCCGGTGATGCAAAAAAAAAAAAAGTAAGCGTCTGCACGTACGGAGATGCCCGCATCGTCGCATAAACTAGCCAGGTTACGTGCGAACTATTTCTATTCGGCTCCATGGGCTAGCTTGTTTATTGCGACTTTGCGAGCCAGTATATAGTAGCTGTGGAGATTTTTGTGTTCTTTTTTTTTTCTTTTTGGGCTGCGGAGCTGGCGCACTTGAGGTGAGCTTCGCAACAACCCAATTGTTTAAAATTAAGGACAATCTAGGGTCCTTAATCATGTGTCATCATGCTGCCCTCGACCATGAATCAAGTAGCAACAAAACTGCTTGCAGCTAAAGTCCGGAGAGATGGAGAACCATTCATCACAATGCTATTTTCATCACTAAAAATCTATTATATATTAAAAAATCGACTTTTAGAGTTGTTAAGAAAAAAAGAAATATGCTAGATCTATTATATATTAAAAGTTGATATATTATATATTAAAAGTTAATGACATGCATTTTAGAGTTGCTAAGAAAAAAAATAAATATACTAGAAATTCTTTAAAAACAACATGTAGCCCTTAATTTTAAAGAGTTAGATTTGATCATTGACTTAGAGATGTAAATATCTATCTATATCTATACTAATTCTAAACTTAGAAAAAGATCTAGCTATATATTTGGCGGACCCGATTTGTAATGGCTCAAATTAAAAGAAAAAGCCCATATCAATTATAATCCTAATTAAGAGAATTTCAGAATAAAAAATAAATAAAAATTAGCAATTTGATTTCCATATGACTTCCAAGGTAACATCTATAAATGACTAAAATTCAAAATAAAAATTAGAAATTAAAAGAAAAGAGTTCACATCAAGCACAATCCAAATTAACTAAAATTCAGAATAAAAATTTCTTAAAATTAGCAATTTAATTCCATACGAATTCCAAAGTAAATCCTAAAAAACTAAAATTTCAACCTAAAAATAAAAGAGATCCATGGCAAGTACAATCCAAAAACATATAGATTCGGTAATTAGAGATTTAACTCAGATTGTACTTTAGTCTACTCTCAGTAAATATTATATTAAATACTATTTTACAATCCAATTACTATTTAATTATCTTATCTTCTGATAAGGAGAATAAATACTTTATCAATAAAGTTAGGCCGCGCAAATGAACCAGTTAAGTGCGAAAGTCCACACCCAAACTGTATCATTTTGTTGGTTTTAACGGAGGCATAATTGACAGCGATGTAGCTCAGTTCGTGTCGGGATCGATCGGCCGTGTGATGTGACGTCCTGGTAAGACCCCGAAATTTTGTGCAACAAACAAGCATCGGTGTACCGAACGAGAGGTGGAAGCAATAAACAAAACGAGAAAAACGGACACGAAACAGAGCCAGAGAGGAAAAAGGCGGAGTCCACGTGTGACTGGCGGCCAAAAAACTCTTCCAAAGTGCTGCGGCAATCGGCGGACAAAAGGCGTCGTGGCCGCTGCTGCTTTCCCTCTTTTCTGCGTCCCAGCGCGGCCTCCTGAACCACTTTGGTCGAAGTCATCACGGCTTCTCAACTCACAAGCCAACTCCGTTTTAAAATGGCCTATTTTCTCACATCCTGCATTCCTGTGCACATACATCTTGTTCGAAATCTTGCTTTGTTCGAGTCCTCACAACCTCACAAAACTTAGGAAACTTTGTATCGCAATAAGTGAGGGAGAGATGTGTCACGAGACGGGAGCGAGAGGAATATGGTATGTGGTACGTTTGTGACCCTCTGCTTTATCATTTGTGCCAGAGGAATGGAGAAGTTACATCACGAAGTTAAGTATTTATATTAGCTCCTACTTTTTTAAAACAGAAGACAGAAGCAAAAACTAGCATGAAGAGACCTTTGTACGTAGCTCTTGGTGTGTGTGATGCTACGTGCACTAACAAGCTCATGCGGTGACACTTGTAGTCTCAACGTGAAATTCAGTTGTAGTTCATAACCAGTTCGCATAAATGGTTAGCGTAGATATTCCTCTTATGAAATGTGCCGGCCGTAAGTAATTTATGCAAAATTAACAATATTGGAGAGGTTGATACGCAAGAGATGCTTACCCTTTTTTTTTTACGAAATTTATACTCAAATATTTGGTGGTGTCCTCAAGCTACATACGCACGAGTCCCTCGCTCACCTGTACATCATGCGCATTCTTCTCTGGCCTTGTCCCCTCGCAACCTTGCAGGCCTTGGCGTCTCCTCCTCTATAAAACTCAAAAGACTCGTGCAGCTTGAAAGGGTCACAGGCTAGCTAGCTGTGTAGTAGGTGCAGCTACCGATCGGTCGACACGAGCATGGCGTCCTCTGGTGGTGGCGGCGCGCCGGGCTCGCCGTGCGGCGCGTGCAAGTTCCTGCGGCGCAAGTGCGCTTCGGAGTGCGTCTTCGCGCCCTACTTCTGCGCCGAGGACGGGGCGGCGCAGTTCGCGGCCATCCACAAGGTGTTCGGAGCGAGCAACGCGGCCAAGCTGCTGCAGCAGGTGACCCCCGCCGACCGGAGCGAGGCCGCCGCCACCGTCACCTATGAGGCGCAGGCCAGGCTGCGCGACCCCATCTACGGCTGTGTCGCCCACATCTTCGCGCTGCAGCAGCAGGTACGTGTATGCATGTGCATGAGATACATAGTCGCGCGGCGAAGCAAATCTGCATATGGCCATGTGCGTGACGGTGCAACGGAACGCTGGCATGCAGGTCGCGACGCTGCAGATGCAGGTGGCGCAGGCGAAGACGCAGGTGGCGCAGACGCTGGCGGCCACCGGCGCGCAGCTGACGAGCAACCCTCTCCTGCAGCAGGCGTGGCAGATGGATCCCGAGTCGATGTCGACGCAGAGCTCCGGGTGCTACAGCGCGCCTCGCTCCGACGGATCATCGCTGCAAGAGATGTACTGCTTCGGCGAGCAGGAGGAGGGCAGCTACTCGAGATGATTCACTCCCCCGCGCGGCGGCGCGAGAGGCGACACCTTAAAAGCTTCTTCTTAATTTGCAGCGTGCGCTTGCTTTGGTTCAGCTCTAGGGAGCTTAATTTGGTGGGAGAAATGTATTATTGACGGTTTCAGCTGTAAAGGGTGCAACTGATCATGTGTTTGGGATCAAGAAAAACTCAATTTCATATTGTTGAAATGGATTACAGTGGCCATTTATGACTAAGGACTAGCCAGTGACCTGGTAGTGCGAGTGACAGCGTTCGTCGCGCCCACCCTGGCTCCATACTTAGGATCGGTACGGTGTCTTATTTGATCGGAGTAAACACACGCATGTCCGTTTAGGGTATTGATAAATATCATCTAGATATATTTTTTCTAACTATTATTTAGATTTGTGATCGTTAGATTAGAAACTCAACGGTCACAAATTCTCTCCACCCTCTCTAAAAAAAATCTCTCCCCTCCAAACAAAAGAGGCCGTTGGATCTCTAATCCAACGATTCAAAATTTAAATAATTATTAGAAAGAAAATATCCGAATAATATCTATACACTCCCGTCCGTTCAATGGTAAAGCCTTCGCAAAAATTTCGAACGTACATAGTGGACATGCGCGTGTGTACATATGTATAGTAAGTGGGGTGTGCATGCGGTGTGCTTCTTTATTGTACTCTCTTGAAGGAAAAAAAAAAGAGAAAGGCATCCATGAATGCTACAAAACTTTGATGGGCTAAAACAGGTAAAGAAAATGCAAAAACAGAGCAGCCAATCGACGAGGCTGGCACAAGAGTGCGTCTTGCTTGATTGGGTAGCCACTAGCTACAGGACAGGAGTGCAAGGACTGGATTGCCACTTATTCAACTAGAATTGAGCAGGTTTTGCTTTAGAATTTAGATTGGCTCGTGCCCGGCTAAAAGAGCAGGTACTACTACAGAAAACCGTATTACATACGGTTCAAAAACATTATCACATACGGTTTTATGAGACGTCTGAATTTATGGGTCAGTAATGATATGAGGTCATCACAGATGACTTTCGAACCGTCTGTGGTGTAAATATCACAGACGATTTTAGTTAAAACCGTCTGTGATTATCAACTACAGACGGGATTTTAACTAAAAACCGTCTGTGATATTCTCTTCTACCCCTAAATCTATTTCTGTTTATAGCTAGCCTCAGGAAATGCTAGCCATGCCCTCTGAAACAAGCAGATCAACAGTACATGTATACATTCAATTCACATCTCAATTCATTTCACAAACATAAAACATCGAGTAGGTTACCTATAGCATTGCATACATACGAGGACACTTGCAATTTTACAAAGATAAACTTCACGGCTACAAATTCAAAAAAATGCTTATACTACATTAAACTACAATCTAAAATAAGTGGTGCGGAAAAACTACATTACCTTCTTCCTTTCCATCTTCCTTGCCATTGCCATTGCCTTCTTCCTTGCCAGTCGCTCTTGCTATTGCCTTCTTCTTTGCCAGTCGCCCTTGCCATTTCCTTCTTCCTTGCTAGTCCCCCTTGCCATTGCCTTCTTTCTTGCCAGTCGCCCTTGCCAAACCCCTTCCTATCCTTGCCGCGCACAAACGAGTTGTAGTACTGGTGGTATTGGTTTGAGGTGTAGAGAGAGGGGGTTAATAAGGAGAACAGTGCCTGCCATTTGATGTGAGGAGAATGGACGGCTGAGATCGGGATCCTGGGGATATGCTACGGATCGATGACATGGCGGGACATCACACACGGTTCGGATTACAAATTATCTGTGATAGACATCACAGACGGTTCATAACAAAAACCGTTTATGATAACAGGAGATATCACAAAGACAATATACCGAAACAATATAAATAGCTAGTCTCAAAAGATAAAATTGCAAAATTTTATATGGCTTATATATACTCATTTGAAAGGTTTCGACGAAATCTACAACTTTGCAATTGAGGCGAAACCCAAATTCTGAAGGGAAGACCAAGAAAAGGGCAAAAACAGAGACCAAAAACTTGCAACGCAGGTTTAGGTCCAAAGATAGCCGATTTTTGGGGTCTTGGAAGGCGACTAGCGCAAGCAGGTCGTGTTTTTGGATCGGGCTTGTCGTTAGCTTTCCAACGAGTACAAGAACGTCGAAAACGGACATCGTATGCAAAAGCTAACCCATTTTACTAAAAGTGTCTCAAAACTGAATCCTACTCGAACTCAAGCAGAAAATTATGAAATTTTGGCGGATTGCAAGGCGGGAAACATATCACAGACGGTTATTCGTATGAACTGTCTGTGATACTTGCAGCACAGACGATTCTTAGGAACTGTCTATGATGTAAGCGTCTAGTTTAGCCTCTTTTATAGTAGTGAGGCCTGATTGCACTGGATTGGTCATGAAACGACCTAGCCTGGCAACAACTACATGGTCGGGCCTCTTGGACTGCATTTGGCCAGGCGGGCTTAATTTAGTCGGGACTCGTTAGTATCAATTATTAAATTTTAAAAGACAATGTGCCCAATAAATTTATCCTAACTCATCTTGCTTAGTTTGAGTTGAAGATTATGCTCGGAAAGCACCTCATAATCATCTCCATAATCCCTCCGCACAAGCTATCACGTTCCTTCTCCTTATGCTCTAAGGGCTCCTCATCCCTATCACAACATCAAGAGAAGTGACCAAAATACCACATAACTTGCAAGTGTCACAATCTACCTTTTGCATTTTCTCACAATTCACTTAAAGAATTCAAGGTCACTGACCTCGTCAAGGTCATCGACCAAAGAGTCATAAGAAGATGGAATAAAAGACTCACAGTACCCCATACTAGTTGCTATGTTCATGATCGGTTAAGATCACTTAAAGTGCAAACCTTACTCTGATATCACTTGTAGGACCAAAAGGCAACAGAATGGGGTGAATGATGTCGTTCAAATTTTCCCCCGAGTATTTTTGGTCCTCTTCTTAAATAACTACAGAGTTACTGAGAATTGAATCCACAACCACAAACCCAAGTCAAATTGACAAAGAAATCAACCTTGGTAAAAACCCAATCTCTAGAGGTCTAACCTCCATAAGAGGAGCAGTCTGATATCTCTCTTAGCGATCTAACCTCTCTTGGGACAGTCTAACCGTTTTGAACAATAAAATCAGGCAAGTAAATAATGATTTTAGCACGGTTACAAAACTTCAATCCACGTAACTTTTGATCTAATGATTCAAAAGCTGTGAAACTTTGTACACACCTCGCTCAAGGTCTTAGCTCTATTCTGTCCACGGATCATAGAAATCCATGTCAAACTTTAGACCTTTTTGAGATTGAAGTAAAATTACATTAAAATGGACAAATTATGAAAATGGTTGATACTACTTGCTCGTGGCAAAGTAATGACCAAGATGGCTTTAAATATATTCTCACATGCCATAGTAAGCAATAGCATTGAAGAAATCAAGCCAAAAATAGTCAAATCATGAAATCACTTGGAGAGATCAAAAACGTGCAAAACCGGATTTCTTTGTGAACTTGCTATTAAAGTGCCTAGGTGAGTGGAGATCAATTCACAGATATTATCTTTATCTCTTATACGTCCTTAGCACAACAAGATCAAGAAGGGGTGAATGGAGAGGAAAAACCATCCAAATCAATAGTAAATCAATCAACACAAGAGGTGGTCATGGAGATGAACAAAAATTGATATATTGCTACTTGAGGATGAAAGTTTTATAGCCACTTCACCTTGAAAGACAAAGAGCACACCACAAACACTCAACTCTCAAACCCTAACCCTAACACATGAACACTTGAGAGGAAGGTTGGATCGTTAACCATAAGTCTCTATCCCAACTCATTAAATAGATAGGCTAACCACTCACATCTAATCTTTAGTGGATACTATCCACTTAGCACAATGGGGGAAACCCGATAACTCCACATATACGGGTTTTAACTCACAATTATGAACATTTTTCAAAGCGCATAAAGCCGAATCCGCTAAGTCCTAAGCTTTGATCCATCTTGATAATACCAGCTTCTTCATGACTTAAATCACCTTCCCAAGTGTTGCTCGCGCGTCGCGGTTTTCTTCCAATGTTGTTTCTGGTATTTTGGTCAAACTACCAAAATGCCATTCCTTGACTAAGTCATCTCCTTCTATTGCAAATAATCGTCATACTTGCCACATATAGGTGCACCACTGGTTTGCCACTCATCAGTAATTCTCTCATGTTCTGGTTCCACCAAACCACATCTCACTTGGACCAACCAAGTCACATGGTGCAACCCGTCGTTCAAACTTCTCTTTGACATTTCCCGTCTTTCTCATACCATGCTTGAGCTCACCAACTCATTCGGCATCCTCGATCGTTCTGGGCATTGGCTCCTCCATGTGCGTAGCCCCGATTCGCGCCTTTAATCATAGTTGACTCTAAGTGATCCTGCATATACAAAGGAAAAAAAATATTTTCGAACACATGTTCTTCATAACTTAATTCACGTTAGTAGTAATATATTTTATGTAACATATATATGCTAACGACTTTAACATTCCTAGTGACAGTGCATGTAATTCAACGTAAGTACATTTGGTCTTAACAAACTCGCCGAAATTCGAGGAAACAACTCAAGCAACATCTAGTAGGGCATTATTACTCCAGTATGCTGGCATCAGGACGGTGTCTCTACTGTCTCAGGAGGATCGCATATGATTTACACACGGACACAGGACATGCATGTATCACATGATTTTGAGGAACATTTCAGTGTTTCAATGGCATAAGTATCCAGGAAAAATACTCTGAAGAATGAGAACATCAGTACCAAGCCTCTAAATTAATGAAGAGTCAATTGGTTATATACCATCGAAATGTTTCGGCTTTGATATATACCACTAAAAAATATATGTTCACCTTAATACCACTGAAAAATCCCCATCTTCGATGATACACTATTCCGTCACCCCTCTGTAACTTTCTAGCGTTGAATTTACAGAGTTGTCCCAAATATGGCTCGACCATACCATGTTTTGGCTTGGCCAAACATGTTCCTCCGAGCCAGCTACTTTCTCCCAACACCACCATCTTCTTCTCTCTCCTATGCCATCGCAAAGAAGAGAAGCGAGCATGGCAGGGTCAGGAGCCCCGGCGCCGTACTCCTCCATGCATTCAGTAAAATTCAGTTAAATTTCACCGAAATTGTTAACCCTGGTTGGGTCCCCGCACGCGCACCGTTCGCGCTCTCCGCCGAGTTCAACCTCCTCTCCTCCAACCCACCTGCCTTCTCCCTCCTCTTCAAGCCCGGCATCGATGACTTCTCCCTCACCAACTCCGTCCGCTCCCTGCCCCCATCCGACTCCCCCGCCTCACCACCGCCCCACAAGCTGGCTGACCTCTCCAAAGGCAACGACCGAGACAACAAAGGCCACAAGGCGAACGTTGCGGCCGTGGGGAGGAGCAGCGGTGGGGTGGGCGCGCTGCTGTCCGGGATGCGCCTCACGACCAGGAGCATGCTACCGCTGTGGAATAAGGCGAGCCTGCAGTTCCAGTGGGGGCTGCGCACGCCGCCAGAGCTGAAGGCCGCGCTCGCCAATGAGGTCTGGGCAGGGTCGTTCCTGTCATCTTAGGGGCCCTAGGGCATAATAAAAGTAAGACTCTTTATTCTAATATAAATATATGCCAATACATTTTATATCAGTTATAAAAGGTAAAGTTCAATATAGTAACCATTAGACAGTACGTCACAAAATACAAAATATTTATTAGCAATATTAGACTTAGTACATTACAAAATGTAAAGTACTAATTGTCGACAAAATGCATATCTACATATTAATATACATGGACTAGGGGCCCCAAGTTTTCGTGGGCCCTAGGCGATCGCCCTTGCTGCCTAGGCCGGGGCGGCCACGGTGCAGGCGGTGAGCCATTCAATGCCCAGTAAAGGCGAACCTCGAAGGATGCCAGCGATGCTACCGCCTCTACAACAGCCTTTTCTTCAGGTGTAGTCAGATCGCCATGGAAATGGCAAGGAGCTGGTGGATAGCAGGCCGAAGCCGGTGCCGAGAGTGCCTCGGTGAGAAGAAAGAGGTGAACAAGATAACGGAGCTAACGTGAAAGTGGACGGAGTGGTATATCCACAAAGATTTGGAGATTTGGATGGTATTAAAGTGAACCCAGGTTTTATTACGGTATATACCAAAACCAGTAACATTTTTATGGTATATAACCAATTTTTTAATTAATTAATTGGTCATCGCGGTGCAAGTACTTGCACTTCATCTAGGTTAATTCACGTTCAGTTATATTGATCACAATATACTATTGTTACAAATAATCTTGACTTAGAGTCCAAGACGTAGTAGAGTTCGTCTCCGTGTGTAACTCAAATTGAAGTTGTGTCCAACTTGGAGTCTGAATACGTATGCAAGTAGGAGATTATTAGCCTATATATTGATGATGCTTGTACCAATTTTGTAAGTAAGGAAGAAAAAAGCAAGGAAAAAGAGGAGCAAGTAAGAGAATAGAGAAATTCAGAAATTCTATTGTGTTATCTCAGTTTATTTGTGATATGTGTATTTTCTCCGGAAACAAAGTTAACAACTGGTATCAGAGCCTAGCCAAGAATCGAGTCGATGGAAAAATCGTCTCGGCGATTCCGTTTCAACGCGTCTCTCGCGACGCTCCTAAGGCGCACGTCGCTCGTCTTCGCGTAGCTCTACCGGGAAAAAGACGCGTGTGGCACGTCTTTCTGTTTTCTCAGTCCAGAGAAAATCAAGCAGTAGCACCAGGCTTCCTTTCGGGTCTCGATCAGCGCACTAGACAGGCAGCAGTGCTCCCAAGACAGAGCACAATTCCTGTGCTAAGAGAAAAAACCCCAAGCCGAGGATGAAGAAAGCGTTTGTTGCTAAAGCGTTCATCGATGATGAATCAATAGTGCTCTAATGATGAGATGAGTCAGAGACGTTGAGAAGATATGTCGTCGTCCAAACTCAAGTAAGGTGAAAAGAAATCGGAACGTTGAGGAGATGTGTCACCGTTCTGTATTAAGTATGAGTTTAATAAGTCGTAGTTGAGTCCGACTGTCTCAATGTTTTAGAATCTTTGCATCTGGATGACCTGTACCGGTTGAGTTGAGGTCCTACATGTAATTTGCATGTAGAACGCTTTATGTGGAGGCGTGGCTAGTAGTTCATAATGCATTGAGACTAAAACTAGAGTATGTCAAGTTAAGATTAAATGGAAGATTGTTACAAATAATCTTGACTTAGAGTCCAAGACGTAGTAGAGTTCGTCTTCATGTGAAACTCAAGTTGAAGTTGTGTCCAACTTGAAATCCAAATACATATACAAGTAGGAGATTATTAGCCTACATATTAAGGAGGTTTGTACCAGTTTTGTAAATAAGAAAGAAAAAGCAAGGAAAAAGAGGAGAAAGTAAGAAAACAGAGAAATTTAGAAATTCTTCTATGTTCTTTTAGTTTATTTGTGATGGGTATGTTTTCTTCTAGAACAAAGTTAACATTAGACATTAGTTGTGCCCTATCTGTCTTCCTTACTTATGTCTTGCTTGTTCCATTCTGCCGCAACATGTCATGACGTTATTAATCACCCTACCCACTTTGAAGGGACAACAATATATGAAAAGAAAGAAGAGAATCTTATACCTATATCTAAATTAAACTACCTCTGTATTGGAAACTTCTATCAATATATACAGTCCTCAAGAAAAACTCAGAAGAAATTTCCATCAATTATACTGGAAAAATGGCATGCATTTGACACTATTTTAGAGGATTATATAAGCCAACCATAGTTTATTTTTTAAAGGATGAAGATTATCATGATTTAGTATTCTACTACAACATCATCGCATGTCACAAGCTAGCTAATTGAATCAAGTACAGAGATTATATAAACAATTAACACCACAATATTAGAGCGCTATAGGAATCTTTAGCAAGGCACTGTAAGATATGTTCCATAAAAGAGTTGCAGGAGTCAATGAAAATAGTAGTCTAATTGGATTTTCCACATGTGTGGCCATGGTTCAGTTGTCTGTCACTATGTTGGCTTCTATGTTACTACTGTGTAGTAGGTTCTTCTCCTCTATTTGTTATACATTTTCTGGCATGGCAATTCGAATCTTATGTGCAGACTACTGCAGTTACAAAAAGAACTCGAGAAGAAAACAGATTTCCAAACATAAATAGCACCATGATCATATCAAGAAGAATTTTTGCTGTCTAATTAATTTGGTTTCTACAGTGATCATATAGGTCTGTTTTTTTTAGCTTTTGGCTTTTTTACAGTAGCTAACTTTTAAACGGAATATCTTTTTAAGATGAGCTCTACTAGTTAATTGTAGTATATACTGTACCGACTTTATTTATATCGGTAAAAACCACACATGAGTTTCAATACACTCTGTAATCTCTCACACGAACAGACCAAAAACCACAAGCTGCAGCTAAAGCCATAAGCCTTAGCCAAAAAGAATAGGTAGATCCATCAATGCATTTTCACATGCCTTCCGAATTATTACTTTCAGATATTGCTCGACCAACGCTTTAAAATCTCACATATATTTCCCAAACTCAAGTCCAAAACATGATCTTATGATATATTCTGCACTACTAGTAGTTCTTAGTTCTTACGAGCGATTAATGTAAGCATAAGCAACGCTCTGCAGGTCCTCGCAATCTTGGTACCCCGACGACGACCTCCACCCGCTGTCCTCCGCCCCGAACGAGGACAACTCCGCCGCGTCGAAGGCCGCCGCAGCCGCCTGCCCGTCGTCGACCTCCGCGTGTTCAAACGCATGGTACAACGACTGCTGCATGTAGTGATCCGAGTCCGACCCGGCCAGCAGCGCGCTCATGGACTCGTGCCCGCCATTGCTGTACGCGCACGGCTGCGCGGCCGCGCCCACGAGGCCTCCCCCATTGCTTCTGCACCATGGGTAGCCGTACCCTAATTTCTCCGCGCTGCTCATGTAGCCGCCCTTGGAGTCCTCCTGCATCCCTTGCCCTTGCGCCGCCTGCACCTTGAGCGACCCCAGCTGCGCCTGCAGGGTCATCACCTGAACGTACGCAATCACATCCAAGAAAGATCAGCAAACCACGCATAATACAAGTGAATGATCAACACGAAACGCAGCGTCGTGTTGATCGATCGATGGATCATGCACCTGCTGCTGGAGCGCGAAGACGTGTGCGACGCATCCGTAGATGGGGTCGCGGAGGCGCGCCTGCGCCTCGTAGGAGATGGTGACGGCGGCGTCGGGTCGGTCGGCGAGCGGCAGGTGCGCGAGGAGCTTGGACACGTTGCTGGCGCCGAACACCTTGTGGATGGCGGCGAAGTGCGCCGCGCCCTGCTCGTGGCAGAAGTAGGGCGCGAGCACGCACCCGCGCACGCACTTGCGCCGCAGAAACTTGCACGCCCCGCACGGCGACCCAAACCCCGTCATACCGACGACAAGCCCGATTGCTCGATCGGCGATTTCTGTGCGTTTCTTTGATCTCGTGACGCGGCGAGGTTGAGGTGTGGTGTGGAGTACGGTGCAGCACCAGCTGCATCGTTTATAAGGAGAGGAATGGAGGATTAGGGCCTGGGGATTAAAAAAATTCTGGGTGGTGCAATTGTATACATTTTTTCTCCTTGAGGTTTTGGTGTGGTTTAGTTTAGTTCCTTTGCCTGCTTCTGCAATGATTTCTTTTGTGATTAGTTGGGCTCGATTGCTGCGCAGCTAGCGAGCACAGTTCAGTTGATAATTTGGGGGATAAACTGGCTTTTAATTGGAGTGTATGGTGTCGTCCATATATTCATACATCACCTGAACATGGATGGCTTCAGACGTGGTGTTGTCGTCGTTGCTCTCTCATTCCTTCTTTTTCATTGTTTTTTCAGGAGACAAACGGAAAAGCAAACAATAAGTGATGGGAAAGAACTAGTGTTTGGTGAGAGACATCTTTGTTAAATTATCAGGGAAAATATTTATGCACGGTAGTAGGAGTTCTAAATTTTCTTTTGTAGGCATGTATGCCCTGCTGGAACACAGCACCAGGATCACATATACAAATTTACCCGTGGACACACACCACACAAACCCTTTCCAAAAAAAACATGGATGCGCAATCGGTAAAATCACTATATGAGAAGAAGTTGCAGAACGCTCTTAGCAAATTATATGTGGAGATAACTTGTATTGTGCACGCTTCGCTATCATGAGGCTTACAGGGGGAATGAATAGCCTTGGGAACAAGAGTCCCAGACGAAAAGGGAATAAAGTCCTAGTCGGCAATAAAAACAGAGATCTACTCAGAGACTAGAACAATAACTTGCTCAGAGATGAAAACAACACCCTGCTCAAAGACATAACAGAGTCTTAGAAGATAAACAGTGAAGAATTGTAGTTGGAAGCACCTCGAGAAGTCATGTCTGATTCCAGTCGGTGCAAATACCTTTGGACACTAAGATGGTGCAAGACAATGTAAAGTCCATCACGAACATGAAGATGATTCCAATCATAACCTCCAATCAGTTTGCATTACCGACAGTAGATCATGGTCTAATTGTGGTCAGACCGGCCCCTAGTTGGCGATAATGGGTGGGTTATTTTGGGTTTTGGTTTTTGGCTTATAGATTTTGAATTCTGTCTATTTGCGAGAGACAGTACGCAGCGTCAAACAGTCGTATGTGACTTTGACCGGTATAGTTAAACTCGGTATAGTGTCTACTATAATCTACCTGTAAACCCCACTTTGAAAAGACGTATCGTTTAAAAGTTTGTTACTATAACAGAAAGCAATAAGTCAAAACTAAATCAAAAAAAATTCAGCCAATGTTATATAATTCGAATGACTTAGAACTAAATTGGAGGCTGCTTTGTGGCCACGTTGTTGAGCAAACTTACTCGATATGAAAAATAAAGCGGCCCAGCTTACTGGATATGAAAAATAAAGCTAAGACTCGAGCTTCCAGGATGAGGAAGAAACAGTGCTGAAACTACTGTCAGCTTGCAGTGGTGAGCCCTAACCGGACGGGTCCAGAAGCAGGAGGGAACAAGGAGGTCCTGAAACCTTTGAAGGCCGCACAGAATTGTTCTCACCTGTCGTTTGTCCCCTCACCCAATCCAATCAATCTTCTTCACCATCCAGCCTGCGCGTGAATGTCATGTGAGCACTTGTGTTCTGATTGAGATCGGTGGCTTCAAAATCACCAAACTTTTCTTGGGGAATCCAATATCTTTGTTTGCTATGACATCATTTTAGGTTCAACTGTTGCCTTCTTTTCACCTTTGCCTAACATCTCCAGCTCTGCCTTCCTTTACACACGTCACAAAGTTGCATGCGAAAAACTCTGTTCATCATGAATTTTGGACGTTTCTAGCACCGTAGATCACAAAAATTTCAATTCTAGCCCCCGTAGCACATAAATTCCATTTCTGGCCCCCATTTCGACCGCGAGACCGTGTGATGGCGACACGTGGCCGGTCGTGCGGTCCCGAACCGCACGATCGCATTAGCAGATGCGTGCGGTCGGGACCGCACGACTCCCAGCGGCCGGTCGTGCGCTACCCGAGCGCATGTCTTCACTGTTCATGCGTAATGTCGTGCAGTGTCCGAGCGAGAGTAAACAAAAAAACCGGCTGCTACATGGGAGTCGTGCGGTCCGGGACCGCACGACCGGCCACGTGTCACCACCACACGGTCCCGTGGTTGGAATGGGGCCAAAAATGGAATTTATATGCTACGGGAACTAGAATTGGAATTTTTAGGATCTACAGTGTTAGAAACGTCCAAAACTCGTTCATCATGAGGCATGCGAGGGAGTGTTTTAGGTTTATGATTTAGTTTTCTATAATAACTAGTTTTTAAATAAAATATTTTTTAAGACAAAATCTATAAATTAATTATAGTAGACATTGTTTTCGCTTTATCTATATCTATCAAAATCCCATACGAGTATTTCTTCGTACTCTCTGTAGCGAACAGACAGAATTCAAAATTTTAAGTCAAAAGTCATAAACCATAACCAAAAAAAAATCCACCCCATACAAACTCCATACAATGGCAGAATCGAAGATGCCAGTATCAAGTACACTACATAGAAGTAGCCACTAAATAGGCAAAGGGCTCAAAGAAAGAAATGGGGCCTGTACGTGCAGGATCAAGGCAGCCACCCAAATTATTTTCCATTAGCTAGCTGTCAGAATTTAGGACAGCAGCATATGTTTATCCTGATCCAGATGAGCTATATGGTGAGATCGTCAGCAGCATATGATTTGTCCTGATCCAGATGAGCGTTACTTCAACTCGTTTGCCAGGAAATGCGCTTAGAACACATCTAACCTACAATACTCTCCACACGCGAGAGCAGCGAGCGAGCAGATCATGCAGATGTTGGTCAGAAGAATGTCGATAAAGACTCAAGATCCGATAGTACACTAATGCACGCATCAGTTTTCCTCGTTGCTACTTCATCACCATGTAGCTGATGCAAATCGCTGTTCAACAACGTGTGGTGCGCAGCGGCGGTGATAATTCTGCAGTGTTTCTGCATATATAGTAAACTTGGAGACTGATAGGGACAGAGAGTTAGCTGCTCTGACCAATTATATGCGTGCGTATGTAACTGGTAGGCTGGACTTCCTTGACACAGATAATACATATGCCTGTGGCTTACGGCTCTTGGCTGAAATTTTTGAATTTTGACTGTTTACGGTACAGATTACGGAGAGACAAATACTCGCTTATGATTTTGGTTGGTACAGATGTTAGACTTTTAACGTGTAGATCGTTTAACTTGTAGACCTCGTCTTAAGAAAATACTCTGTTTGAAAGCTAGGTACTGTAGCAAAAGCCAAAAACCGCTAGCTTCGGAGGAAAAGAACAGGCTATCACACATTGATCTGCACCGCTCAATAATTTTTATGTTTCTGAACCACGCTCTGCATGACCGGCAACACACGGATATCTCTCTGCGATCACTATGATCCATTAGTTCTGAACCGAAAGAGACTAGGAGGAGCTCGCCTTGGGTGGAGAGCATGTTCTCCAGTGCTGGTCAAAGAAATCGAGAATTAGAAGCCGCTAATCCCAGGGAAGGGATGAGGGTTAGACGTCACGGCTCACATGGCCGTGCTAGGCATAAGCCAGGAAGGCGCCAAACGGTTGGTTGGCTGGTCAAATTTGGCCGTGTCCGTGGAACGGTCGGTGGTCCAAAATAACCGTAACCCGTCCGGAAAACATGCAAGCCCAATGCCAAGTTTGCAAATACGTAACAGGGGAGGGTTCGCACGTGTGGGACCGCGGAACGTGCCCACATGATTGCCGGCTTCAATCCTTGTATTTAGAGTTTAGCTCTCCCTTATGGATTTCTTATAAGGGAATTGATACGATGCATACGTCTGATATCAACAATTTGTATTAAATAGCGTACTTAGTTCTGTAGTTGTACCCACACTTTATTCACGTCTTGAATTCTTGCGAACCGTTTATCTCAACCTTATCCAATCCCATCCACTGCCCATTGAGCATCTCTCTCTTCGTGCCCTCATCCCTCTGTCCTCCTTACCTTGCAAACACCAACCAAAAGAGACTAGGAACCATGGCTGGGTGCCTGGCCTGCTCACAGCCAACCCTAGGTGCCACGCCCCCACAAGTTGTGAGCCCTGCTTCTTCACATACCTCGGGCCCTGCTCCTTTAGAACTTCACAAGCTGCAGACACTACTTGTGCTCTTGGCACCACCACGTATGCGATCAGGCAACGGTGGCCGAGGACCACGCTACCGACCTCCTCGGCAAGATTCTCGCTATAGTGTTCGGCCTCCTTGTCTCTAGGCCATAAGCTGAAAGTCCACATCCCCCTTCTCTCGTATGCTCATCTCAAATGTTGACACTGATAAGTCGAATTGTTGCAGCAGTTGTTTTCAAACGTTGTAGTAAAAGACATCAAATATTATAGATGTTTCAATGGGGTTCTTTGTTGTTGCAATAGGTTCTTGTATTTGTTGCCCCAATACGTCAAATTTGTTACACAATTTTGTTTGTTGAATTCATATTTGTTGCATTCAGAGCAAAGATTTGTTACAAGCAAATGAACTAATTGTTGCGATTTTAAAATTTTTTGTTGTGCCAAATTGAATTAGTTGGGGGAATTTGCTACCGTCCGAACGTCCGACATGTTGGATGCTTCACTCCCACGGCTACTCCCACCTTACCTTATCCATCCACATCACCGGCCAAACACAAACCACTCATTCCGATGTCTCTCACACATGCATTAACTCCATGCCCTTATTTCCCTCTCTCTCCTACTCTCTTCCTCATGGATCTCTCACTAGACGTCACCATCACCAATCCCATGGATCTCTCCCCCTCATGGACCTGGTGCACGAGCAGCAACCTTCCACCCATGAGCCTTGCCATGGCGAGCTGAGCTCCATTACCATAGGATCCTCTCTAGTGTTATTTCAACCTTTATAGGACCATAATGGTAATAGAGGGGATGAATGGTGTCTTAGAAATTTTCTCAAATATTCTCAAATCCTTCGCACCAGTAGTTACAGAGCTATGAAGATCAAAATTAGAAGTCTAGAATAAAGCAACACCTTTAAAAACCAAAGAGCCTAGCTCTTGCAGTTAGAGGTGTAATCGGAGCAGATACAGATAGATATCGCTCGTCCTATATCCTATTCCGTATTTACTTGGTTGCATGGTTTATGCGTGTAACTTTCGCCGCAAAAGATGAGAAAAGGACTCGAAAACATACAAGAGAGCATCTACAGGAAACGAACGCCATTTTCTGTCGCATGCAGTGTCGTCTAGAAGTATCAAACACGTATATAGTTCAGCGACAGTTCAGGCTTGAAAAACACTAGTTCTTGGTCTCTGCTGCGGCAGTGAACGACAACGCACTGCCTAAAATGCCATATACGTCAGATCGCCCACAAAGAGCGTTTGGCCTGAATGATTTGAACTTTTCAAGTCTTCAGGAAATGGTCATTGATATGTCGGTGTGATTGTAATACAGCGGATAAAAGCGCATCATCGATCTACGTGGATCCAGCTTATTAACTAGTATAGTGGTATTCGATTTGTAGACATCCTCAAGACCAACCAGCCTCCAACATGGAAGAAGCTTAATCACAATGATGCAGTTCTGAAAAATGTGGAACAGATGAAGCTTTTTAACTATCAAGAAGGCTCAAGCTTAAGGTTATTGTAACGTCCTAGGGTTCAAACCGATTTAGGTCTAACCTCATACTGCATAGGCCACGCACACGTAGCAATCCGATTGCGCTTTCGTCCTCGCTTCACGTAAAACGGTTAACCGGAGGTGTTACCATTGGAACTACTAGGCTTATATGTAAGTGTTTTTCAAGTTAAGCTAGCAAGGTGAGACTAACCCAGAAATTCATGTGCACACATACATAGACTAACATGGACCAGGGTGTCACAGTTCTTCATCGCGTGTTATGCCGCAATATTTCCAATATATGTCCCTGGCGTAACCTTTCTCGGTTATAGTACAGGAAGCCTTTCAAATAAGCAGAACCCAGGTTTAACCCGGCAAATGAATTTCACCACCTAAAGAACCTCTCTTTCGCCGGTCAATTGGTTGGAGTGTTTAGGGTTCCCTCTCCCTAGCTAGCTAGCCGCTTAGGTCCCTTGTCACTGTCCAAACTAACACGAAACAGGGCAATCTATATCACATATTCTTCCATTCTTATGTGTCAGCAAGTTCGATTGGTTTCCGCGGGCTCGATCGACCGTACGTGCACGGCGACGTCGCGTCCGGAGAGCAGAGATTGGGGGACAGGGCAGGCCGGCCCTGCCCGACCGTCGCCGGACACGACGCAATCGCGTCGCTTTCTGCACGAAGAGGCTCGAGAATAATCCCATTAAGAAGCGTCTCCTTTATCTTGCTTAGCATGTAACTAATTAGGCGTGAAGCAGATGTAGTTCGATGCGCAGACAGGCCTTCCAACCCCCCTCTAAAACTAATCCGAAACAAACTGTAACCAACAAGATTAGTGATGATAGTATATGTGATGCTGCATCTTTTTTGTGGCTCGATAGCATACGAGTAATTAACGTTAGCTAATTGGTCAATTTAGAGTAGCTGGGCGCAAGAGAACAGGTGACGGGGTCGCTTCATGCCGAGTCCCACGTCCAATGCAAGCAAGAGTTCGTGACAAGGACTCCAGTTTGGTGCCATTTGGCCGTGGCAAACAAAAGAGCGTTTTTAAAACTGGAAACTTGAGTTAGGCTGGCCGCTGATGGAATATTTGGCCGTATTATTAGAGGACCAAAGACTTGGCCGGCCTTTTGGACGCATGGATCTACTAAGTACTAATTACCTTGGCCATGCATGAATGAGCCTGATGTCTGAATTAAGTCGCTGTTTGCCGTGAAACAATGTCGTTGTTGCCTCATGCGTGTGAGTTAGTAGGGAAAAAAAAAAGAAGAAAAAAACGCCGTTATACACCACCGCGCTCCGTTCTTCCTTCAACTTTTTTAGTTATATCCGTGTTGACGTATGGACTGGTTCGTTCGAAATTTAAGCCACTCGTATTCACTCGCACGTGGGACGTACTAGAGAGACAGGCAACTAGGCAATCATGCTGGTGTCCACAGCCGGTTGGTGAAGTCTGGGGGACACAGGAGTGCAAACGGAGCGGATATTTTCATCTGACCGATGATCAAAAGCTTCGTGGAGTGAATACTGAATGGATAAATAGTTATTCGATATTATTCGTGTCCAACTCAAGCGATGAAAAAAATATGGAGTAGGATACATGATGAGTAATAACCGTCCATATATATCTATATGTCAAATGATATGAAAAAGTTTGTTGTGACTTCACTTAGGAAAAGATAATAGATGGTGGATTGTCGTGTCTAAATAAAAGGAGAATATTAAGTGATCTTTCTTCGATATCTCGATAATTGTTATCTCTGTGTTGGCTCTAATTACATCTCTATTGTTCAATATTCTGTGTAGGGGTGCAAAAAAAGCAGATAATTTTTTGACCGACCATCTGAAAGCTTATGGAACGAATACAGAGTAGAGAAATAGGTATCCAACACTATCCACATCCTACTCTGATTATGATAAAAAAAAATACGAAATATGATATAGAACAAGAGATATCCGTTGGTATCTCCGCTTGCACCATAGTGAAACGCGCCGAGCAACGTTGGAGAATAGCCGGGACGGGATGCTACTCGCCCAGAGGTTGACACATTTGCTTTCTTCACTTTCAGAGGAGGGAAGCATTTGCCGCGCCGTCTAGACTTGACGCTCTCGGTTTGCCTGATAACGGTGGACTGGCTACGTGCAACAAATGCAGCAACACCGCGAAACCGCGCTCAAAGAGTGCAGCAGCTTGTGGCGTTTCCTTCACGGTGGACTTCACACTGCCGGTCCGGGGACAAAGCCTCCGTGGAACTTCAGGCTTATTACCTAGTAGTAGTACATTCGCTGCTGACTGACTCAAGGCACCCTCCAGCTCCCAGAACGCGTCGCTTAAGCGCTTAGCCATCGTTTCTTTTCTTTTTTGAGGCGAGCTTATTCATCTCCTGGACTTGTGCCAAGAGCCCAAGAAAGGCCAGGTTCTGACACAACTGCCATGGGACTCTCCTGACGTCTCATCAAGTCACCCATTGCCTATTGGAAACCATTCCTATCCAGGAGTCATCGTCGTAAGGCCCAAGGGAGCTGAGACACCACCAAAAAGAATATGCCCAAGCAAAGAAACCCTAGCAATCTTTTGCATCAGCAGCAAGATTGGGTGCAAAATAAATAAATGGATAATCTTAACCCTTGGCAGCCTAGTTTAACAAACAAATCGCTAGTGCATAATGGTACAATCTAGTCACCTATCCCCTCCACCCACACATCATTAGGGCCCCTTCAAAAAAGGATCCGAGATATGCAATGGGCAGCAAAACGACACTGGTACTGTAGCTTGTGTTTCAAAGTGGACCGTCTCCCCCACACCGCCTGAGGCCGCTATGTCTGCGACTATCTAAAACACCCTAGTTTGTCTTCGACTTGGGCGCCTTCTTCTTGGCCTGCCTCTTGGGAATGGAGTTCTTCATGCCCAGGAAGAAGAGGAGAGCCCCGAAGAGTGCCAGATTCTACAATCACAAGGGGTCATGGGTTATTCAGCTATGACAGAGTATTCCTTGTTTGACAGACCTGCAAACAGGTGGAAATCTGCATCCTTACCTGCGTGAACTTGATAAAGAGCTGGACAAATTCAGCCTTCTCCATGTCATAGTTGTAGAAGTCGTAGACAACAGGTGTGATAAAAGCAAGGTAAAGCAACTGCAGAGACCAAAAAAAAAACTTCATTAGATAGTGTGCAAGGAGGTTGCAGAAACAAACCAACACAGCAGATTGGTCCAAATTCACAACGAACAGAATAAGATTAGCACATATCATAGTGCTTAGGGAGGCTGGAAACAGCAGTTCGTAAAGACCCGAGGCCCGAAAGTTTAGATCAACTTATCTACTAATCTATCATAGCACAGTATCCACAGGAGTGAAATAAGGAAATGACAAACTAATCATGTTCTAACTTTGACAGCAAGCAGCAAAATGTGTACAGAAGCATACAACACATGGCACCAGATAAAGTAAGATCCCATCACTCAGCAGTGATCATAAGATTCATAACACAGCCAAATGGGCACATCAATGGAAGGTGAGTAACAAAAATATTAATACATTTATCTCAAGATAGAAGTCTCGAGTCAGACACTTTATACTTCCTAGGGCAACTCTGTAGAGTGGCAATGGGTGGAACAACGGGGTCAGAGCGCTCAGGTTAAGTAAAATTATGTGAAATAGGTCATCTTTAACCAAATAAAGGGTGGAATTGTTATCACTGAATATTTTCTCCAGCAGGGTACCAGAAGGCCAAAACACTACAACACTTACAATATCTGGCCAAAACTTGGAGGAAACTATATGTAAACTCTAAAAATACGCTATTCAGAGACAAGGAAATCAGATTGTATTGTTTGCATTAAACCAACATCAGTTAAATCTCTTATATAACCAAAACAAATATCATCTGTAGCAAAAAAAACTAACAACTACTAATGTTCCATGAGGAACAACAGTAATTGGTAATGGGAATACATGTAGGTCATCAGTCACTGAACAAATTACTTGACAGTTGATACTGGAGAAACAAACCAGCTATCAAAAATGTGGTGAGATTGCATTAAAATAAATTACTTTTCAAACAGCTTTATGGCTAAAATTACTCATCAAATAAACATATGAACTGGGGTGTGCCATTATACCAAGTTTGGTTGTATCGGGCATGTTTGATGTGGCTGCAGCTTTTGGCTGAATTTTTTGAATTTTAGCTATTTGCGATGGAGATTACGGAGAGATAAATACTCGCTTACGATTTTGGTTGATACAGATGTTGGGCTTTTAACGTGTACTACAATTAACTTGTAGACCCCGTCTTGAGAAAATACTCCGTTTGAAAGTTAGGTACTATAGCAAAAGCCAAAAGCCGTTTTTAAAAACCATTAAAGAACAGGCCCATCAACATATAACGGTTCTTAGATACAAAGCACCACGACATAAAGAAAACGTAAAAGAACATCTTGGTGACCAGGCTCAATAAATTTAAAAGTAACCTAAAGAAATATATAAGCCCTAGATATGTGAATAGTCCAGTCCCAAGGAATTTGCTAGCATTTAAATTCAAATGAAAATCAAAGAACATGGCATGGCCAAATGATAATGCTTTCTGCAGGACAATATTCAGTAGATAATTTTCCTGAAATGCATATCAAGAGCACATTGAAATAGGGCATTTGTACATGTGGTATCCTATATTACTATATAACCCAGCACAAGAAAATGGTTTCATGATTCTAGAAATTTAGATCATTTCACACTGCTGTGCTAAAATAACATCAGAATAAATGTGAATGTGAAGATTAAGGAAAATAAATTATGATATAGCATGATGACTGTTGAGTATATACCAGGAGATAAGCACCGAATGAACTGCTGAGGATAAAAAGGAGACCTCCCAGACCCTTCAGACCAATGGTAGCAGCAATCACATGCTTCAACTGGATAAATTCAAAAAAGAAAGCAAAACTAATTAATGACTAGAGAACATTAGGACTACATAAACCATATCATGAGCAAAAGCAAATCCTCACCTCAACATGTGGCACAACTACTCCCAGATGTGCAGAAATATTTTTGGTAAAAATGTTAAACTTAGGCTTAAGGGCCTTTGCAGCTGGTCCACCATCAGCTCCGAATTCACTAAACCTGTATTCAGAACCAGGTACAACTTTTAAAAAAAAATGAACATACATTCAGGGAATATTCTTTTCTGCAATACTTAACACAGCATTATAGAAAGGGCGGAATAATACCAACATACATATCATCCATCTAGTCAGGTAAATGAAGAACATCTGATAAAATGGTAAAACATTTGTGTCGACCTACTAGCTTTTAAATACATGCAAGATTGCCAATCTCATCACTAGCACTTCAATCTACTGGCTCTTTCATCTCACATATGATCAGAGCGCCCAGTCAATCAAGAGATTGCATGCATGTTTAGTAGATCTCACCAAACATTATTTTGCGAATTGGCAGCAAATTCTTAAGCTGGTCAGGATCAACCATCTATTCAGGCTACACTTTATAAATGCTGCAACTACGCCCACCAAATTCAAGCTCTGTCAGGATCAACCATCTATTCAGGTTACATTTTATAAATGCTGCAACTACACCCACCAAATCTAAGCTCTTCTTTTTACTGGACCTCCAATCATTTAACAGGTTCACTTCCAAGTGAAAAGGCTTGTCAGGGTCAGGGACACCTCAATAAGATAGAAGCTTGGTATCTGGAAGCCTCAGCAAGGTTTTGATGATTTTGCAAATAATAATAATAATCCCTCCGTAGAAAATTGTAAGGCGCGGTTTGACTTGGTGCGGTCATGCGGTCTCTAAAATTGAGCATTGATCGTTAATTTCTTTTATAACAGTTTGTTCATAGCTACAAAATCATAACAATAAGAAAGTTCTTTTAAATACAAATCCAACAGTATCACTTGTATGTCATATATAGAAAAATGATTCCATACTCCTAGGAATACATACTCTCACTTCTCATATACCGCTTAAATGATGTTGTAATACCTCTTTATCCTTTTGAGCATGCTCTAATAATGATTATTAGATACTCCTAAGTGAGTTCCATGAAAAAATTCATCAAAAACTACTTTTATAGCATAATTTTTGTATATATTCCTTTTATATATGGGAAAGGGTATATAGCAAAAATAAAAGGCTCCAATGAATTTTTTCAACCAAACCACATTGGAGTATCTTAAAATTAGTATATAAGTATACCTAAGATGATAAAAAAAATATGTTAAGTTCATTTAGGTGGCATATCTAGGTGGAAGTAACTACGCCTGAGAGTAGAATATATTTTTCCTACTATGGTGCCTAGACACCCAAATCAATACATGTTGATGTCCTTTGATATTCACAACGTTTGACGTGGATATCTTCACATACCCATAAAAAAGTGTATTTGAGATATCAAACTCCGAAAAAATTAAATTCAACTTTAGTTTAATTAGTTTCATAGTATATACTCACTATAGTCATGTTAAAATTCAAAAGTAGTTCAAAACTCACTTACCATAAATACATCAAGGGTATAAAACATTTCCATACCCAAACTCTAAAAATTTTTATCAATCATACACGTGTATGGGACGGTTCTTAATGTGGGTGCCTAGACACCCAGATGTCTCATCTGATTTACCTACATATAAAAGTTTTTTTCTACTCCCGGGAGTAGTTACTCCTTACAACGTAGGAAGTATCTAACGCAACGAAGGGTGTGTACGTATAGTATGAGTATATAAGACCACCTAAGTGATATGTACGCTTTTCCAGAGATAGTATGTACATTTTTTTAGACATACTCCCTTTTATGTGTGAATATGGAGGTATTTGCTAAATACACTAAAAACCATGGACTACCTAATTTTTTCATGTGTACCACATTGGAGTATCTTATAATTAGTATATAAGTGTACCCAAAGTGATAAGAGAGTATTTCAAGTTTATTTAAGTGGTATATCAGAGGTGGGAGTAACTACACTAGGAGTAAAGGGCATTTTTCCTATATGTGTGTACCCACACACATATACACATGCACGCACATACACACACACACACATCTATATGCACGTACGCATGAATTTCGAAATATGTGTGAGGGAGTAATAATTCTGTAAAAGGCCTGATGTCACATCCAAAGATAGCCCAGAACTAGCTACTTTATAAATGGCAACCTCGCTAGTTTAAAAAACTTCCATATTAGCTGTTAACTTTTAAAATTCTTCCCTTTAAATCTTTTTGTAGCAGTAACTTAGGTGTAAACACTACGTGACTGTCGGCACTAATTCCAGCAACAATCGCACAAATCCAAGTGGTGCTGTGACTCGCTCTAGAATACGGCATCTTCGCAGAAAATTCAAAATGGAATGGTCCAAATTATCGGGCATCTAAAGAACCAAAGCCCAGCAACAAAGATGTCAACTTTGGCATGCACCAATCTAACATCTCTAGCATGCATCGATCATTAAAAATATAATGATCCGATGTCTCATTCGGCCGAAGGACCACACAAGATGAAACAAAGCCCAATTTGAAATTTTGGCTATTCTGGGACATCTAAGCTGACTGGTACACGATATTTACCATACCACTAGAGCAATCACACTTAAAACAAGCTAGCAAGTCCAACGCTCACCAAATCAGACGAAGTAATACTAAGAAATTAGTCTCTACAGAAAATTCTACTTCATTTCTCTCTAAATCCACAGATCAATGCCGCAGTTCAGCAGCCCAAGGTTAGATCAAAACAACCAGAAACCAAATTTTGGCCATTTTCATGGGCCAAACTGAAACGTCTCACCAGATCCATGCGCTTCACACCCCGGGACCCCCAGTCCCCCACAGAACAAACCAACTACCGCGAGATCCAGACACTTGGGGCGCTCCCACCCCCCAGTATCCCCCGGATACCGCGAACGCCGCACCAGATCTAACGAAACTGACCTCAAATCGAACCCAGCAAGCAAGCACGACGACAATGAGGGTAAATGGAGGAGGAGGAGGAGGAGTTGAGAGGAGGCGCGTACTCCTGGTAGGCGGAGAGGAGGAAGACGGAGGCGAAGAGGACCCTCCCGGCGAAGGACACGAACCCCATCTCTGCCCGCGGCGGCGATGAGTAGCAGGAAGCGAGGCGACCGGGCGGGATGGGGCAGGCGGCACGGGCCGGGGAGATTTGGTGGGGAGTGGGGGAGGCGGCGCGGCGGATGCGACCTTCGGAGCTCTCGGAGCGTGGGATGGAGACGGGCCTTGGCCCAGCCCCACTCCGTACTTATAACGCGCCTGGGTGGTTAACCTTTCCGGGGATTTGCCCCCCGAGTCCTGCGATATTTCGTCCATGGCCCTGTGCGTGAAGCTCCTCCTGCCTCAGCTTCGTTGTGCTTGTCGTCCCGTGCGTCGTGCACTCGTGCTAGGTACTTTCTTGGTGAAGAAAACTACACTGATGTTCGGAGAGATTCTCTTAGAAAACAGAATGTCTGCCGGTGCCTAGTTGTATCTAGATTAGAACTGAAATGGTAAGAACTTTTTTTTACTTGGTGGAGATCATTTTCACCCTCCACTCTATTTGAATGCTTCGGAAGAGATTAAATACATGTGTTATGTTATTTAATAGGGATACATATGTTTACTTCGTAATAATATTTTTTTAGATATAGTGTTTCTTGGTATATATAGGTAGTGGGCTATGGATAAATATAGTAAAATAAAAGGAGTTTTTGAAACATGTGGTTGCTGAGTCCAACTAATGCGGGCGTGGTTTCCATTTTCCCATCCGAAATTGTATTATGATCCCTCTTAAGTACATATATACAAATATAGTTTTTGATTCTTTTATATTTGGATAATCGTTTTCTCTATGTAAATCTGCACTTTAATTCAAATCCAATAATCATTTGCCCACTCTTGTTGCGATACCACTGATAACTAAACAATTATATTCAACAGGTTCCGTTTGACACTGTGCTAGGTCAGTGGCGTTTGTAACATCAACTAACTTTATGATAAAGTTCAATGGTAAATATTAAAAATTGAAACATGACATTCTAATATTAAAGCCTTAACCCACAAATATTTTAAACATCATAGAATTGAAACCATAAAATCTAAATCACAAAATTTAGTACATATTTTGGTTGGCTGATCGTTACTTTGTTGGCTATGAAGATCATTGAACTTTGAAGCAAAGAGCCAGTCAGCTAGGACGATACGACAAGTGGTCAGTGGACGATCTCGCCTATTACTGTGACTGTCGGTCATCCTGCATACATTGATACATACACCGAGATTTACTCTATTTGCATACGCGCGCATTGAGATTAACATAGCGAGAAATCTAACCATATTATCCAAATCCAACGCACGCAGGCATAGGCGAGAAGCAACCGGTGTGCTCTTGGATGGCGGTAGCTCCAGCGCCGGGCCGTCGCCGCTGCAGACGAAAGGACCAACTCACCAAAGATTGTGTTTGTGGCATGGGGAGTAGGGGAAAGTAGGTAAGACGTCATGTGAACCTGGCATTGCCTACTTTGTTAGTTTAGAGTTTGTGCTGGCTTAGACTCTTGGGCCTTGAGTTGGCGCTGGCTTGAGGCTGGACCGGCTAGTGGCCTACGCTCAATCAGTTCAAGTAGCGCATGTTATTTTGTTCTCTTTTCACTGTCGGTTGATATGCTGTGTCGTGGCAACTTCAACTTACATGTTTTTTTGGAGTGTCTTGCTTTATCAACATCCTGCGCGTTTTTCTTTTCTTTTCTTTCCCTATTTGTCAACGTATTTGAACCTTCTTTTTTTACATAAATGTAGTTCTTAGTATGTGGGGGTACTAATTTTTTATATGTAAGGTATACATTGTGTAAATTTAGACCCTAAATAATAACAAATAAAATCGGCGTGGGGGCATGTGCCCCCACATTCTCCAATGTGCACTGGCTATGTTATGGTAGGCTTGTTTGGCTGAACCATTTTGGATATTTTGGAGTTTGGCTACTTTTTTCTAAATCAAATTGCAAATGAATGTATTAGTACATTCCAAAGAATGAAATGAAATAATAGGACAATCATCGACAAATGAATCCTTCTAACTTTAATGTGATTTACCAAAAAGATTCATAGACTATTCATAGCTTCTTCACATTCCCTTTAAAAATAACACCCATAGCAACCGTGAGATTAAGGCGTAGTGTCAAATATTATTTATTGAATCTATTTTAACATATTACCATAGTTTATAGTGTTTTATGTGACTTGATAAGTTTGTCATTTGTCAAGTTGACGCACAAATCATATGGTTATCCGAATCTAATCGAAATGAATTAATATCTTCTTCGAAATTGTCTCTGTTATTTTTGTCTTTGGTTTCTCCAAAAGCCAATATAAATAGAGCGGTTTCTCGAAGCCACCTCTCCAGAAAGTTTCTCGAGTCCATCGGCTCGTACAGCGTCTCTGCCGTCTGCCTACGTCTCAAAAAGCGCATTAAAATGCATGGTCATTGTATTTGGTACGTATCCAATTCATATTCGAATCTGGTTCAAGATATATGGATGTTTGCATATGCCATCGCAATGATTGTGCTGAAGTTGCAAAGCGGGTATTTGGTTGTTACTGTTTGCCAGATGCTCGAAAAGGGTGCGTTTTCAGTTTAGGTTTACGCAAGACAGGACTAATGGAAACATTGACGGTGGATTTAATATCTTCCAACATAAGCCTTGGTGTAGGTTTGATCGTGATTTGCAATCATTGTATTCATCATTGCTTTTGCCCAATGATACAACGCAATTAGTGTAGCTAATCCATGCAAGAATGTCTAACAATCTGCAGAATATGTATCTGTGCGATTTCGCCAACCATAGCACAGCTTAGCAGTGTGATATCTTATCTCTCTAGCTAATAATCAGAATTTGAATCTCATCAACCACAGTTGAGTGAGTTATTTATGTGATCTTTTTGCTTTATTTGTTTAGAATTTGAACCTGTGCCATATGGATTACACTGCAGCTTATTTATCTAATAAATAATGATTATTGAAAAAAGTCAAAACAAAAAACCAGCTGAAAAGACATAAAAAAATGTAGTTTTATAATGATTACAGTAGCCAATTATCCCTACCCTCTGCAAAATATATCTGTGCGATTTCAGGTAACGTAAGGGTTTGTTCCGCAAATCTACCACCGGATCTCGGGAGAAATCTCTCCCGTTTGGCACCCATTACTCCCCGATCCTGGCACGGTGCGCCCCCTACGCGGTCGGTGGCCTCGGCGCGGGGGCGGCGGGTGGGGGCGTTGCGGCTCGGCGAAATTTTGAATCCGGAAGCGCGTGCCCCCGTCGTGGGATGGACCACCACCGCGCGCGCTGTGGGCACAGCTCAGCTCGCAGGGTGGGACCTGGGACGGCAGGAATCACGATGGTGTAAATGCCTTGCTTTTTACTACTGCTATACTCCACCCCTTTTATAGCTGGATGGTCGCAATTTACAATTGGACAAGGACCACTTGGTTTTGTGCCTTCATTGTTTGGACTTCAGTCTAGGGCATGTTCTTTTCCTCCGAAGTCGGTGGCTTTTGGTTTTTGTTACAGTATCTAACTTTCAAACGGAGTATTTTCTTAAGACGGTGTCTACAGGTTAAACGATCTACACGTTAAAAGCCTAACATCTGTACCTGCCAAAATCGCAAGTGAGTATCTATCTCTCGTAATCTGTATCGTAAATGCAGTAAAATTCAAAATTTCACCAAAAAAGCCATGTTAGAAAAAACGTACTGAATGCGTTGGTTTTTTAAGTTTAGCTCTTTTGGTTTTTTTACTTTTTTCTTTATATTGTTCGTAGTGGCATATCAATGCTTTTCATGTTTTCTTATTTTTCTTAATTTTTCTTTAATTAAATGACTCGGAAAATATTAACAGCCGCCACAATACAATTTTAACTAAAAGTCAAAAAGACAGAAGCCTCTAAAAATATCGTAATAATCAGGCCCTTTATTTATTTTTTTGAAACCGAACGGCCCTTTTATCTCTTTCAACTTTTTGGGTGCAAAATGCGGTAGAGTTTTTTTTCTTGGCATGATGGTTCAAATGAAATTTTGTTCTGAATGGTCTCTCCTCCGTCGACAAAGGTTTAACAAGCAAATTTTGTGTCTGTTACCGGAGTTAGCAGTTCAGCTCGTAAGAGTCCTTCAGATAAAACCAATGTTAGAGCTGCCATTCAAACCATCGAGCGTAACTAGCGTTCATGTGGAAAATGCTGTGACGACTTTTCTTTTTGCCAGAGTTGCGACGACTTTGACTGTAGAAACCTCCAAACACTACATCCATGACAGTCACGACGAAGTTCGGTAGAGTTTACAATAGAGTCTCAAGTTCCAGTGAAGTTACTCGAAACTTCCAAAGCTTTGAATCATCGAAGAGGTTCAGCGAAATCCTGACGTTCCAAAAAGAAGAGGTTTTTCGAAAGGACTGCTGAAAACCTTCAAAGTTCCAGCGAAGCTTCGTGGGTTTTTCTACTGCATGCCCATTCGGCGACTAAAATTCGCCATGAAACATTGAAGAGAAGTTTAGTGGCGAACTAGCCCGTTACGCAGGAGGCGGCCCATTAGGCAGGTAGCTAAGATGGCAAACGAAATATTTGCTGGCCCAACCCATGCCAGTAGGCCTGGCCAGGCCTAGACCACACTATCTTGTTGATTCACTAGGCATATTTCGGTTTTGAGTAAATTTTATGAAACCACACTTATTATTTCAAAACTACCAGAAAACTATATTTTTAAAACTACTTTCATAAAACCACACCCATTCTTCTACCAGTTATAACCGTTTTGATAGGGTGGACCCGCATATCGTTCAGACTTAGCACCTAACCATGTTATGCTGACATGGAGGGCACTAGGCTATGGCCAACCGACTGGCATATGACCAACTTCATTGTAACTCAACTTTCTTTTCCTGTAGCATGGTGTTCTTCTCTTGTTCAATCAGATCTCCAGCAGCAAACAACACCCTCCATGTCAGTTGGTTACGCAACAACACCCTCCATATCAGTTGGCTACAACAACACCCTTTACATCAGTGTAACGGGGTTACGTGATGGAGTCTCAAGACATACGGGGTTATCCTATCAAAATAGTTGTAGTTGACATAAGTATGGTTATTTGAAACGATCGGTAATAATAAGTGTGTTTTACGAAACTAGTTCTAAAGTGCAGTTTTTTTACAGTTTTGTAAGAATATATGTTTTTTTATGATGTTTTGCTTAGATCTCAACAAAACACTCATGTTATTTTTTATATTTCTTTTTGAGTTTTGACAGGTCAATATGGCCCAATTCGCCAAACAATGCGCGTACACATGTCCCAACACAAGTGCACATTGATGTACCGACTTGTCGAGGCGAACAAAACGTTGCAACACAGCTTTTACAAGCTACTTGAATCGGTATACCCGACCTCAGTCACAGGCTACTGAATTTGGCATACCATTGGGATCCATGTAACAGATGTTTGTCACAATCTGTTGCAAAGTTGTGGTGAGAGGCAGCGAAAATCTGTGCGCAAGAAAAAAAATACAATCGGGATGCACAGGTTTAGGCAATGTTGCTTTGGGCACTACTGCTGTCAGATTTAAGCAGGCAAAATAGCCAGTAAAAGTATCTTTTGTATTTGATGTAATTCAAAAATCAGCATTTGATAGAAAATCATGATCAAACATCGGCCATGCTAATAAGCCTCCAGAAGATGCTGACTAATGAAAGGTATATGCAAGAAAGAAAATCATCAACAAGATATTGGAAACGATAATATTTGAAGACGAACATAGACTATCTAAAGAAAGATTGAGCCGACACGAAGAGGAAGATTTGAAACACAATCTATGATTAAGTTGGTTGTTTTACGATATAAATATCATGTATCGATTGACGGAAAAACAAAAAGTTCAACTTTTTTCTGTACATAAATACCAGTGCATGAAAGAAAGACCAGCTGCTTAAAGTTTGAGCCCCTGGTAATAAGCTAGCTGCTATCCTTTCATTAATCTAAAACACCTAGAGTTTGAATGGGACATCCACTTAACCCACTTCTCCTGACCTCTCTAACTTTGTTTTTTTATCCTTTCATTTTTGTTTTTTCTAACTTTGTGCCTTCTTTTAGTTTTTTTATTGGTTCTTTTTTCGTATTCGCTTGTATTATACATGATGGGTTAACCTGTTTTTTCTATTTTTAATTTTTTTTAAATTTAGTTACGCCAAATAAGATACTATCATCTACAGTATAATTTCAGCTATGTACAATATAATTTTAGTCATAAGTCAGTTTATTTTAACCTAACTGAACGGCACCTTAATCCTCACGCGGTGAATAGCTGAAGAATCTGTTCCTCTGGATTGATCCCAAATAGAGAGCACTTTGGATGCCATTTGGGCTATGTTGGCCATTGGAGCCGGGGATCGATCCATTCCCTCACCTGCAGAATAAAGCATTCATCTTTCCTCCCAATGAGTTTGACATTTTCGCGAAGGAAGATGAGGCATGCATGGAATTAGTACCTGTCCCGCTTGCATCCGGCCACCCTACTGAAAATCCAGATAACACGCAGGACCGGGTATATGGGCAACATGTTACAGTCTATTTGGGTGCGACTGCGGTTTATAATTTTTTACTAAAATTTTTAAATTTTAGCTATTTAAGGTATAGATTATGGAGAGACAGATACTCACTTGTGATGTTGGACTTTTAACGTGTAGATCGTTTAGTTTGTAGACCCCGTCTTAAAAAAATACTTCGTTTAAAAGTTAGATAGCTTCGAAGAAAAAGAACAGACTTACAACGTGATCACTCCCAATCGTTTTGCATGGTTCACGAGAACCACACTGCTGCATGATTCTTCAACGTCAGCCCACTGGGAAAGCGGAGGCAGATCTTGTGTGCGCAAACATCTCTTCTTCATTTTTTTCACATTCACATCCTTCTAAAACTATTCCTTTCAACTACTATTATTTATTTTTAATCAAAAGATATATAAAAAACTGGCACACATGGACAACCCCTTAAACTGTCTGCAGCCGGCCGTGCCACGTTTTCCACCTCGCTCGGTGCCTTCTCGGCCGTGCGATTCTATATTTTTTTTGAAATGACTATTGTATAGATGACTATTTTTTCTCTTTATCTTCAGTTATTTTTTACACTGTAAGTTTAGGTAATTAAGAGTACAACTTTACTCTCAACTTTAGAAGGAGACGACGTCCGATTGGGGAACTGATCACAATGTGGTATCAGAGCTAAGAAATTCCATAGGAGGGTTGGGGGCAAGCAAAATCCGATCAAGGGTTCCTGGAGTTCCGAATTCTGGTGGGCTCGGTTCGGAGAAGCAGCCACCACGGCTCTACCAAAGCCATCGGGTCAGTCGAAACTGTTATGAATAGCGCTTGTATGCATCTGAGGCCAATAGGCCGGTATATATATACAAGTACAGGATGTCATGCCATATAGAGATAAGGCATAAAAGGAAAGAAACAAGCTATAAAAGAAAGGAAACAAAACTATCATAATACAACTCTATATATCTCTAACACCCCCCTCAAACTCATGGTGGATCAACAACACTGAGTTTGGAGAGGTAGAAGCCGTGTTGTGCTCGAGTCTAGGCCTTCGTGAAGAAATCCGCTATCTGAAGCTCAGAGGCACATCTTGAAGAGCAATCACCTGATCATGCACACAAGACCTCATGAAGGAAGCATCAACACCAATATGCTTGGTGAGCTCATGTTTCACAGGGTCACGGACAATACTGATAGCACCTGTACTGTCTGATAAGAGAGGAGTTGGTGTAGTAACAGAAACACCAAAATCCTCAAGTAACCACCGTAGCCAAGTAATCTCTGCTGTACATGATATCATGCCATATAGAGATAAGACATAAAAGGAAAGAAACAAGCTATAAAAGAAAGGAAACAAAACTATCCTAATACAACTCTATATATCTCTAACAGAAACTTATCCTAGCAGCGATGGAGACGGTGGAGCAGGATGCGGGGCGCTGGGCGCAAATGGACGGGCGCTGGAAGGAGATGGGCGCGAGTATTGCTGAGTTGACGGAGAAAATCAGGCCAGTGGAAGCCATCCCCGTGATCCAAGCGCAGATGGGGGATCATCAGGTGGCCATTACTCAGGTGATGGAACAACTTAAGGTAACAGCGCAAGCAGTGGAAAGGATTTCCTGTGCTCCCATGGCTGCTCGGAAGAATGATGGAGGCGAGCTGCGTATGCCGGCCCAGACGCTCAGGTTCATCAGATAATACGCTCACTTCTGGAGAGGGAGCAGTTGATAGGCGTGCTCCATTACCGAAATTGTTGTTTCCAAGTTTTAATGGAGAGAATCCTAAGGTGTGTGGTGTGATCGTTGTGAGAAATATTTTCGGGCGCACAATGTGTGTGAATCCTTGTGGGTGACTGCGGCAACAATTCACATGGAAGGAAATGCCGCATTCTGGTTGCAGGCGTATCAGAGTCAGCGAGCATTGGGCAGATGGAAGGAATTTATGGGAGCTGTGGAGGCGGAGTTTGGATCTTATGACCAGCGAAAATACATGAAGGCTCTACTCAAACTGAAGCAAACTGGGACTGTGGTGGAGTACAAGGCAAATTTCGAAGCTCTCATGTACAAGATTACTGCTTATAACCAGAATTTGGAGGAATCTATATTTGTGGAGAAGTTTGTGTTCGGATTGCGTGAAGAATTGAGAACTGCGGTGGAAATCCAATTGCCAGACACAGTGGGGCGGGCAAGCATGATGGCAATGATACAGGAGGAGATGTGCGAAAATCGTAAGGTGTTTATTAACAAGTTCAATTTCAATACAACGGTAGCAGTTCCAGGGTTAAAGAATGAGGCGGGAGCACCTCGTGAGGTGTTGGAAGATATATGGAAGGCAAAGAAATTGAGGGATTACCGCAGAGCAAATGGTTTGTGTTTTACATGCGGGGAGAAATATTCACAAGATCATCAATGCAAGAAGAGCGCTCAAGGGCAAGTCCATGCTATGGTGGTAGAAGAGTCTCCTAAAGTACTTACAGACGAGACTTTGAAATCGTGAGGTGTTGGAAGATATATGCAAGGCAAAGAGTGCATGTGTTGCATCTAGAGGTGGACTTTGTGTCCTAGTGAGCTTGTGCATTTGTTGCACGTGGTGAGACTCAAGTGAGGGACTTGACTTGTTACTCTTAGAGTTTGCCGACTCCTAGACGGCGTTGGAGGCGTCGTGCGCGGTGATCTTCTCAAGAAGCTTGTGAGAAGGCCCGACAAAGTTGTGAAAGTTGGACCTCACCTATCTGAAGCGGGAAAGAGCTACCACTAGTGGATTGAGGTGTTTCGGCTTAATTCGTGGAGCCGGTCCGATTTGTTCGGGCTAATCTCAACGTGGACTAGGGAAGAGCGGCAACTTTCCGAACACCACGGTAAAACATCGTTGTGTCAATTATGATTTGTTTCCTTGTTCTCAATTTATATTCAAGCAATTTACATTCATAGAATTAAATTGATTACTTGTATACCTAAGATTGCAAACCTTGACCTAAGCTACAATTTGGTGCACTTAGATGAATTAATTTGTTCTAGGCGCTATTTGAGCTAAATCAAATTGAATTTAGCTTCCGCATATTATACTTGGTTTAGGCAAATAGAAAAGCTCTTGAATTGTTAGCAATAATTTGTAGAGAATTTTTAAACCGCCTATTCACCCCCCTCTAGTCGGTCTCCTCGATCTTACAAGTCCCTTCAGATTAGGGTTTGCTTATAAGAATTTAGGGTGGCTTATATTGAAATGGACCAACTGCAATCAGCTGTGAAATTCCTTACTCTTGCAAGTGACATTATTGATGCTACATTTGGGCCAAAACATGAGGATCAGAGGATGCCATCGGCACAAATCAGTCCCTTGCAAATGCATATGGACTGAGGGGGAGGTAATTTCTTCGACCCTGTTCATATGTTGATTATTGCATCATTGAGGCCACTTTACTATTCTATGATATAAAGATTCTATCCTAGTACTGAAGAGTGAAGAGTTACCTGTAAGTTCGTGCTGCTGTACTATCCAAGTGTCCATTAAGTTGGTTGCTATGCTATTGATCTATCCGGAATACATATATGCATAACTGGATGTGGGACAGAAAACATCATAGTCTTTCAATGGGCATTATATTGATTGAAGGACTATATTCCTATTCTGTTGTTTCCTAGGAATTAACTGAACAACACTGTGGTATTTTTTCAGAAAACATCATGAACATTCTTGTGCGTTATGTTGAGCAGCTTATCATAAGTTTTCCTATAGGAATTAATTGAGCAACTGTATGCTATAGTGACAATTACGTTTATGTTCATTAGGTGATTATGCAACCACTGCTGCGCTAGGAACTGTTGTTCAATATTGCATAGGAGTATCTCAACAACATCTACAGTCGGTTGCTTCAATGTTTTCTTGCCTGCACACTTTTGGTTTCAATATCAATCTGGTGGCAGCATAGATGGATATAGGAAGAGACGCAAACGTTACTTTTTTGGGGAAGACAGTAGGGGAGAGCCCTGCTAGAAATACATTGAAATGGACAAAAATGGCTGTACAGAATTATAAGGCATACCTTGCTTACAACATAGCTTTGTTCAATGAAAATTGATCTTTTATCCAATCTCGAGATCACAGTTTCCATTTTTTTCCCCAACCGTAAAGAGGCAGATAGGTTAGTTAATTTTAACAATGCCTCCTTTTCTCACCCAAAGTTTGGTATGCCATCTTAATGGGATTTATTGTAAACGTGGAGAACAGGAAACTAAGTGAATAGGTGTCTAAATACTACTACAAGTCTATTTTATTTGTGTAAAGAAGCTACCAGTCAAAATCCTAGCTTTTGGGATCTTCCACTGATACTGCCCTTCTGTGAAGAGATGCTTCTGTACATGTATATAAGGTACCAAGGGCAGGTCAACAATTACTCTGACCCATGAAGCAACCCAAGTAGTTTAAGCTGGTCTTCAGTAATGGACTTTAGGAGTTTTTATAGTCGCATCAGTCCTTGTATGGACTTCATAGCAGCACCATCTGTTGTCACACTGACATGGAGTACTGGACACAAGGAACTACATGCATTCACTACTGTTGGTCCAGAAGTGGCAGCGCAGTAGCACCAGTTGAAGAATTGGGGTTTACATACTGAGCTGAAGCTTCTTAGAATACAAATTTCTCGGTGACACAAAGCAACTATTTTTTGATACGAGCTTTGGTATAAGAGGTTGAGGTAGAAGGACCTTTTGTTGTCAGTGCATGCACATGTGTTTTGGTGGGGGGTTATTTGAAGAGGTGAATTATGTGAACTCCAAGATGTAACCCGTTTGAATAGTGGAAGGGGAACTTAGGCTTATCTTACAAGATGAGAAGTAAGCCACCTGTTTGGCCCCAGCTTAACCTTATAAGCCCCAAAAGTGTAAACTTGCTTATTGACTTGTTGTATTGATTTGTGCTGACACTATCAGCATGCTGCAGGATTGAATTCCCCCTAGTTTAGCTCACGTACATGGTAAAAACCAGATGGTGCACTAGTTATTCTAACATTTTTTAGTAGTCGTATGTATGTATGTATTAGCATATGCGCTTGCTGAGCAGTGGTTATTCGATTGATAACTTAAATTTATGTTTCGTCGGTCAGGTCAGGTATTGAAACAGCTGACTGCGATTCATTGACTATGTTATAACGATTTCTTGTAAAAAACACTTTTTTTATATGGCATGGGTACCCTTGTGGCTGTTTTTGCATTTAATACTGCTTTGAATTGCAGCTACAAGCGTGCAATGGATTTCCAAGAGCGAGTTATAGATGCTTACAAAAGCTGTGGCACTGGTTCCTTAGAGGATCTAAAAGAAGCCCTTAGGAATAAGGCACAAGGGTCACCTTCTGCAGTATTTCCTGCAAATTCATTGCCACTGCTACCCCAAAACCGAGAATAGTGCTTCTTCTATCAATGCCAACCTGTTAGATGACTCTATGGTATATTATGATATCAGTGATCCCTCAAATTTTTCTATTTTGGTGCCACTGTTACTATATAATTTATTTACTTTGCAGCGGAAATTAGATGAATAGACCGTGTCACAAATTCCATTTGAGATTTTTTTTCACAGATTATCCATGCACTAGACATGAGCATGTGGATCTTTCTAGTGTAGTGTATTGAACTATTAAGTATATTAACAAAATTTTGAGGGGCACTGACAGCAGATAATTGAAGGTACTACTGTTTCATAACAATAGTTACGCTATATACTGTCGAAGCAAGTATCAACATTGCTGAGATTAAGGGGGTGTTTTGCATGGCTCCGGCTCCCGGATCCTCGTTTGGAGCAGCTGGAGCCATGCCAAATAGGCCAGCTCCGAGAAAACTTGAATCTGGAGCGGAGTTGGACCTGAGACCTCTGTAAGCTAGCATGTATAATTGTACACAATTTTCATCAAAGTTCCTTCAATAATGTTTCCATGTATTTTCTGATTTCATGATAATTTTGTGAGAGAGTTATAAGCTAATTCGGCTATTAAGCTAAGCCTTTGACTAGTATGGTATGAGTTCCTAAAGCAGTTCACCGTGTATTAGCTTCCCCCTTGCTTTCCCCACTAGCAAGAACAGCAACCGACTCTACTTAATGAACTGCTGCCACTTCCGGGGAAAAACTCTTTAACTCCTAACTCAGACCTAACTAATAAAATCGGCAATTCGTAATGCTCTCTTCTTTCTGCTTGTATTGACTGCATTTAGCTACTATTCCAACCATTATGGTTGAATCGTCTACCTACTTTGCCAAGCAAGTAACATATCAAGGATCTATTCTTTACAGCTTCTAAAAACGACTTTTAATTTTTTTCTAAAGTATCTAACTTTTAAATAGAATATTTTCTTAAAACGGGATCTACAAGTTAATTGTAGTACACGTTAAAAACTTAACATCTATATCAATCAAAATCGCAAATGAGTATCTCTCTCCGCAATCTCTATCGGAAACAGCCAAAATTCAAAAATTCAGCTAAAAGTCATAAGCTGCAGCCAAAAAGAACAGGCCCTAAAAGACTTCTGTGTGGAAGTGGCAGACAAAATGGGCCACATGGGCTTGGTCAGGTGCTGTGATTCTTTAACATTTATTATGATTTTCTGTAGTTTTTGGCGTACAAACCAAATTCCAAATGGCAATACCACTATTTTCTACAGAAGTATCACTGTGTAAAGTATTAGGTTTGGATGAATCAAATATCTATACGTCGCGATGCCCAGCAGTTGTTAGAACACTTGAGTTACCACATTTGATGTGTCTTCATTTTTTGTTTCATTATAATCTCCCATGGGAAAATGAGGAGTTGAGGACTGTAGCACTGGCACAAGCTTGATGATGCTTGTGGTGAATTCACTATTTGCATCTGTTGAGTTTCTATTTTTGTCATCTTGAAAATAGCATTTCTGTCTTTCGAATTCGAAGTTACTTGTGCAAAGCACTGCAGGTCTGGAGTTTTTCCTCCTCTTTTGAGTCGATGGCTTCTACTCGGGAGATTATATCGGGTAGAGCCTATATAAAGAGATGAGCAGTGAAATGACCTGATTTTTCACTACCTGATTTTCTTAACTCAGTCGTGAGGATTAAGAAATATTGTGGGTAAAACTGGGCAACCCGTAGAGTGAAATAAGTGGTATTCAAATATGGCGTGCTTTCAGTAAATAAAACTGTGTTACTAGGTGATTTCAACAACGAGACATAAGTAGATTTTATGATGCTTTAATTTGAGCAGGATGAGCATGTAACTGTTGAAAGAAAACCCTTTTTAATCTTAAGGAGATATGTTTTTGTTTTACCTGTTTGCAAACAAAGCCGCATCCACTCAATTTAATAGAACCAGTATATTCCCTCTCTTTGAATACCCTTACAAGTAGTTAAATTAAGGTTTACACTTGTGGCTTGCTGGGTACGATTGTACTCATTACTTGCTAATCAACAAACAGAATACTGGTGGAACCAAGATGCCCAAGCCGAAGATGAAGTTCCTGAAGAACCTTTCTTCGCTGAGGACGATTGGTTTTAGGTCTTAACTCGCTGAGGACGATTGGTTTTAGGTCTTAACTACGCTCAAGTACACCTGAGAGTTTCTTGTATTGTAAGATAGCTTTGGGCTTGCACGCCCGCTGTGTATAAAGGATGTTAATAAACCTTATGTCTGTAATAAAAGTTTGGTTTTTTTGCTGTAAGCATATGTTGTTGTGGTGCGCACTGTATGCGATTACTCATAGCTGTTTAGTTTTAGACGATTCTGGAATTACTAGCGCTTTCAGAAATGGGGTGTTACATGCCATTCAATAGCTGTTGACAGCAAAAAAAAACTGGATTAATATTGAGGTCTCCAGCCACTGCTACTTGTTGCCAACTGAATTTACTGTTCACAGTCAAATTTATAAGTTACTAAAATCCTCTGGCTTAAGTCGGTTAGTAATTTCCTCACATGGGCTGTGTTCATACTTAAGCTAAGTCAGCAGTAGCTAGAAGTCTCTCTGAACTCCATTACCGACATGGTGTCACAAGATCCATCCAGAATTAACTAGTCAAGACTAGTTTTATTCCTTGGTTTAGTAGAGCACTTAATAACTCTCGAAGCTTCAAATATACGTTGCTATTTCTTTTAACAATTCACTGCATCAATCATGTTGTTACCTGAACAGTTGAATCTGCTGCAGGGACAGCAGCAGAATTACGCCATTTTTTTTCTTCTTTCATACATGAATTGGCGTTGATTAAGAGATTGGATATGATTGCGATGTACTTCTATCATTACACTGCCTGTTTATGTGCAAGTGCAATGGCTGTGTGAGATTTTTTTTTTGTTTCTTTGATGCCTCTATTTTGGAGCGGAGTAATGCATGGCCATCTATCCATGAGGTGCAGCGATGTCTCCACTATGGAGCCTCTTCTTTTCGACCAAAATTAGCAGTTTTTAGTTTTTGCTACAGTATATAACTTTTAAACAGAGCATTTTTTTAAGACGGGGTGTACAAGTTAATTATAGTACACGTTAAAAGTTTAACATCTGTATTAATTAAAATCACAAACGAGTATCTATCTCTCCGTAATCTCTATCATAAACAGCTAAAATTTAAAATTTTCAGTTAAAATCCATAACCCAAACAGCAGGCCCTGCATTTGATCAAGTCTCGTGAGTTTGCTCAGGTACACTCTCATGGCCTTGGGACAAGAGATTTGTTTCTGACAAGCCGTCTAGTTGTTCACTTTCCATGGTCACATACAGTTCCACTTGTCGGTCCTCCCTTAAGAGGGGTATGTGAGGTCCATGTGTACTAGCCTCGTGCCTATATGCCGCTGTTTGGACTTCAAGTAACGCATTGGTACCCTTTGACTTATCTTCAATTGGGTCCGTAATCTTCTATTGTTTTCAACCAAGCCCCAATGTTTAACACTAGTTTCTTCTAACATTTTCACCTTTTGACGTTGGTTTCAGTTTGGTTAGGTTAGCAATGCGTAAATATTAGATATATATCACAAATATAGTTGTATTCTCAATCATAGAAATTAGAGTTGTATAACAAAAACAATATTATCCTAATATCTAGCTGTGCTGTGCAACTGTACGGGTAATTCCTAGTTGTATTGTAAAAAGTTATTGCTAGATTACAGCAGAAGATCAAGGTATTACACCTAAGTATTGAAATAGCGATAGAAAATATACACGTTTCACCATTGCAACACTTCCCAGAACTATCAGAACAAACAACGCTTATTGCTTTGTATTTTCGGCAAACGTTACATAACAGTCAAATCCTCTATTCAACCCTGCTCTTGCAAACGGCGCACATGCTCCGCCTCCTTACGCCCGGGGGGTTCCGGCCTGGGCACCGTGGCCACGTCGCCCCGCTCACCTCCCGCGCCAGCGGCCGCTCGACGCGTGCGCCAGCGAATCTGCGTACGATCGGCTGAGTGGTTTTCCCGAGTTTTGCCGAAATTACGTACAGGTCTCTGGTTCTCGCAAAAAAGTCCCTGACAGCTTTTTTTGCCCCTCCACTTTGCAGGATGGCCCCCCGCGGTTTCGGAAATTACGTATAGATCCTTATTTAGTTACGTACAAGTCCTTCTGGATCCCTGCTTTCTTACGGAAAAACCCTTTTGTTCCTCCGAAAATACGCGGTCGTCCTCGATTTTTTTTGGAGCACCGTCTCGCGGGTTTTTGCCTCTTTTACTTCGGTCCATACGGTGGCTTGCGCGGCCGCTTCTAGTGGAGTACAATTCAGGGGGCTTGCCTCAGTTGTCTGCTGGTAAATGCCATGGTGAAACTATGTAACCACAGTAAAGGGGTTGTTGGCTTGCAAAGCTGTCAGCATTCAGCAGCGGCCACCATTGAAGTCGTCCTCATCGCCAGTGGTCAACATCGCCTTTGGCAGGCAGAGTACACTCTGCAGGGCGCTGCGTTCAGATCAACAGTACAGAACCATATACATGCGCTTCCATTGGCTCTTTCTGAGACTTGAAAACCTGTGAGGTTTCATGATGGCAGAAGACAATCTGTCGTTGGGAGAGGCTGTGGTAAGCTGATACATAAGCTACAGGAAGGCCAGCTCGAAAGCTGTCCCCAGTGGCAAGCTCTAGATCCTCTTCTTTGCCAAATTGTCGGAAGATCCACTGGCCTTATGGATGCCACTGCGGACAAAGTTGCGTCGGCCTAGCTATGCCGTTGTTCTGCATGTGAAGGCCTTGGCCATTACGTGTTTGCGATCTAACACTAGCTACTGGATTATATATTGACGAAGTAAGGGCTGGGTTAATTGGCTGGGTTAGGCGCGCTATAGCGTACCAGGTAAGACTGACCTTAATAAAGGATTAAACGCCCCCAACCATGGGCACTTCTGCCAGTTCTTGTTGAACACCGAGGCGGCGAGCCAGAAGCTCCTGGTGATTTCCTTGGGCGGCAGCTTCTGGACTTCGGCGGCGCACGACTGCGGGGGAGCTGGCAGTAGTGGTTGGACTTTGGCGGCGAGCGCTGTGGCTGTGGCGGAGGACGAGGCCGAGAAGGCGCTGAACTCGTGGTTGGTTGTCCTGGTGGAATAGCACCCAGAGCATGCTCTGCCCGCGCACGTCGCACGATCACCGCCTGCGCCCGCATGAGAAGGACTTGCAGCAGCGGAGGTTCGACGGGGCTGCTCCAGAGCTCGACGTTATCATGCCACATCACAATAATTCGGGTTGGTTAGTTCGATCCCCTCGAGACATCGCTGGTGATCTGATGCTGCACCCGAAAGCACTCCCCAGCGTTGACATCCCACCCTCCATTAGTCCCCTAAATGATTACTTATTTATGTACCGAACCGACTAACCATATCTACCCACACAACCACAAAGAATGCAACGCCGATACACATATCAATTGTAAAAAAAAATTCTCCTCCACCAATTCCCCACTACTGAGATCAAACTCTATCATCTAAACCTGTATCTTCAGTCCAACGGGTAAAACATATGGTTTCCGAGTATATGCACAAATTACCTACGGCCATCTTTATTAATTCCATGCGATGGTTTCGACGTCGACTTAAAGTAAGCGCTCTAGCATCGTCTCCACTAGAGAAAAAATTGGCATATATATAGGAAGCCATTTTCATACTCACAGAAATATATATTCTCATTTCTAATATATTATTTAAACAAACGTGTTATATTTATTTAGAGAAAAACTACGTAATGTTATACCGTTCGTGCCTTTCTCAACGGAATAGCCGCAGGCCATTGGATCTAATTCACTCAGCCACTTAATCTCATCCACGTGCACCTAGCTCCCGAAGCTTCTTTTTCCAATCTCTTGATTCATCTGCACAGATTGCCCTTCCTCTTCTCTGTACTCTCCCTCTCCCCTCCAATCCCCAAATCACACAGACCAGCACACTCTTGCCCCTAGTCCCCATAACTAGGCCAACAAAATCACATATCCCCTCAACCCCTCCCGAATCTTCTGGAACCTTCTAGAGCCACTGCCCCCGTCTACCCCAATGTCGGTGTTGATTGGGAGGCGGCGTCGGCTGTAGGGTGTGATGGTGCGGTTGAGGCCTAGGGTTTGGATCGTGGGGGCTACGCTGTCATGCTGCTGTGGGCCTTCGTCACGTAGCTCATCACCGTCGGCCGCCTCCTTGTCCTGTTTGGCCTAGCCGGCGATGTCGACCCCTCGCCGCCGCCTTCCACGCTTTCCACCCCCCAAGTGTGTGATTTTCGGATTACTTTCCCCAAGTCCCGAGAGAGAGGGGATTGTGAGAGGTGTTGGGGTTTTGCCTGTGCTATTTGAGTTGAGACCGCATGATAGGGAAGAAGGAAATGGAGTGGGTGGCTTGCAGGAGAAGGTGCCTCTCCAACCCTTGACCTAAACGCTTGATATTTTCTAAACTTTGTTGAAACTATCTAAAACTTCAAGTTTCAACATTGAAATCTGAATCTCTTGATATGAAAATTGATATTTTTAGTTCTAAAACTAATATGAAAATTTGATTTTTCCTCTGAAACTTAAATGAAACTTATGAAATTTCTAATGAAACTTGCTGAGATTCTATGAACTCCGATATTTGTTTGTTGAAATTCAGGGTGAAAATCTTCTAAAACTTGTTTTTCTATCAAGTTTCATATTGAAACTGGACGAAACTTATAGTTTCAGATTTCAAACCCATGGAAGCTTCATAAATTGTGGATGGAATCTGTTGAAACCAGGTGAACTTGATGAACAAGAATAAAACATTTGCTTGATTTTCTTAAACCCAATGAAACCAAGGATAAAACATTTGCTTGATTTTCTGAAACCCAACGAAACTAGGTGAAACTTACTTATACCGTTTTCTGAAACCTTGTGAAACTCATGAAACTTAGATGAAACACTATGAAATTGCCTATACCGTTAGAAAGGATTCTAACAGTATACCATACTCTAGCATCACTCATTTATTTATTACTTTTGCTATACTTGAATACTAATTGTAAGATACTTCAATGTGATTTGTTTAAAAAAATTTCATCAGAGTCCTTTATTTTTGCTATATACAAGAGTATATACATAAATTATACTATAAAAAATAGATTTTGATGAAATTTTTTATAGAACTCACTTTGGAATATCTTATAATTATCATTAGAGTATACTCAAAAGGATAAATATGTATAACAACATCATTTAAGCGGTATATAACAAATGAGAGTACGTACTCCTACGAGTATAGAATCATTTTCCTACATATATACGCATGTACACATGTATGTACATACACATATACATTCTATTCCCGGGTGTAGTTACTCCCACCCATGATATATCGTCTAAACGAACTTAACATACCCCTTTATCACCTTAGGTATACTCATATATTAATTCTAAAAATACTCCAATGACAATCACAAGAAAAAATCGCAAGGAAGCACATAGTTTTTGGTATGAGTATGTTCAAAAAACTTTGCATACCAACTTAAAAAAGATATACCATCTAGATGATCTTATATACTCATATACCACACGTACATAGCCTTCATTATGAAAGATACTCCATAATACGGCATATGGAGTAACTACATTTGAGAGTACAAAAACTTCATACTTAACTGGGACACCATGGTGCCCTAACGCCATAATTTAGAATAGATATTTCCCTTATGTATCAAGTGTGAAATTTTTTGAATTTTTTTGATGTCAAGTTTAACTAGTTTACTAACTATCTCAAACAAGTTTGAAGCAAAATTCAAACTAGAGTTGCCTTTTTTTATGATAGTTTGTTTGTAGTTATGCGCTGATCATATATATATAAATCAGCAAAGAATATGATAAATAATGTTAAAAATATTTGAATATGAGTATATTTTTTTTTAAAGCATGTGTTTCATTCTAATTGTTATAGGTGGGTATATACCCTAAAATTGAAAATTTCAAAACATGTACCCAAATTTAGATTGAATTCACGTACTTAAAATCATGGTGCTCTACATAGTGTCCCATTTCATACAGAGAGACACACACACCAGCCCGTGTCAGCTTAGTGGCAGTGCCTACGCATGAGGCGTGACACGGGTCTTTTTGTTTATTGCCCTCAAATTTACCGGGCCGGCAAGGACCAGAGGCCGGTCCAGCCGGCAGCCAGAGCTGCCATGCCGCACACAAGCACAAACCGTCGCAAAAGCGGGGCGTCCGATCGTTCGCGCTGTTCGGCGAAAGGCTCGCCCATTTCGGCGTACGCACGCCCAGCGGCGGCACATGGCCGGAGGAGGGGGAGAGCACGGCCGGCTGGCTAGCGTCTGTGAAGATACAAGTCCCGGTCTCACTGTGAAGCACCACATCGTATCGTCCAGGTAAAAAAGTTGCCATGCCCTTGCACGCACACAACGCTTGCATGCTCGTCCAGGTAAAAAAGCTAAAGACTCTATATAGATAATTTAAAAACAATCTGTAGTATGACTTATCTTTGTTTTTATCTACACAGACGAGGTGTCTCTGTATCATTGTTGCAGGACAGTTAAAACTCGGCTGGGTTCAAGGGATAACTGTCCCATGCATGCAAATTGCATGGACCCCCCAGCCAACCGTAATCCGTAAGTGGACGAATTGATTTTACCACCAGCTAGCTATAGCCGAGCGAATTTACACGTCCGTTGCACTAGTATAGCAACGTACGATCGATGGATGGATCGATCCAAGAAAATAGTTTCACAAAACTTGCCTTTGCGCCAGGAACTCCTGGACCGACACGTAGAGCTGCTTGTCGCGGGAGGAGTCCATGGAGAGCGACCGCCTCATGGGCTGCACCGCGAACTCGTCGTCCTTCTTCCTCGTGTCGATGGCCTCGTCGCCGACGCTCTCCGCCTTGCGCTGCTGCTTCCGGACCCTTCTGCCGCCCGGCGTGCTGCGGCTGACCCAGCTCTCGTGCTCCCCTCTCACCTCGATAGACACAATGCTTCTGCTGTTGAGCTCGTCCCGGTGGCGCCGCTCGACGCCGACGTCGTCACCGCACGAGGCCCGGTGGTTGGGCGCCGTCCTGGAGGCCGGCCGCGCCGGCGCATGCGCGGGCGCCGCCGGCAGCGTGACGTCGCTCCGGCAGAACGGGCACCGGGCGTTGCCCTGCAGCCACGTGTCGATGCAGTCGATGTGGAAGGCGTGGGAGCAGTTGGGCAGCAGCCGGACACGCTCCCGCTCCACGAACTCGCTGAGGCAGACGGCGCACTCCGACACGGATGACCTCCCGGCCATGCCAGCTTCTTCGGCGCCGGCCGCCGCCGTGAATTTGACGACCGGGAGCATGCGGATGAGCGGCAGGCTGAGGCCCCGGTCCTCGGTCGCCACGGTGCGGATCATGGGCGGTTCCCACCCGGTGCGCCGGCGCGCCCCGTGTCGGCGCCACGGCGGGTAGCGCGACGAGAGCGCACGGAGCAGCTGGCACTTGGTCACGAACGCGTAGTAGCTCGCGAGGAGCGCGAACGCCGCGAGGATGCCGACGACGGTGATGACCACCATGGGGACGCTCGCGTTCGACGACTGCGGCGAAGACGACGACGAGGACGGGAGTGCCGGTGGCGGATCCATTTTTGTAGTGCTAGCTAGCTCACGGCTAAGATAGCTAGCTAGGCGGGCTAGCCAGCAGATACAGTTGAAGGCAGAAAAGTATGGGAACTGCAGAGAGAAAGCGAAAGCTTCTGAGGGAGGCGTAGAGCGGCTTTGTAGTAAGGGTGCTTTGTAGCAAGGGTGATGATAAATATGATCTGAATATTTTTTTTTAACTATTATTTAGATTTATGATCGTTGTATTAGAAATTCAACGGATACCAATTCTTCTCACTCCAAAAAAATCTCCCTTTCCAAAAAGGGCCGTTAGATTTCTAATTTAACGGTTTCAAATTTGGATGATTGTTAGGAAGAAAACATCCGAGTGATACCTAGACATACTCTTATAGTAATAGCGGGTGCATGGCAACTATTATGCCAAGTTTTATGCGAACTGTGCAGTGCAGCTGACACCAAGAGGCAGTGTGTGAGGTTTTGATCGGGATTTCATAGGAAGAGGGCGCATCCATGGGCGTGGAGTTTCCCATTTGTCCTTATGTAGTTTGTACGCTTCTGCACCGCTTAATTGGAGGCTATGGGATTCAAATCTCGATCGTCCGTTTCAGATCCAGCGAACACACGCTCCGTATGAGCCATATCACACCGGGTTGCATGTTTTGAAAGACCTACACGATCTTACCCGGAGTGTTGCGTCGAAAATGGACGGACGGGATCGAGCGTACTCCGCGCGGTAGAGTACAACACCTGAACTTGAGGGGATCCCAATTCCCAAGCCTCAAATCCTGGTGAAAGAACAGCTAGGTGATACTCATACATGTGTGGACTGTAGCTTATATTTTTTAATTATAGTTTATTAGTTTATTGAATAATAATTAGTGAAAGGAAACAAAATTAAAGCCGGCTGAAAAGCTGAAAAACAGTACCATGGGTCTGTTCTTTCTGGCTGTGGCTTATAGTTTTTGGTTGAAATTTTTTAATTTTGGCTGTTTGCGAGAGAGATTGCGGAGAGAGATACTCATTTGCGATTTTGTTTGATACAGATGTTAGACTTTTAACGTGTACTACAATTAACTTATAGATCCCATCTTAAAAAATACTCTATTTAAAAATTAAGTACAAAAATTAAAATCAAAAATCGTTTTTAGAATCCGTAAAGAACACACCCCATATGAGCCCGGCGTTACACTTGCATTTACAGGGCAGTTGGAAAAGGGGAAAGGCGTGCGGCGTACACATTTTTCTATCACAGTGTCGTCCTCACATCTGCACAAAAAGGCAGGTTTGGTATGTAGCCTTTAAACTTGAGGTACAGCACATACAGAGTTTGACATTTATTTTTCCTTCTTACAGTGCAGGAAAACGACCCTGCACCCGCATAGTTTGACGTTGGGGGCGAGTAAATCTTGGCACTCCTACGTGACACGGTGACACATACACATGTGCATGCCACGTTGAACATCGCTGCCACTGGAAACCACAGCAACGGTTGATGGTAACAGAAGCCAAACTCCCGTAGCAACTGAAAGAAAGGGGGGAAAGATAAACAGCAAAACAAGGAAGGTTCCGGCATTGAAGAGGCTCCCTGTTGGGGGGCACCGCGCCCATGTACCCTGCACTGTGGCGGTACAGCGCACCTTCGCCTGCCGCTGCCTCTTGATTGTGGTGAAGGGCCGGGCCATCCAGGCGATTTTGACGGTTTCTAAAAACAGTTTTTGACTTTTACTACAATACCTAATTTTTAAACGAAATATTTTTTCAAGATAGGTCTACAAGTTAACTATAGTACACGTTAAAATTCCAACATCTGTATTAACCAAAATCATAAATAACTAAAATTCAAAATTTTCAGTCAAAAACCATAAACCATAACTATATCAAATAGGCCCTTTGTCCAAACCGCCGGCCTGTCGGTTACATCGATAGCACAACAGTGACTGAACAGGGAGGCTGCACCGGAGAGCGGCGGCAGATCAGGTCGGTCTCATTGGACGCCGGCTTCCACCAGTGACTGACCTTGTAGTAATTTGACAATGCAGTGGTGAATGATGAAACAGAGCCAGCCGGTCATGTAACAGCACTCTCAATGGGATGGTAAGCAGAAAGCTGATGTAGAAAGGATAATTAATAAAAACATAGTTGATAGCAGTATCTTATATAAGACATTGCCTATTTATGAGCACAAAAAAAAAACTAGATAACAAGATTGGTAGAAAGGGGAGAGAGGAGGTGTGGTAAGAGAGCAAAAATTAATTGAGAGGTTGATTGCTAGATACCATATATTAAAAAGATTATTTATAGTCTTATATAATAAAATATAGATATTGCTATATAATGTTTGCACAGGCAGTGAGCTAACAGCAGCAGGTGGGCATGGACCTTAATTTTGGACGGTGGACGTGATGGGACGCGCCTACCTGGCCGGCTGGCCAACAACTTCACTGTAATGATGGGTCGGATTTGGGCCTAGCTGGCCCAGTGAGGTGGTCAAGCTAACTACACCAAACTCGGACGTATTTAAATAGGAACCCTATCAAATTATAAGTAAAAGCGACCATGTTACTTCACTTTCTAGAATCTTTTCTATCAAATTTTTTAAAGTGTAATCATCGATATACTCAAAACTATCTAGATTGGCTATACGGAAGCTATATAATTAGATTTAACGTTAAAAGTATTTTCATAATATTATAATTTTATTAGTATATATTAGTGTAAAGTTATAAAAAGTAGCAGCCAAAATCGTATCTTAAAGACCATGAAAAGTCAACAACGTCAAGTAAAAAAGAACGGAGAAAGTAGTATTTTATACTCTTCACTTGCTGTGGGTAGCATCTAGACCGAGGGAGTAATGGCCTTCGGTGGGACAATTTGGAGAGGTGTATGTGGTTCTTGTGTGTATTATCATGATTTTTCATTAACCATTTTATTCCTACTTCTACCGTGATTTAATGCACTATTCAACAAAGGACATTGTGTGGATCGGATGTCGCTTAATTGATAGTGCTCACTTCTTGATGATGGTCTAGAAAATGAATATCAAATACATACCATGCGGAAGCATAAATAAAATAGTAAACTTACTCATGGGCCGATTAGGCGAAATCGAAAAATTGCGGCGGAAGAACGAAGCACACATGTGGGACCTTCAGACATGCCCACAGGCGACCAACCGGAGGTTCGCGACCTAGCCCTCGACATCCTCATCTTCTTTATCATCATGACCAATAGTGTTCTTGAGGCGCAGTGATCGATTCTTGAATCGGATTTGTTGTGAGAGCGAGTGTGAGCACACTAACCACCGTGCTTCGCGAGCCAATACACAGAATGCAAATATATAGTATGCATGGCTTATCAAAGGAAAGGCTCGGGTTGTTTTATTTGCCAGAAGTCGCTTTTGGTAGCATTGTTATTATTAAACTATAGTGTTATTACTGCTACCTAAAACTTCCCACGGCATTGCCAGATTGACTCACTCCCCCAAATGCCATAATTGACTTATTTCCCCAAAGACACAATTTTCTTACTAAATGTCGTCTAAGACTCCAAACAATGAGTGGCATTATTTAGCTAATCCACCGATCAAACCCTTTATATATATACATCCATTTTGAATCCACCAACGTCTTCACGTATTCAATTCATACTAGTCCAATCTTGTAATCAATATTCACCAACTCCCTACTTCTGAATTCCAATGATTCCCTAATAGGATTACTTTTTAATCCACCGACATCATTCATATCAGAACTTTCTAACAAATCAATCCTTTCTGCTAATGATCCAAAACCATAAATTGCTCTTTCCATAATCACCCTTATTTTCATTATTTATCTCTAACTAATTCATCAATACCTCTGCACCAAGAATATCATTAATCTAGTTTATGCTTCAATTATCATATCTCCAAATTTCCTCAAATTCAAATCACCTATCTAGATCAATTCCTGTTAATCCCATTAAATCCAACAATTTCCTTTACACTCTTCTAATTCTCCAAAATCATTGATCCAGATTATACTCCGGTAATTATTATTATTCCTCCGATGTACCCAAAAATTCAATTCATCCTTCCAGTATTTTAATCAAATCCTATCCATCACATTATTACTAACATCTCTCAAGAATTTATATTAGTGTCGTAATCCAACAATTTCTTTTGCACACTCTAATCTTCCAAAAATCATTTAAATCATCTTTCTAACCCATCCATTCATATAGACTCCACCGATTTATTTCTCCTAAACCCCTCTCTAATATTCTCTTTTTATAATCGGCATGAATCCACCAATCATCGTTATGTATTTACCACAACAGCCATCCACTCTTCCTAGGACTCTATATATCTTCCTATCACTTTACTTTGTAAAAACAGAAGCTCTATCATCGTTTAGCTTTTGAAATATAATACATAGAAACCTCCTGAGACTTAGCAGTTTAAACAAAACATATTGTATATGAGAATGCAATAACGATGCGATTGATTCCATCCACCGTTACATGGCATCGCACCATATGCTTAATCCTTGACGTTATAGCCGCTTAACTTACCACTGGGACGACACCCAGGACAACACAAACCAGGGCATTGCACTGCCCTTCACTTTTCCATTCCCACCCACAAATCATTTTGAAATAGAACTATATCTGGTTAAGTTTCCCATGTCCGCCCTTGACCGTGGGCACGGCTATTCGAATAGTTTTGACTCTGCAGAGTTTGTACACTTTCACCACAAGCGATAATCCACCTGTTGCCCCACCTGATTCCTTGGTCGGTGGTCAAATAGATTATCACATGACTGCTCGGATATCTAGTTCCTCTAGTCATCTCACCCTATGGAAAGCGCCCACTTGCGGTGGGTCCCATACGTTGCGAGATGTTCACCACGGCTACCGGCATTATTCGGCTCCACCCCTCAATGCTAGTACGACTGGTGAACGTCACCCTCCACTCGGTGTCCCTTTAGGCCTCCTTTGCCCTTGCATAACCACTTCTATCCCCTACCGGTGAGATGAGTCGGGGAGTTTCGACATCGCTACTTAGCCAAGTTGTAATTTACAGACATGTGGTTGCACTGTTTTACGTGGGAGATCATGACAAGATTCAGTCCTTAGTATTACCTGGGCGGTTCTACCACACTCCATATTTGTGCTCCCACCGCACCACATACCAGCCCCCAAATCATCCGCCCAGATATTCAAGCAAGTTGAGGTTTTGGGAGCATAAAATAATCATGTCCAACACAAATACCGTCATTATCACCATGATTGCCCAAACCGCTTCTCATGATTGAAAATGTTGATGAGGCTTGGGGCATTTCAATACCGAGTGTCTATGCAAGACTAAGCATGGCATATAATTACGGACTTATTTTCGAAAGGATACTATTATAATTTTTGCTAGGGCGACAAGGTTCGCATAATCAATATTCAAAAGGGGGTATAATATTAATCAAGGCAACAATAGGCATATACTAGAATCTTGAATTAAACATGTAGTTGCACATAAAATAATAGCATGCAATTTGATAATTTAAACAAAAGTAATTTGCGAAAATGTAGGTTCAACATGATCAAAGTATTGACTACTTTGGCGCGGTTCACCATGGTCTTGAGCTCACACAATGCTTCCTCTTGGGCTTCGGTCTTTATCTTCACTTCGCTATCGATTACGCTTGATCTCTTGATTCTTCAGGACTCCAGTTGCTAATTATGTGCTAGATGACCGAATTCGAATAAAAGCAAATAACTCAAAAGACCCAAGTAAATCCGAATAAATTCATTTTGATCTTTGCTATGAGTTAATGGTGATTTGGGTGATTCGAGGTAAGGCTGGTGGTAGAATAGGATAACTTGATCTTTTTGTTAGCAATCTCTTTTATTATTTTACATTTATTTAGGAAGGTCCATGAGGTAGGTTAGACCTATGAATTGGTGTATTTTGTCGGGTGCTAATGTTCAGGGCATGCGATATATATACATATATATATATATACATAAGTAATGTTGGCAAATTTTAGCTTACCGAGTTAATCTCATAGTTTATGTTTTTAGTATTTTGTGGTATGATATTTTATGCACACTTAGTTATCGCTAGACATAGTTTTAATTTGAATTAGGATTCATTTATACGGGTCCTGGATTGTTATATGCACTTATGTTCAACATTATTAAATCTAGTGTTAAGATTTTGTTAATGGCACCACCGATTTTGTCTACACTTTAGTTATTATTATTAGGCTTAGCTTTATATTTATATATATATACATATATTTTTTTAAATTTATTTATCTAGCAAGGCTTGCTTTATAAGGTTACATTCCAATATTTTGTTATTTAGCGAAAGTCTACCACTAATATTTACTTTATGGTGGCCTGATAAATATTAGGGCATATTTGTTTATATTTTAATTGAGTGTAATCTTTATTAAATTTAGAACCATCTTTTGTTAATGCCTCAACTTAATAATTAGATTAAGACAAGTAATAAAGGTACATTACTTATTTATATATGGTAGTTAACCAAATATTAAATCCTAATTAGTCTCATCTACATCCTGATAAATTTGTTAGCTTCCATGGATTAATTCCATATTTTCCTTGATTTTTATTAACTGAAATGGATAAAAAAAATAAAAACAAAAATGGGGAAACGAAATGCGCCCGAGAGAGTTCGAACCCACGACCTGCCCTTTCATTACTGATTCAGCTAGCCAACTGGACGCCGCACCTTTTTGTGTGTGAAAGGGGGTTTCCAAAATAGAAGAAGCGAGTGCAGCCATGGAGCTCAAGCAGTCACCACGGACGGGGAGGCGGGCGCCTGGTGGCGGCGAGGGCTCCGGCGAGGGGAGGCCAGATGGGTGGGGTGCGTCGGCAAAATGGGTTCCGGGAGGCGTGGAAGCCGGTGGAGGAAGCGGCGGCCGGGGCAGCAGGTCGGCGGGCGGCCGCTCGGGCGGCGGTGAGGTGGGAAAGTGGCGGCGGCGACTAGAGGGGAAAAGGAAGAAGGTGGGACGCGCGGGAGCTACACGGGGTCAAGGGAAGTCTTACCATGCGTTGGGCCAAGCCGGAGCAAGTCCGAGGGGAGCCGGCGGCGTGAGTGGGTGGCGGCGCAGAGGGGTCCTCGTCGCCGGCGAGTTGGGGTGGGCCACGGGCCCAATCGATGGTGGGGACGAGTTGAGGGCATCGAGAGGAGTCTTCCCCGGCGAGGAATTGATGGGAGGTCGACTGAGGGAGAGGCGGCGGTGGAAATGGTGGCGGCGGCGGGGAGCACGCGCAGACAAGGCGGTGGGAAGAATAGGGAAAGGTGCGGAAGTTTGGGGAGGACCGGAAGTCCTCTTATGGCCGCAAGGGGGTCGGGCGGTCGGAGGACCGGGCGGCGGGACGGGCCGGGCGGCGGTGGAGGACCGCCGGGCCTTACCCAGCGTGGGGCTCGATGTGTGGAGGCGACGCTCGAGCGGCGCGTGCAGCAGATGTAGGCGCGGTGGCGTGGCGGTAGGCGCGCGCGCAGCGAGAGAAGAAGAGAGGCGACGTGAGAGCGCTCGGCCACGAGAGAAGAAAGGAAGAGGAGAAAAGAAGGAGCACGCGTGGGGAGGAGAAGAAAGGAGAAGAAGCGGGCGCTCGGGAAGTTCCAAAGAAGGGAAAGAGGAAAGGAGAGAAAAAGAGAGGGAGAGAAGAAAAAAGTGGGTCCCACATGGAAGAGAGGAAAAGGTAGAAATGGAACCTGGGACAAGAATGCTCATGCGAAATTTTTGAATTTAGATTTTTAATTTTAAAATTTTAATTTGTATTAGGTTTTATTTAATAATTTTTTTTTTTGCTATACATTAGATATAAATTTCTGAATGTCCAAATTTGGGTTTCGTATGCTAATTAAATTTAAAAGGAAGAATTTCTAGCTTCAACCTTTTGAGATCTTTTTACATATATATATATATATATATATATATATATATATATATATATATATTTCAACTATATATATATATATATATATATATATGGATTTCAACCTCAACCTCAACCAAAATTTTAAAGGAACACCATCAAAATCCAAATTCCAAAAATATATTGCCAATAATTAAAAAGCTTCGTATTTTCAAATTTAAATTTTCCAGGATGTTACAAACCTACCCCCCTTAAACGAATCTCGACCCCGAGATTCCGGTAGAGTAGAAAGAAAAGAGGTGAGGTTATATTGGCTAGCAATAGGTTTCCGGGTGTTGCTTGACGCATAGTTCTTTAGCTTCATAGGGAGGTGAAATCTGCACAATAGGGGTTAGCATTTGGAGAAGTCAAAAGGGAAGAGAGAAACCTTATTCTCCGGGATAGATCGTAGGCTTCCAAATACTTGTTCTTGACATTGTTGTCTTCACGTCATCGTCGAATGAAGTAGTCGCATTGTTTGGTGGACATGTGATTGTAGAGTTTTACATTGATAGGTGGGTGGCAATGATCCGTCTTAAGGGGTAGGGGCCTTAGGAATGCGGATGATGGGTATTTTGGTATGGTGGTCTTTCACTTTTGCTAGGGTCTTGCCCTTACTCTTGGGCTTTGACAAGCTTGATGATTTTAGCTAAGGGTACATCTCGTAATCCTTACCTCAAGAAGGTTTTTGGCTTTATGATCTCGTGTTCGGTTTGATTTGGCCAAACACAAGTTGCATCTCCGTAACACCGATACATCATATCGATACTCCCAAAAGTGATTACACGTCATAGTAGCCTTCTTTGGTCTACTACTACCCCTTAAAATAAATAGTTAAAGATATTAGTTATTCTTCCTAACCCACGCCTGATAAGTCCTTTGGCGACTTGGAGACTTGTCCGTTGTATCTCGGTTGCCTTGGTCCGCAGCACATGGAGCGAGGGGCAATCCTTGTCCTTCGCGAGAAAACATGTGATCTTGCTTGTTGGGCATGTTCTGGCGGGTGGTCTCCTTCAGGTATGTGACATTGACTTTTCTCATGTCCCTTCTCCCACAACGCCTACATGCTACTAGATTGATGAGTCGCGTCGTAATGATGTTTCTTCTTCGCAGCTGTAGCAAATATGTCCGGTTTGCCGTAAGTGAAACAGCTCCATGTCCAATTTGTCGTAGTGGAGGCTTGTGCTATGTCCTTCTTTGCCACACTCGTGCATATATTATTCATTGTAGCTTCTGGTCTAATGATAAAGCTTTTGCAACTTGTTCTTCTTCGTTGGGAGGGTCGATGGTGACGATCCATTATTCCTTGTCTTTCCTCTTGATGGGGCAATTCTTCACATAATGTCCCCGGTCGAGTCTCGGTCTTTCGCTCCGAGTGCCTTTATTTAGTGCGATCTTATTTTCACGATGATGGCCTCTCTTTGACTTTTCTCGTAGAGTGAATTCTTGTGACTACCGGTACACATGGTTGGGGCTATTGAGCATCAACTATTATTCTTCCCTCCTTGCTCCTGACGTGGCGGAATCCATTGGGCATGAGGTGAGAGGAACATCATGAGTCGTGTCACATCGTAGGTAAGATATGCTAACCCATTAGAATTTTTAAAAGAGTATACCCAATTTGGGGTGGTACAAACCACACAAAATTTTGAAAGCAAGCTTTTCCCATGATCATGAAATAGGACGCCTGAGGGCAAGAAGGCGGTGCAGGGGCCAAAGTGAAATCTTGCAACCATACAACGTCTATTCGGGGAAGCATACATAAGGGAGTATAGGGTTCATCTGCGTAGTTTATTGAAATCGAAACCATCTTATCTTCATGACGATCTTCAGCGTTCCTAACCTTAAATTTTTGGAGTAAGGGTACGAGATGAGGATCAAAAATTTTCTTCCCAAATCAATAGAAAGAAGAGGAAAGTATTTGGAGGTGATTGGCTTGATATCATTTCTTATTCAAGTATTATCATTATTAATATTATTATTTTAATGAATCTTTGTAGCAAAAATGAAGATTTTTCTTTCAACTAGGGGTGATAAAACGAAACAGGGGAAATAGGTTTTTACCCACATAACTCTTTCGAAGGTAACACCCCAAGGTTAACCCTTAGGATCTATTTTTGAAAAGCAAAGTCCTTGTTGGGGAAAGCTCTCAAGAAATAACTTGGTTTTGAACTATTTGAGAAACCAGAGTAAAGTTTTGAATAAGTTTTTGGTAAGTAGTTTAACTTATGAAAATTTCCTCGGAAGATCCGTGTTTGTCAAAATGAGTTTGAAAATGAATTTCGTAAACAATTTGATAATCTGTCCTCCAAGGATTTTTTTTTTGAAATAAAGCTTTAAATTCAAGCATCATGGCTATTGGCCCAAAATAGGTTTTCAAGGAGAGTTCGAGAAGTAAGAGAGTTCGTGGTACATGAGAAGTAGAAATGGCTAAGGCAACATATAGATGAGAGGAAATCTTCTAGGAGAGAGGAGATTGAGCAGTATAACTTAGATTTTTGAATATAGGTGTTGAGAAAGTAATTCTAATCATGAAACTAACGGCCAGGCTAACTAGGTCACGACCTGCAGTCGATATGCTCTGATACCATCCCTGTAGGGCCCCAGATTTTAATATCTGGAATCCCCTGTGATTTAATGCACTATTCCACGGATCGAGAGATAGTGCTCACGATTCGAAAAATGAATATCAAATACATACCATGCGGAAGCATAAATAAAATAGTAAACTTACTCATGGGCCGATTAGGCCGAAATCAGAAAATTGCAGCAGCGGAAGAACGAAGCACACATGTGGGACCTTCAGGACATGCCCACAGGCAGCCAACTGTAGGTTCGCGACCTAGCCCTCGACATCCTCATCTTCTTTATCATCATGACCTATAGTGTTGCTGAGGCGCAGTGATCTGATTCTTGAATCTGGATTTGTTGTGAGAGCGAGTGTGAGCACACTAACCACCGTGCTCCGCGAGCCAATACACAGAATGCAAATATATAGTATGCATGGCTTATCAAAGGAAAGGCTCGGGTTGTTTTATTTGCCAGAAATCGCTTTTGGTAGCATTGTTATTATTAAACCATAGTGTTATTGTTGCTACCTAAAACTTCCCACGGCGATTGCCAAATTGACTCACTTCACCAAATGACATAATTGACTTAATTCTCCAAAGACACAATTTTCTTACTAAATGTCGTCTAAGACTCCAAACAATGAGTGGCATCATTTAGCTAATCCACTGATCAAACCCTTTATATATATACATTCATTTTGAATCCACCAATGTCTTCACGTATTCCGAATTCATACTAGTCCAATCTTGTAATCAATATTCACCAACTCCCTACTCAATTCCAATGATTCCCTAATAGGATTACTTTTTAATCCACCGACATCATTCATATCAGAACTTTCTAACAAATCAATCTTTTCTGCTAATGATCCAAAACCATAAATGGCTCTTTCCATAATCATCCTTATTTTCATTATTTATCTCTAACTAATTCATCAATACTTCTGCACCAAGAATATCATTAATCTAGTTTATGCTTCAATTATCATATCTCCAAATTCCCTCAAATTCAAATCACCTATCTAGATCAATTTCTGTTAATCCCATTAAATCCAACAATTACCTTTACACTCTTCTAATTCTCCAAAATCATTGATCCAGTTATACTCCAATAATTATTATTATTCCTCCGATGTACCCAAAATTCAATTCATCCTTCCAAGATTTTAATCAAATCCTATCAATCACATTATTACTAACATCTCTCAAGAATTTATATTAGTGTCGTAATCCAACAATTTCTTTTGCACACTCTAATCTTCCAAAAATCATTTAAATCATCTTTCTAACCCATCCATTCATATAGACTCCACCGATTTATTTCTCCTAAACCTCTCTCTAATATTCTCTTTTTATAATCGGCATGAATCTACCAATCATCGTTATGTATTTACCACAACAGACATCCACTCTTCCTACGACTCTATTTATCTTCCTATCACTTTACTTTGTAAAAGCAGAAGCTTTATCATCGTTTAGCTTTTGAAATATAATACATAGAAACCTCCTGAGACTTAGCAGTTTAAACAAAACATATTGTATATGAGAATGCAATAACGATGGCGATTGATTCCATCCACCGTTACATGGCATCTCGCACCATATGCTTAATCCTTCAAATTATAGCCGCTTAACTTACCACCGGACGACACCCAGACAACACAAACCAGGGCCTTACATCGCCTTCACTTTTCCATTCCCACCCACAAATCATTTTGAAATAGAACTATATCCGGTTAAGTTTCCCATGTCCGCCCTTGACCGTGGGCACGGCTATTCGAATAGTTTTGACTCTGCAGAGTTTGTACACTTTCACCACAAGCGATAATCCACCTGTTGCCCCACCTGATTCCTTGGTCAGATGGTCAAATAGATTATCACATGACTGTTCAGGATATCTAGTTCCTCTAGTCATCTCACCCTATGGGAAACTGCCCACTTGCGGTGGGTCCCATACGTTGCACGGGATGTTCACCACGGCTACCAGCATTATTCGGGCTCCACTCCCCTCAATGCTAGTACGACTGGTGAACGTCACCCTCCACTCGGTGTCCCTTTAGGCCTCCTTGCCCTTGCATAACCACGTCTATCCACTACCGGTGAGATGAGTCGGGGAGTTTCGACATCGCTACTTAGCCAAGTTGTAATTTACAGACATGTGGTTGCACTGTTTTACGTGGGAGATCATGACAAGATTCAGTCCTTAGTATTACCTGGGCGGTTCTACCACACTCCATATTTGTGCTCCCACCGCACCACATACCAACCCCAAATCATCCGCCCGATATTCAAGCAAGTTGAGGTTTTTGGGAGCATAAAATAATCATATCCAACACAAATACCAGTCATTATCACCATGACTGCCCAAACCAGTTTCTCATGATTGAAAATGTTGATGAGGCTTGGGGCATTTCAGCGCCCCGAGTGTCTATGCAGTACTGAGCTTGGCATATAATTACAGACTTATTTTCGAAAGGATACTATTATAATTTTTGCTAGGGCGACAAGGTTCGCATAATCAATATTCAAAAGGGGGTATGATATTAATCAAGGCAACAATAGGCATATACTAAAATCTTGAATTAAACATGTAGTTGCACATAAAATAATAGCATGCAATTTGATAATTTAAACAAAAGTAATTTGCAGAAAATGTAGGTTCAACATGATCAAAGTATTGACTCGCCTGGCGCGGTTCACCGCGGTCTGGAGCTCACACAATGCTTCCCCTGGAGCTTCTGGTCCTTATCTTTACTTCGCTATCGATTACGCTTGATCAGTTGATTCTTCGGGACTCCAGTTTCTAATTACGCGCTAGATGACTGAATTCAAATAAAAGCAAATAACTCAAAAGATCCAAATAAATCCGAATAAACTCAATTTGGTTTTATTATGGGTTAATGTGTGATTGGAGGCAAAGTCGATGGTAGAATATGATGACTTGATCTTTTTATTAGCAATCTGTTTTTATCATTTTACATTTATTTAGGAAGTTCCATGAGGTAGGTTAGACCTATGAATTGGTGTATTTTGCCGGGTGCTAAAGTTCAGGGCATGCGATATATACATATATATATATATATATGTATATCATAAAGTAATATTTGCAAATTTTAGCTTACCGAGTTAATCTCATAGTTTGTGTTTTTAGCATTTTGTGGTATGATATTTTATGCACACTTAGTTCTCGCTAGACATAGTTTTAATTTGAATTAGAATTCATTTATACGGGTCCTGGATTGTTATATGCATTTATGTTCAACATTATTAAATCTAGTATTAAGATTTTGTTAATGGCACCACCGATTTTGTCTACACTTTAGTTATTATTATTAGGCTTAGCTTTATATGTATATATATATATATTTTTAAATTTATTTATCTAGCAAGGCTTGCTTTATAAGGTTATATTCCAATATTTTGTTATTTAGCGAAAGTCTACCACTAATATTTACTTTATGGTGGCATGATAAATATTAGGGCATATTTGTTTATATTTTAATTGAGCGTAATCTTTATTAAATTTAGAACCATCTTTTGTTAATGCCTTAACTTAATAATTAGATTAAGACAAGTAATAAAGGTACATTACTAATTTATATATGGTAGTTAACCAATATTAAATCCTAATTAGTCTCATCTACATCCTGATAAATTTGTTAGCTTCCATGGATTAATTCCATATTTTCCTTGATTGATTTTTTTTATTAACTGAAATGGATAAAAAAAATAAAAACAAAAATGGGGAAACGAAATGCACCCGAGAGAGTTCGAACCCACGACCTGCCCTTTCATTACTGATTCAGCTAGCCAACTGGACGCCGCACCTTTTTGTGTATGAAAGGGGGTTTCCAAATAGAAGAAGCGAGTGCAGCCATGGAGCTCAAACAGAGAGTCAGCCGGCCGGGACAGGGGAGGCGGGGGCGCACGGCTGGCGGCGAGGGCTCCGGCGAGGGGAGGCCAGATGGGTGGGGTGCGTCGGCAAAATGGTTTCCCGGGGAGGCGTGGAAGCCGGTGGAGGAAGCGGCGCGGCCCGGGACGGCGCAGGTCGACGGGGGCGGCCGCTCGGACGGCAGGCGGTGAGGTGGGAAAGTGGCGGCGGCGACTAGAGGGGAAAAGGAAGAAGGTGGGACGCGCGGGAGCTACACGGGGTCAAGGGAAGTCTTACCATGCGTTGGGCCAAGCCGGAGCAAGTCCGAGGGGAGCCGGCGGCGTGAGTGGGTGGCGGCGAGAGGGTCCTCGTCGCCGGCGAGTTGGGGTGGGCCACGGGCCCAATCGATGGTGGGGACGAGTTGAGGGCATCGAGAGAGTCTTCCCATGAGGAATTTATGGGAGGTCGGCCGAGGAGAGGCGGTGGAAATGGTGGCGGCGGGGGGAGCACGCGCAGACAAGGCGGTGGGAAGAATAGGGAAAGGTGCGGAAGTTTGGGGAGGACCGGAAGTCCTCTTATGGCCGCAAGGGGGTCGGGCGGTGCGGAGGACCGGGGCGGGGACGGACCGGGCGGCGGTGGAGGACCGCGGGCCTTACCAGTGGGGCTCGATGTGTGGAGGCGGCGCTCGGCGGCGCGGCAGATGTAGGCGCGGTGGCAGGCGGAGTAGGGCGGCGGCAGCAGAGGAAGGAGAGAGGCGGCGGAGAGCGCTCGGCCACGAGAGAAGAAAAGGAAGAGGAGAAAAGAAGGAGCACGCGCGTGGGGGAGGAGAAGAAAGGAGAGGAAGCGTGGGCGCGCGGGGAAGAAAAAGAAAGAAGGGAAAGAGGAAAGGAGGAAAAAAGAGAGGGAAGGAAGAGAGAAAAAGAGAGGGTCCCACATGGAAGAGAGGAAAAAGGTAGAAATGGAACCTGGGACAAGAATGCTCATGCGAAATTTTTGAATTTAGATTTTTAATTTTAAAATTTTAATTTGTATTAGGTTTTATTTAATAATTTTTTTTGCTATACATTAGATATAAATTTCGAATGTCCAAATTTGGGTTTCAGATGCTAATTAAATTTAAAAGGAAGAATTTCTAGCTTCAACCTTTTGAGATCTTTTTTACTATATATATATATATATATATATATATATTATATATTTTATATTTCATAGATTTCATAGATTTCCAACTGTTGGAACCTCAACCAAAATTTTAAAGGAACACCATCAAAATCCAAATTCCAAAAATATATTGCCAAATAATTAAAAAGCTTCGTATTTTCAAATTTAAATTTTCCAGGATGTTACAGTTTGAGAGTATCAACTTTGGCCTTAGGTGTCTTGTGGCTTCTGATTTTCATGATCTAGTATTGTGGCATCATATACTTGGATATATATATTTCAATTACTTGACTAGAGTCTGTGGTAAGTACCTTATTAGAGGATTGCCTAGAATTAAGAGTTGCAAGGACCTAATTCGCACACCCTGTAGATATAGTAAGATGATTTCTACTTTATATTCTCCTCTTACCGTAATGATGATCGATGGACCTAGATAACTCTTGTTCTGTTAGTCCCTCTAGAGTCTAGTCTATAGGAGGGAAATGATATATGCTTGTCATCGGTATTTTTGAGTACATTTCTTACTTCTAAGGATGAAACCTTTGGTTGCTTTAAAGAGTTGACACTTAGATTAACAGTTGACCTCTTAGGAGCCTTGATAGTCATTAAGAGTGATAATAGCATATAATTCAAGAACTAATCTTTTCCCACTTTTTGCACTGAGAGAGGTTTAGAGCACCAGTTCTTCTCACCTAGAGTTCCCTAGTAGAATGGAGTTGTAGAGAGAAAGAATATGACTATTGTAGAGATGGTTAGAACCATGCTAGATGAGCATAGCACTACTATGAGGTTTTGGACTAAGACGATTTCTACTGCTTGTGCGAACGAATCGAATGCCGATAGGTCGATTCGAAAAAGCGACGAAGAAACTATCATATTTATTTATTCAGAGAAAATTATAAACTAAAAAGAAAGGATCTACGGAATTTGTCCAATACAGAATTAGAAGCCTGACAAGATCAACATCATTCATGTGAGCGTACGATTCGTTGCCGTATAGCAAGGCCTGCCACGATGAAGTCAACCCCTGGCACCGTTAATCATGGGAGGATCCACATGGATAGATGCAACTAGGCAGAATAAATTGAGCCATTTGCGTCCTTAATTGTGTGCATGTGCGTTTCTTTACACTGTGTATGTTCAGACTTCAGGGATGAGGCGTGGACATCGCAACTTGGCCGTTGCCGATGCCATGCCCTCATCCATGGTCAACGCTGCAACTTGTCGCTTCGTATGAAGGTTCCTGGGTCACAACATAACCTATCTCCTCCCTCCCAACTGTATACTCCCTATTGCAAGTATTATCACTATTGCAAGAGTATTATTTCTGTCCCTTAATATAAATTTGATATGTATATCTAGAAGGTATATTATAAGTAATATTTAATATAAACATATTATATATATCTCTAATAGAAAGAACAATGCTATGTCTAACTAATCTGAGCAACTATACTCTAATTACATTAAATATTATTTAAATAATATGCTTTCTAGTATACACGCTGGACTTATATTACTGAATAAAGGGAGTAGTATATAAACTACTTGTACATATGCTAATCAAGAAGAGGATACACATGATCTTTTGGTTAGGCAGACATGATTTTATTTGACCATGTTGTTAGTTAAGTGGTTAATGAACAAAAGTGGTGATGTGTGGGTTACATAACCTGCCTTTACGATATTGACTTTGCAGGCAATGAAGTAAGCAATCGGTGTATCTGTGCACGGCCCCGCTTGATCTTGTCATCGCCACCGTCCAGGCGTGTCTTAGAACCCAAGCATGAAATGTTGGTGTGAAGTGCAAATCAGGCACAAAATATGGATTTGCAATTTTGCATGCGCCATATAGACCGCATGAAACAAATTAACAGTCCTTTTTTTTAGCACTTGACTTTTGTTCATAAAAAGGAAATTGCAATTTCACGAATGGTTAATTAGTGGCAATGTTTACACTCGACGTACATCGATCAGAAAAAACTCATATGGTGCACCACCAACTAACATCGATCACGCAGTACGTACGAAAGATGGACACGGGAACATTCGAGATTGCGAGAACTAATCAATGGAACTTCGAAAAAAATCCGAAAAAAAAATCCAAATCCAAGCCTGCTATTGCTGTACATTGCATGCACACAAACACTCTTAAGTAAGCAAGCAAGAACGAGCTAATTAATTAAGCAGCTAGCTAGAACGAACCCGTGGACGTCGTCACGGCTCGAGATGGATCGGCAGCACCGTGTTCCGCGAGCTCCGGCCGAGCCCGAACGACGACAGCAGCCGCCGGAACCGCCCGCTCGTCTCACCGCCGCAGCCGTTACCGACGTTGCTGGTGTCGGCCACATCGGCACGGCTCGGGCCGGCCTCCAAGCTGCCGGGCTCCTTCTGTGGCTTCCGGCCGAGATCACCGAGGAAGCAATCCATGGACAAGGACCGCCTGATCGGCTCCTGCGCGACGCCGCTCCGCTCTTGCTTCGGGAACCGGCACGAGCTCCCGTGACCCATTCTCGCAGCGACGTCGATGCGCATCTCGCCGGGCAGCTCCCGGCCGGACGCGCCGTGCTCGTCGCGGGCCGCTGGGGCCGGGCCGACTGGGCCGGTGACCACCGTCCGGCAGAGCGGGCAGCTGACGTTGTGGTGGAGCCACGTGTCGATGCAGTCGATGTGGAACACGTGGGAGCAGGTCGGCAGCATCTTGAGCCGCTCCTCCGGCACGAACTCGGACAGGCAGACGGCGCACTCGAGAGTCGTCGACGCCGACCGGACCCGGCGGTACTTGACGACGGGGAGCGCGGCCACGACGTCTGGGTCGAGCCCGCCGGGCAGCTCGGCATCGTAGTCGGTGAAGAAGACGGCGGAGACGCGCTCCACCAGCTCGCCGTGGCGCGAGCGGTGGAGCAGGCCTGACCCGGGCCCGCCGCGGGCTCCAACGCCCCGGAGCCAGCAGCGGACGACGAGGAAGTAGTAGCTGACGAGGATGAGCGAGGTGACCATGAAGCCGATGGCGATGACGATGGCGATGGGGAACCCCGCCGACGAGCTGATGTACGGCGGCGGGGAGTACGCGTCCGGCGGCGCTATGGGCGCGTCCGCCATGGCCGCCGCATCCATTGTTGCTCTGATCTGCTAGCTAGACCGATCGATCGATCAATGCCTCTGCACAGACTGCTCGCTAGGATGAATCGGAGCAAGAAATGAAGAAATAGGAGGAGGAGAGGAGGTGGTGGGAAGGGGGCAAGGAGGGAGGAGGGAGGTTGAGCAAGCGAGTGACCGCGTGCGTTGCGTCGGTTCTTTTTAGGCATGTTTTTTTATTTCTTTCTTATGTTTTTTAAATTTTATCTGTACGTTTGTGAGAGATCATATGTAAAAGAATAGCTTTGTATAACTTTAATTGATATAACTAAATTTAATACAGTGTCTACTATAATATATTTATAAATTTATTTTAAAAATATATTATTTAAAAATTAATTAGTAGTTTAAACCTTAACATAAACCGTTTGGAAGGCAGATGAGAACTGCACCGCGCCACTTGCGAAAGAGACAACTAGCAGTATTCTTTAGGGCCGGACAATTTTTAAATGCTTTTTATATGGGTGGGAAGAGGAGGCCGCGACGGCGATGGCTGAGCTGTGGCCTGTCGAGTCAACTCACGACGTGCCGATGTGTGCGTGACGTCATCCGCATATCGCGGTCTCGGCGGCTCATCGTGTGCTCCTGCATCGGAAGCAACATGCGGCAACACCGCAACACGCACTGTCCCTCTCTTGGTCTTGCTCCGAGATTTGTGCGCTCCCCTCCCCCTCTGTGTCACGAACCCGGCGGGGCTCAGGTTTCCGGTGGCGGCGATGCGGCTTGGAGGCAGCGGTGGCGCGGTGCGGCTTAGATAAGATGTAATCTAAGCGGGTATGAATGGGTATTATTTATTTTATTTTTTTTCTATATTTTTTTGAAGTTGGAGTCGTACACGGATAATATCGGATATCTATTTCTCCATTTCGTACCTGTTCCATAATCTTTTGGACGGTCGATTGGATAAAAATTATCCGCTTATTTACACAGGACATTGGACAGTATAGTACAATCAGAGCGAACATGGAGAGACTAATTACTGAGATGTTGAAGGAAGAACATTTAGTACTCCCGCTTATTTAGATGTGACAATCTGTTTATATGTTATTTTCTTCCTAGGTAATGTTATAACAGACTTTCTCATATTATTTGATATATGGATATATACGGACGGATACCACTTATCTCTATCATATTCCATATTTTTTTCTCGAAGTCAGAGTCGAACACTTTGGTCGGTCAACGAACGAAAATTATCCGCTCCGTTTGTATCGCTATGCTCTGGTGCGTCTCCAGCAGAGAAGAGAATGAGTGAAGGAGAGATAGACACGAATCTCGAAGTAAATGGGAGGGCCAGGGCAGCGGAGGCAGCTAACCATGCTCCTCGAAAATCCACTCTGCTTCTAGATCCACCCTTCAATTAAGTCAGGCTAGGCTGTTTGCTAGAAATATGTGATTATCACCTGAGTTCATTCTTTTGACAGAACAGCTAATTTTAGCCCCATTTGAAATACAAAAATTCACAGAAATTTTATAAAAAATAGCTAAATTTCCATATAAATTAGGAAAAGAAATTCATGCGTTCTAAAATAGGGCCTTAAGCTGGTAATTTATATAGAGCTAGTTTTTGTATGAGTGTTGATAAACATCACTGGATATTTTCTTTCTAAATATCATCCAGATTTATGACCATTGAATTAGAGATTCAACGGCCATGAATTCTCTCCTCACCCCCTCCAAAAAAAATCTCCCCCTCCTCCAAAAAAAAAGAGGCCGTTTGATCTCTAATTCAACGATCTTAAATTTGGATGATTGTTAGAAAGAAAACATACAGCTGATATTTTTGTATTCCGTTGGCAATACGCACATACATAGATCTAACAGTCAATGTGCAACAGTGAGTACCATATTTTGTAAGTTTTGATCCAACCTCTTCGTGTTTCTATACGTTTTCGCAGGAGGTTGTGCCTGTCCAGCGGCGTATCCAATTTGGTAATACACGCATGCATCAGCACCCAGCAGCCTGTAGTAGTTCGAATGGCGAAACCACACTTGTCTTTTGAAGCATACGTAATTATCTGATTAATTAGAAATCAGTGCCAACTAATCAACGGGTGATTGGGCTTAATTAATACAAACCACGACCGTGTCGTCAAGCCATATCATCTTAATCGTATCATTATGGTGCTGTCGGTCGCCACCGCTGGTGTCAATTGCTTCACTTTCTATTGTTACGTACCTACCGTCGCGTATGCCTAATTGAAGCAGCTCCCGTGGATATTACCAAACATGAGTTTCAAATTAGCTGCTGTTGTTATGTATTTGTTGAACTAACGCATCGATTTTATATACGTCCTACTTGTGTAAATCAAGAATAAGGTTGTTAATTATAACGGAAAACATAGTGTTAGAGGAGCACACGAATCGACCTGTCTATGACAATTTGGTATTATGTTCTCGTTTTAATTTTCAGAGTGCAGTTACATGCTAACATGTATATCTACAGTCATGTTTTTCGGCTGCGACCAGAGGTGGAGCCACATCCCAAACATGGTAGGCTTCAGCTCGGGGTGTGAAAAATTATCTAGTGTACAACCCGGGTAAATTCAGTCCAGCCTAGGTAATATTTTTATGATCCAACCTAGATAATCTAAATTATTCCACCACTGAGTCCGAGACGTAACCAAATCCTGGCTCCGTCACTGGCTGCGACTGATGTTTTTTAACCCTAGCATGAGAGTTTGTGCGAATGAATTAAATACCGATAAACTTCTTGAAAACAACAACGAAAAAACTATCCTATTTACTTATTTAGAGAAAACTATAAACTAAAAAAAGGGGCTGTACATATATATCGACTTGCGAGAGCCTCATACCATTGAACAAATAATCCATCATGGGTTGCCAGCTGCTTAAGTTCTTACTTAATCTGGAATTGCACGCTGATTGAATTTGAAAAACCTGCGCTAGCCATTTCAGAAAGTTCAGTACACGACCACTAGTTTTTGCCCTGCTCAATATGGCTTATGGCTTAAAGCTTAAGCTTATTTTTGCACTATTCATAATTTCGTTTTTTTTCTGAATTTTTGACTTTTTGAGTTTTTGTCGGTTCTTTTTTCTCGTATTCGTTATGCGTTGTCTCGTGATGGGCTAACATATTTTTATATTTTCAATTTTTAAATTTAATTATGTTAAATAAGCCTCTCTCAGCTACAGTGTTTTTTTCAGCCAGCTACAGTGTTTTCAGCCATAAGCTTTCAGCTTCCAGTTCGGAAAAGAAAATATGTGTGCTAATGCCATTCTTTTTTTTTTGAGAGGAAGCTAATGTTATTCATAATTAATGAAAAAGAAACCTAACCTCCATGGGCCCTTCCAGGCTTCGGGCTCTCGCTTGTCCTTTGCTTTTTTTCAGTGTCTTTCTTTAATAGGTTCTTTATTTATTCCTCGTTGAATTTTGCACAAAACCGAAGCCACCTTGGACAATGAGGTCCATGTGGTCAGCAACTCAGCATTTCGCAGCCCAAAACGCGGCTGCGAGTTCAGCCTTTCTTTTTCTTTTTTCTTTTTTTGCCTTCTTCTAGGTTTGAAACACAGAATTGGCATCGTTTGACAAGTGGGCTGTACGGTTCTTTCTTCGTTTGTTTCAGCGAGACAAAAAGAAACAAGGGAACGGTTGTATACCTGTGGCCCTGTTCTTTTTAGCTTCTAAAAGTTGTTTTTTGATTTTTCTATAGTAACTAGCTTTTAAACGGATTATTTTTTAAAAAATAGAGTCTACTAGTTAATTGTAGTACATACTTTACTGACTTCATTTATATTGGTAAAAATCGCACGTGAGTTTCTGTTACTCTGTAATCTCTAGCACAAACAGCCCAAAAGTCACAAGTCGCAGCAAAAAAGAACAGGCCTTGTATCTGCTCCAAGGGCAGTGTAAACCATATACAACGGCTCCAATCCGACCAAGAGTTATTTTTTAGAGGACAAGCCCGGCCAATACATAGTGTCTGTTTTTTTTTTTGCTAAAACTTATGACTTTTATACTATAATTAATTAGTAAGCCTTATCTTGAAAACATACTCCGTTTAAAATCTAGTTATTGTAGAAAAACTGAAAAGCAGCTTTTAGAAACTAAAAAGAACATGCTCATAGTTTGAACACAAAGAAAATTAAGAGAACTTGCCACTGCACATCGCATTCAGGGAATATATCCAGTGCAATGCCCATTTCAGTGATAACATGCTAATAGCACTGAGGACCGTTGGATCCAAGCCGGACGGCCATGATCCAGGTGGGGAATGCATGGCTCACTTATGGTTATTTGTGGATAACCCCACGCAGCTTTTTGTTTTGTCACAAAATTAAACCCCCTCGCCCACCTTCGGATAAACCCCCCACGCGGCAAAGCTCTAGGGTTAAGGAACCAGGTGTAACATCAAGGAGGTCGACTAGAGGGGGTGAATGGACGGTTTTAAAAATTATCTCTTCCATTTCAATTATTTCTATTTGACTAAAACCAAGTTAATAATGCAGAAAGTTAACTCAATTTAGTATAACACAAATACAGTCTAAATAAACTAAGTTCACCTAAGTGCACCAACGCCCTAAATCTATCTCAAGGTTTGCAATCCTAAGACGACGACCAATCAATTTAATTCTATGAATATAAATTACTTAAATGTAAATTTAGCACAAGAAAATAAATCACAATGACACGGTTTCTTTTTACCGTGGTGTTCGGAGACTTGTCAGTCTCCCCTAGTTCACGTTGAGGTAAGCCTAAATGAATTGGATCGGCTCCATAAATTAAGTCAATCACCTTAAATCCACTAGTGGTAGCTCTTTCTCGTTCCGAGTACGTGAGCTCCAACATTCACAACTCGCCGGGTTTTCTCACATCCTTCTTTGAGAAGATCATCGCTTACGACGCCTCCAACGCCGTCTAGGAGTTGACAAACTCCAAGAGTAATAAGTCAAGTCTCTTGCTTGACTCTCACCACCTCTAGATACAACATATGCAATCTAGAGCCTTTCTTTTTGCTCACAAGGTGCAACACATGCACAATTGAGGGAGGATCTCATACTAGTCCAAGAGGATGAAATGGAGTGCCAAAGGTTCTTCTCCAACCAGCTATAAGGGGGTATATAAGTACCCACACCATAAAAACTAGTTGTTAGAAGTAAAACCCGTGAAACATCAGCATTTTCAAAAGTACCATCGGCAAAACTTTGGTACTTCCGCTCTCCTTGCAACGGTCAGAAAACTAGCCATTATTAGCAAAATTGAAAATACTGCTGCACAAAGTCCGATACTACCGATCATCGGAAGTACCACTCCATGCATGTGGAACTATCGATTTCACGGGGAGGAGAAGATCCCCACAAAGGTGTCTCTCTAGAAAAAATATACCGCAGGGTTTTTGGAGCTTCCAAAGTCCGATAGTACCGCTCACACAGAGCCGGTAGTTTTGATGTTCGGTAGTATCACGCAACACATGACTGTAGTTCCGATATTCGGTAGTACCGCGCCACACAGGTCGGTAGTTACGATTTTTCTGATAAATGCATATATGCTTCAACAAATCTAGCAAAAACACATTTATAAATTATAGTATCATGCACACAAGCATCAACCATGATTTCCAACAAGTTGCAAAATATATTTGCAGACTTTTGGAATGATGATACAAGGTATAGGTACATGGACTCTTCACGTTAAAACACGTTTGCAAATCTAAGTCACATGCTACAATGATTATGTATGAGCTTCAATTATTTGCAAAACATATTTGCAAATATAAGCCTCATACCACAAGGAGTAGGAAACATGGACTTCAAATACTTACAAAACACATTCACAATGTATAGTCCCATCTTACAAGGATTCAACACATGAGCCCTAACTATTTGCAAAACACATTCACAAATACAAACATCATGCTACGAAAAGCTAGAGCAAGTAAGGTTAAGCTATCAACACATGATGAGACTGAAACTACTAGATATGACCCTCTTAATAGTACGACAATTTATACTAGCAATCTGGTCTTCTAACCAAACATCATGACCGGTAAAAGACTGAAAACACATTGTTAGCTCTAGCTAGTTATATGTAGCCTTGAGTAACCTCTTTAAGCTTGATGACACATACCTTCACTTTAAATCTGGATCATTGTCTTGTTATACATCAACTCATGATACATCATTTACTTGAACTCCATCAACACATGATGGGTCATTACTTGACTTGATGATCAACACACGATCATCTCCTCTTAGATATGTATCAACTCATGATGCATCCTCTTCTTCATGGCCTTCAACTCATGAAGCCATCTTTCATCTTGACTTGATGATCTTTAACACATGAAGTCATCCCAAGTTGTTCTTATTTGTTGAACACAACCTATTAATCTAACTCATGGAAAATGTTAGTCCATAAATCAATTGTCATTAATTACCAAAACTTCACCATTAACTCATAATGGAGGCATTAGTTTCTATAATCTTTTTTTGGTAATTCATGACAATCTTAACAAATAGTGAGATAAGATATTAATTTGCGAGTATACAACATGTACACAATAATTGTATACTCTAGAAGAAGCTTTTAAAGCAATTAACTTATTTGAATAGAAATGTTTGTCTTTGAGATTAATTGCTAGTAAAGCTTACACATCCGGTTGTCATTAATCATCCGATCATTAATACATAATGAAGAAACTAGATGACAACCCGTTTGCAAATGATTGAGTTCACGTCAATCATGAGTATATATGAATTACACAAGCTATATATACTCAAAAGATATATTTCAAAGTAAAGATCCTTAATATGTGGAAAAAGGACATGGATCAACACTAATGAAGCTACAAAATATAGAATGAACTCTCTCTAAACGTGTGCATACAATAATGTAATGGAAAAATATATACATATTTAAGTTAAACTATTTTGTGAAGTTCAATATATGTTTTGGATCGGAGGAATGCAATAAGATATAAGAATGTGATGTCGAATGCATACCTCTTATGATTTTCACATTTTTATCTAAATAAGACTAAGCAATATCATAATCAATAAACAAGTTAGTCTCACAATGTGATGTCTTATTATTTTCACCTTTTTCTCTTGGCATGGCCCCCTTTTCCCTTATTCTTTTTTTTTCTGGCCCACTCTGGCCCATGGCTTTTTGGCCTACAATCGGCCGGCTCAATTGGGAGAAGGGGTAGGGTTTCCCTACCCCTGTTCATGCATAGAGCGGCTTGGCATTCGGCTGGGGCTGGTGACGGCGGAGTGGGGCAGCCGAGGACCAACGATGGAGGTGTGGGGCAGCTAACGGGCCAGCGGCCGTGTAGGGCCAGGCGCTGCGGGTAGCGGCGACAGATTGTGCGGAGGTAGGCGATGCCCTATGCAACGGCGGGCGATGGCTCGCTAGACCGCGCTACGGTGGCTCACGTGGCGGCAGTGAGGGGGCCGAGCGGCGGTACACCATTTTAGTGGTGGTTGGCGACGCAGGGCCGAACGACGGCTTTCAAGCGGCGGCGGCGGCGGGCCGAAAGGCGCTCTTGTGGCGGCGGCGGCCGTGGCGGGCCGAAGCGCCGCTCTTGAGGCGGCGTATGCGGGCGCAGAACGCACCATTGCTCGGTGGCGCATGCGGGCGGCGCGAGGCGCGGTGGCTTGGCAGCACAAGTGGGCGCACAACGCATGGTGACTTCGACGGTGCATGCGGGTGGCGCAAGGCACGGCAGTCGGTGGTCGTGCGAGGTCGGTACTGATACGCACGGTGAGCGGCGACAACCGGAGCGTTGCGAGCGACAGTGACCGTGGCGTGCGGTGAGCAACCAGCCAGTGCGCATACGGGCGCTCGGGGAGTCGGTGGTCAGGGCGCGCAGCGAGTAGCCGGTAGTGGCGCATGCGGGCGCTCAGGGAGCCGGCGGTCATGGTGCGCACAGTGAGCGATGGCCTAGCCACATGTGGGTGGTCGATGGTGCGGCCATGTGCGTTCGTCGCGGTGTGGCAGCTACTGAGGTGCGTGCGGTGTGCGGTGCGGCACGACCATGTGCAGGTGGCCGGTAGTATAGTTCTTGATTTTTTCAATCTAGTGCAAGCAACATCTACTCTTTTCATGCGATCTATTGATTGGTATTGTGCTGACAATTTCAAGTCTGCTCGCGGTAGATTAGAGCGGGTTTGCACCGTAGAAAATAGTCTAGAAAGCGAAATTTATAGAATTAAAGCGATCTAGATAGGTAAATAATCTACGAATGATTACCTTGCGATCCACTGGAGCGATTCGTACTGATAACGTGTTGAGAAATCGTCGCTGGCGAGTCCAGTCCAATCGATTCCTCCTATGCAAAGAGATTGATCAATCACAGAGTAGTGCAAGATAATAAAAGATTAAACACAAAGAGAGATAGGGAAACTCATTTTCTTTATTGTTTTTTACTTCTCCAAGTACAATATTTAATCATTATGATCCACATTTATAGACTAGGTGAGAAGGTGCCCATCATGGGTCAGATGTGCAGGCCCAAACCCAGTTTCCCAATAGGACGTACCATAGCGTGGCCCGGTGAAGAACTGGAGATGCATGCAACAACCAGCTGCCAACCAACCAAGAATCATGAGCGCGGTGCAGATTCCTCACGCGCCGGCGCCGCATGAGCAGGGGAGAGCATCTGCAACACACAAGAAATGGCGGGCTGGCCCACACTAGTTGGGTTTCCCATGCAGCTCGTTTACTGGTGGAAGGGCCGCGGCCCAATGGATGTGCATATTGATTTTTGTTTATAGCGTCTACTTAGAGTTATTGAAAGTTAATATAAATATATTGCTTCTCAAAGCAACTTCTTCATTTATTTTGCTTCCATCTCGCTGCAGAGATAAGTCAGAGGGGGTCACAGGAGTATCACACACTCTACCCCTCTCGCTCCCATCTCACGTACGCATCTCTCTCTCACTTTTTTTCTCGCGTACGCATCTCTCTCATTATTCCCACCGCTCACGTGTTTCTTTTAAAAACTATTTTTTCAGTCACTATTACTTATTTTTAATCAAAAGCTATAAACTGCAAAGAAGACCGAATTCCCCTGTCCGCCTGGCTACCGCTCAGGCTAGGCGGGACTGAGGGTCCTTTTGGTTGGGCTTTTGGCTTCGGCTTTTAGCCTTAAAAGCCAAAGGTCCAACCAAATGGGTTGCTTTTGGAAGCAGCTTTTTCAAAAGCAGCTGCTTTTCCGTAGTATATTTTTGAAAGCTGTTTTGATTTTGCTTTTAGCTTTTGGCTTTCTGCTTTTGGAAATAAATTGAATAAAACTTTTTCATAGTTGTTTTAAAAGAGATAAAGACAAAAAGTATATTTTATACTTGTTTAACCAAACAGCTTTCAATTTTTTTACAGCTCACAGTCCACAGCAGCTTTTTCACAGCTCATAACCCACAGCAGCTTTTTCCCACAGCCACAGCTCAACCAAAAGGACCCTGAAGTGGAGCCCGAGTGGAGCATAACTGGCCCAAAAGGACCGGCCCAACTGATGCTGTGCGTCCTGACTCGTAAGGATGGTGCGTACGCGTAGCCAGCCTAGTAGAGTTCGAGCATTTCTGCCCAAGCGAAGGAGCAATGGCGCCATATCTGCCCCCAATATTTCCAAGGAATTCGACATGATTATTTGTTCGGTTTTGCTTATTGGTGTTGTCCCAAACCTTTTAGATAGGAATCTTCCATGAAGATCTTAATCCTCTAGGATTCCAAATTTTTTTTCTCCGGTTCAAACATCTCTTAAATTTATTCCTGCACGAACTAGGTGGCCTTTTGTAGGAATTCAAGCGTTTTTATTGACAAATTTTCGTAAACAAATACGACTCTGGGTTTAGGACAAACCGAATTGTCTCTAGACGTCAGCCCAGGCAACGTTATCGTCGTCGACGTTCTCCTTGGAGATCTCCTCAAGCGACTTGCCCTTGGACTCCGGCACCAGCAGCGACATGAGCATGCCAAGGAAGTTGGTGCCGGCGAGCACGAAGAGGGCGTTGCGGATGCCGATGCCCCGCGAGTACCCCGCGTCGGGCTTCGTAGGGTCCTGCGCTGCGTACAGGAACCCGAACGCGCCAATGATCGCGCCTGCCTTACCGGCCGCAGCGGAGATGCCGTGGCACGTGGACCGGAGCCTCGCCGGGAAGATCTCGGCCGGCACGATGAACGTGGTGCTGTTGGGCCCGAAGTTGGCGAAGAAGAAGGTGAGCCCGTAGAGCACGACGAAGCCGGTGTGGTGCGACGGGTGCGTCCAGTGCTCGTACGGCGCCGCGAGCGCGAGCATGAACACGGTCATCATGGCGAAGCCCGTGATCTGGATCCAGAACCTGCCGATGATGTCGATGAAGGCGACGGTGAACCAGTAGCCCGGGATGGTGCCGCAGAGCGCGATAAGCGCCTGCGCGCGGGCGATGCGGTACAGCTCCTCGATGGCGTTCATGGTCCTCGCCGGCGGGATCCACCCGACCTTGCTGAAGATGTCCTTCTGGAACAGGTTCTGGCTGTAGAAGGCGATGTCGAGTAGGAACCACGTAGTGGTGGTCGCTAGGAGGTGCAGCCCGTGGCGCCGCAGGAACTGTTGCGAGAAGAGGCCCCAGTTGTCGGCGGCGACCACCTGGCACGCGACCTGCCCCTGCTCCTCCGCGATCTCCTGGTTGAGCACCTTGGACATGTCAGCCGCGGCCTGCTTCGCGTTGCGGGCGATGAGCGCCGTGTACCGCGCCGTCTCGGGCATCTTCATGCGCCAGTAGTAGGTGAGCGCGGCGGGGACGGTGCCGAACATGAGGATGACGCGCCACACGTAGTCCGCCTCCGGCACGAGGGATGCCTTGGCGTCGACGTTGTACGGCGGGGCAGGGTACGCGTTCCGGAATGCGGCCGAGACGACGAGCGCAACGATGGTGCCGAAGAGGATGCCGAATCCCTGCATGGCGAACACGGCGGCGATGAAGGCGCCGCGGGTCTTCTTGTTCGCGTACTCTGACATGATGGTGGCGCTCAGCGGGTAGTCGCCGCCGATGCCGAAGCCGAGCCAGAAGCGGAAGAAGCATAGCGTCGCTATGACACCCTTGGCCGTGCCCCCGAACGAGAGCCCGGACGCGACGGAGCAGAGTACCATGAGGATCAGCGTGAAGCCGTAGACGCTTTTGCGGCCGAGCTTGTCTCCGAGCCATCCGAAGAAGAGCTGGCCGACGAGCGTGCCGCAGAGGGCGACGCCGTTCACGGCGGCCGACACGTTCGGAGGCAGGGTGCCAGGGTCTTTATGGGTAGGGTCGGTGTAGTAGATACGGCCGAGCAGCTTGGTGACGAGCGCGATGCAGAAGAGGTCGTAGGCGTCGGTGAAGAAGCCCATGCCAGCGATCACGATGGCCATGAAATGGTACCATTGCGTCTTGGCCTGGTCGAGCGTGGCCAACACGTTGAGCTGCGCGCCGGCCATGGCGATCGCAAGCTCTCCGTCCAACTTCTTCTCGTGCTCGTCAAGCTGCCACAGCTACAAAGTTGCAAACTTTAGCTCCTTTCAAGTTTAACAAGATCTCGTCTGCTAAATATTCCATCTAAACGAACTGCAAAAAAATTCATGAAAACTGAAATGCAGATACGAGGCTTGTGCCAGCTGATCGTTGAATATTTCTCTGGATGACAGAGAATAAACACTACACTGCTAGTCTATGCACGGGTGGGCAGCAGCTTACCTCGAGGAGATAGAGGAAGATTGTGTGCTTGCCTTCTTGGTTAATTTCCTGATCGGTGCTGTGATATATATACGGCCATTAGCCATACAGGCCGGCAAGATACAAGCAAGATATTAGTATGCCAATCTCACATTGGCTTGTTGCGAGTATAAAATATCCTCTGTACTGCATTGCATGTCTCCGCACGTTACCAAATGGTCCTTGACATACTACTTAAAAAAATAGACATATCCAAAAGTCAAATATCTTGCTTCGAGAGCTACAGCAAGCTTGGATTGCATTTCTATTAGGAGGATGTAGGAATGTCAAATTAAGTTAGGAGGTTTCACTTTGAAGTTCCAATATAGAATTGTGATCTGAATGTGCATAACCTCCTACTGTGCATGTGCTGTCTCTCGCGAACCGTCATAATTCAAAAATTTCAGAATTCAGTAAGTTTCAGAATAAAATCACACCAAAGTTTGCAATTGTCATATACTATGTTCAGCCCAGAGGCCACTTGACATATATACTGAAGTACTACTTAGATCATTGACTTTCGTTTTTTGGTTTGCAATCCATCTGGCGAGTCACAGCTAATAGAATTGCGGCATTGGAACGTATGCATGAGACCAGTACGGGATGCGGGTAGTACTAACTAATATAAAGGCTTTCGTTTTTTGGTTTGCAATCCATGTGGCGAGTCACAGCTAATATAATTGCGGCATTAGAACGTATCAATGGGATTAGTACGGGATGCGGGTAGTACTTGTTGGAGAAATACCTGACGAACTCACGCGAGAGAGGAAGAACCGCAGATTTTGCGTTGCGTAAATGGCGCAACCTTTTCTTCTGTTAATTGCTGAATTTAAAGGGTTTCTTACAGACTTGGCACAGTGCGTAGCAAATTCTGATGATGTGAATTCACCACCATGGTCCGTGCGAAATGCGCGCAGCTTTCGCCCGGACTCTGCTTCCGCCGCTGATTGGAACAGCTTGATGGCCAACGCCGCTTGATTCTTGGAAGAAAGGAGCTCAATCCACATGTACCGGCTGTAGTCGTCGACAGCATGAAGTAGCTCTTTCTGCTTGACGTCGATAGCGAGATCGGGCTGCAGAGATCCCCATGGACAAGCTCAAGGGGCTGATCTGCACGGTAGAGAGCCTTCAACAGGAATGGCGACCGCCGATGCTTGCCGGCTAGACAAGCCTCACATAACTGGTCCACCTGTTCCACCGCCGGCAGCCCACGCATCATACCTTCACGCGCCATCTTCTGTAAAGCTGGGAAGTTGAGATGGCCGAACTGAGCATGCCACCTCCAAGTTTCTTCCCCAGCGCGCACGGCCAGACACACCGGTCGAGTGATGCGTAGCTCGAGAATGTAGAGACAGCTTGAGGAGTGTCTAATCTTTGCTAGCAGCTGGCGCTCTAGATCATGAATCTTCATGACTCCGTTTTCAATCAGGACTTGGTAGCGCATCTCGTCGAGTTGGCCCACGCTCACGACGTTCGCCATGAGTCAGGGAATGTAGTAGACATTGGTGAATGTGTGATGCTCTCCATTTTTGCAGGCGAAGAGGATGGTGCCGCAGCCCTTGGTGCTGGTGATGGACCCATCGCCAAACCACACAGGGCCTCGGATGCTGGCGTCGAGTTCGAAGAACGCCGCCCGCGACCCCGTCATGTGGTTGGTGGCTCCCGTGTCAAGGACCCATCGCGCGTGGCTGTACTCCTCCGCACTTCCAAGCTGGACGAACACCCTATCTTCTTGAAGCAGCAGTGGATCCATCTCGAGACCGTGCTCGAGGGAAGGTGGACGTCTCTGAGGCAGGGCGTGACGCCGGACAAGATGAGATAGCGGCTGGAGCTCCGGCGACGACGCGCGGGGAAGACCATCCTCGGCAGAAAGGCGCTCCTGGGTGGCAATTTTGCGCTCCTGGGCGACGATCGGCGCAACGAGCAGGAGTGGATCTGACTCGGGGTGTGGGAGCGGCGCTATCGGAACGCCCTGTGTCGGCGACGACGGAGTGGGAAGTGGATCCAGGGTTGTCCGCATCATAAGGAGAGTGGACTCACTGTCCTGGGTCACATGGGCCTGCTCCCTCTTGGGCTTGGACCAGCAATCTTTCGCCCAGTGCCCTAATTTTTCACAACTCCGGCACTGGTCTTTGGACCCCACAGCCCAGCCAGCGACAGCTGCATTGGCGTCACGTGGCACAGACCCACACCCCTTTCCCCGACAGCGTCTCCCACCAGAGTTGGAGCTGCCGGCTCTGTTGCTCTCTCCGCCGTCGCGCTTCTTGTACCTTGCCAACCACTCCTCCTTAAAGAGAAGTAGCCAGCCCTGGGTGTCGACACGCAGTGCGAGATCAGGACATCTGCGCTGCTCGATGACGTGCAGACGGCCAGTGACTTCTTCAATACTGAGCTGGTCGAGATCGAGGAGTGTCTCGATGGACAAAGCGATCTGCGACAAGCTATCGGGCACCACCTACAAGAATTTTTTCACCACCTCAGCGTCAGTAATCTCATCACCTAGCACGCGGAGGTTGTTGGCGATGTTCGAGAGACGCAGGGAGAAGTCGTTGACGCTCTCCTCGTCATGGAACGTGATCTCACCGAACTCGCATCGCAGCTTCTGGGCGTTCGCCTCGCGGATTCGGTCGACGCCGACGCGCATTGCCTTGATGTGCTCCCAGGCATCCATGGCGGAATTCTTGCGGTCGAGTGACGCATGAAGTTCGGCCGGTATAGCACGGATGATGGCAGCGAGCACCTGCCGATCATCCCGCCGATCGTCGATGCCTAACTCGACCGCATCCCACAATCCTTGTGCCTCCAGATTCACCTTCATAACAAGGGACCACTCGGTGTAGTTCGTCTTGGTGAGAGTTGGGTACGCAACCACATTCGACGATTCTTTGCGCACGATCACCTCCCGGATTTCATCACGGTGGTGCCGGGGCCGGCACGGAGCAATCGACGGAGAACGTTGTCGGTGTCGTCGGGGCGGCGTCCTATACGCACCTCTAACCGGAGCCGACATCAGCTTGTGCAGAACCGCAACGAAGCTCCGATACCACGTATTAGAGAAATACCTAACGAAGTCACGCGAGAGAGGAAGAACTGCAAATTTTGCGTTGCGTAAATGGCGCAACCTTTTCTTCTGTTAACTACTGAATTTAAAGGGTTTCTTACAGACGTGACCTTAACGGCCTCCTACAAGAGCGCTGCGATCGTGGGATGATGCGTATGACTCTGAAATGTAACAAACTAACATCTAAACAAACTGATAAAACGCATGCAAGACTTAAACCAACAGTACTAACTAATATAAAGGCCTTTGGTTTATTTCAAACTTTGTCAATGCGAGAAAAACATGCAAAGATCCGAATATGCGAGCAAACCTTGCCTATGTATATATGATCATTGCATGGTCTTGGTCTCCACGCTAATACCACCGTAAACCCATAACTAGCCCTCTTTGATTTAAAGGAATTTTTAAAAAGGGAATTCAATTCAAAGAAAATTTCCAAAGGAATTTCATAGAATAGAAAAAATTCCTACAAATTTTGGAGGAATTTTAGCATGAGGTCTAACCTCATGTTAGCAATTCCTTTGAGAGCTTCAATGTACATTCTCTATTCCTCTCTTTATTCTCTCTCTAATCAATTAATATTTAATCTCAAAGTTCATGTATTTTTCCAGTGAGGCAACTAAACAAATTTTTTGAATAATTTCTGCGGTTTTGTTTCGTGCAGGATTTAACAAGCTATAACATTCTAATCCTACATTTTTCTACTCTTACTTTTTAGAATCATGTGAATCAAAGAGGCCAGGTCACTCAACTTAACTATTTTAGAGTGATATTTTCCCTCCACAGCTCACCTTGCTAGATGAAATGTTGCAGTAGTTATCATTTGACATTCTTTTCGAGACGTACATCATTTGCCAGTTTTTGAGAAAAAAATAGAAATTATAATCAGCTTACTACTTTAAAAATACAGATTCCAAAACGAAGAAGCCAGATGGGATAGGTTCATTTTGTGCAATGCATGCTCGATCATGACCATTCTCTGGATAGTACGGTGTGGTTTAATGATGGAATAAGTCTACTTCACCCCCACCCCCACCCCCTTAATTATTGTGTTGGTCTAAATTTCAGTCTCTAACTACGAAAACAGATAACCAACCCTCCTTTAACTATCAAACCTAGACAACTTACCCCAGACTATTTCACCCCGATTTTCATTCACATGGCGCTGATATGGTAGTGGTTTTTGACAAATTAGGTGGGTTTTTTGGTGACATGGACACTAGTCCCGTGGCGTTGCCTACCGTCCCATGCCAACAACGGCCTGGCATCCACGGACGCACCGTTGGCTAGTCTAACCAAGACGCTACTTGACAGCATCTCTGATGAGGTGCAGGAGGGCAAGATGTTCACCGTCATGGGCGCCAGCGGGTCGAGCAAGTCCACGCTAATGGACTCGCTCACCGGTCGCATCACGCTCAATGGTGAGCCCCTCTACGGCCACCACCTCTGGGCCATCTTTGCTTACATCATGCAGGACGACCTGCTGTACCCAATGCTCACTGTGCATGAGACGCTGCTATTCGCCGCCAAGTTCCACCTCTCGCACACGTTCTCTTTGGCCAAGAAGCGCGCCCACGTTGATGTGGGCAGCAGTCATGGCAAGCAGTGGCGATGAGGTCCAACGAGGTCCCGAGATGCGCTACACTGTCATCCCTATGGTCCACCATTTTTCACCTCCCGATTTCAATTGCTGCCATCGTGGGCTTCTGGATCTGGAGCGCGGGGGTGAAGAGGCCTGTAGGTGGTGCATCAGTGATGGGGAGTGCTGTGGCGGCAGCGGTCGGGGGCAGGGAGGGGAAGGGCGATGGGGAGCATGGACATGGAAAGGGTTGGGAGCGGGGAGGATCCGAGGATGAGGACACATCGCTACTGATGGTGGCCTGGTGGAGGAGTACAAGGGCGGACCAGTGTCCACGAGGTGGGAGGAGGAGCCCATGGCAGCAATGGCACTGAGATGGCAACCTCGTGGGCTGCGACGCTAGCATCCCATGGCACCAACCACTTGAAGAAGGACGGCAACACGCTGCTTCTTTCCAAACTCCCCTAGCTCTGGCCTCCTCCCCTAGCTATGCGCTCACCTCCCTAGATCCGTGCTTTCGCCTTCCGTAGCCATGCATCGCCTCCAGCTGGGAGTTGCGCCGCCATCGCCGCTATCGACCTTCCCTCACGTGCCCTGAGCTTGAATCTGGTGATGCAGCTCACGGCCGGTGGAGGTGTCTGTTGCGCAGCGTGAGAACCATTGGACTGCTAAACCACCGTTCGACCCTGGGTTCGCTAAACTAGCGGCCCGGCCCCCAAGTAGTTGGGTCACTATACCCGTAAGTCTAACTGGTAGAGCAACAATCTTATAAGCAGTCTTAGGCTATCTCTCTTCCAAAAGACTAGCCTAATAGATAGGTACACCATCACCCTTATAAATTATGCTTTGTCTCCTCCCACAAACGATGTGAAACTATCCCAATAAATCTTTCCCTCACACATCGGGTGTGCTCCCTAGCAACTATGAGGCATGAGATGTATCCGGAATACCTAGGCTATGATACCAATTGTTGCACAATGTCAACACCGTTGGATCACAAACCAGCATCCGACCCTAGGCCCACTAAACCAGTAGCCTAGCCCTAGATAGTTGGACCGCTATAACCGCAAGCCCAACCAGCAGAGCAACAACCTTAAGGGTCATGGCCTCATAGGCCACCTTCCTCAAAAAACTAGTATGATAAGTGGATACACCCTCACCCTTCTAAATCATGCACTGCCCCCTCTCACAATCGATGTGAAACTATCCTAACAAATCTTTCCTTCATACATCGGGTATGCTCTATGGCAACCATGAGGCCTGAGATGTATTTGGGAAAGCTGGGCTTTGATAGCAATAATTGCACAGTGTCAACGTCATCAAATTGCTAAAGCATTGTTTGACCTTAGGCTCACTAAACTAGCGACCCAGACCTAGGTAGTTAGGCCGCTATACCCGTAAGTCTAACTAGAAGAGCAACAACCTTCTAAGTTGTCTTGGCTATCTCTCCCCAAAAAGACTAGCCTAATGGCGTTGATGTTGCGCAACTGTGTCACATGTGAGAGGCGGGTAGCGCGGCTCGTGGCCAAGGGAGGCTAGCGAAGCAGCTCGCGGCTGAGGGAGGCAGTGTCGCAGGGGAGAGGTGAGTGCGCGTAGCTCGCGAGCGCAGGAAGCGACGGCGCAGCGTCTAGGCGGAGGCGGCGCATGGCGAGAGAGGAGGGCAGTGTGGCTTGCGATCGAGGGAGGCCATGGCACAAATCCTAGTTGGAGGTGGCACGCAATCAGGGAAAGAGATGGTGCAGATCCAGTCAGAGCCAAGCCGCCGGCCTTGCCACTCCTTCCTTACCAATAGCCATGGAGAGCGAGTGAGAGTGCCATGAATAGCTCACTACCGGTGTTCAAGAGGAAGGGAAAAAAAGAGAACAAGAGAAAAGAGGGGAAAAACGAAAAGGGAAAAAATAGAAGAAATTTTTGCTAACTCGACTGTACACATGCATGTGACAGGAACACCATGGCAACAAAATTTATCCACGTAAATACCATGTTAACAAAACAGAGATGGTTTTGATCTCAGAGGGTAAAAGTGAACAATGTTAAAAGTTGAAGGGTACCATATCCGTTTTAATAGTTTACGGTTGATTTTCAGACTTCAGTAAAAGTTCAAAGGGCTCAAAGGGTAAAATGGTCTTATTTTTTTAACGATTTGTCCTCACACAGCCACACTGCTAGACGTCTATCCAGTACTTCACATCACGATTGATCAATTGGAAGGCATTTGTCAACTACTTAAAAATGAGTAGAATTTCGCCCCTCCGGCTGTTACTAACTCATATATCTGCAAGAAATAAAAAAAAAACACCACCTTGCAAAAGTAAAAGACGTAACATGGCAAGATATACGTAACTCCTCGAAACAAGTTGCAAACGCATAGGCACAGACTCACCGTAATATATAAGTAGAATTGTGCAAATTACTTGTCTGTCAGCCATATGATTTTAAATGAGTTGACATTTTTAACTTGTTGGCAGCTCAGCAGCTGACTTCATATCCTATGAACAATTTTTTTCTTAATACAACTGCTGCTAGCCAAACTCAAATTAAAACAGATCAGGCGTGATGCTACCAAATTTTGCCAATGTGGACAAGCCTATCTGAAAAAAATGCACGGGATGTTACAAGAGTACACCAGCATGTCTAGAACATTAACAACCTGACAACCTTATTTCTCAAAGCCTACAACATTTTCAATGCAAGGACCAGCCAAAATTTTACAGTTCACACCTCGCAAAAAAAAGATTACAGTACACAAGGGGTACGCGCCAGCGTAGAACTTAGAGACATACATATAGATACAACTTTTATTTGGTTATACAGAACAAGATAGATATACATAATTATCCTTCCCTAAGAGAAGAAAGAATATAATAGAACACATATGCCAACTCACAGATCAAGAAGGGAACTCTTCCACAGAGGACAAAGAGATTGTACAGAGTGGTAACCGAGAAGCTCGGAATAACAAGTGATTATATATCAACCTGATGGTCTTTGGTAGACATGCTTTGTTCGAGGGTCAACGATTATGCCCTTCCCGCCATTCACTTCGAGGTCATGCCTGTAGGATTGGCTATGTGAGTACCGAACCTAGTTTAACTAGCATCCCTCTAAAAAAAGCTAGAACAAATTGTATAGACTGCTTACTGAAAGACAAAATCGGGAATGGTTAGTTGTTCCCGTGGCACATATCTGAACAGCTGCACAAGTCTGTCAACATAGACAACTTTCTTCCAGACCTAATTGAAACAAAAAAAAGATGCTGGAATTTCAAGGAAAAATCAGGCCAAAGAATCAAAAGAAAAGGATGAGCTGCAAATGCAAGTACCTCTCCATCGACAAAAAGCTGCAACACCAAAATAGCTGTCCTCAGTCCCAACGTTGGGTGGGGTACATATATAGCCTGTGGAGATTGATGCCATCAAGAGTTCATATTTTCCAAATGGATAATTAGAACCACACAATGAGATCAAATGAGATACTGACACGAAGATTTCGCCGATGCTTCCGACCTAGTATTTGTTGTAACCGCTTCATGAATCCTAAATCTGGCTGTCTGTGAATTCAGTTAAAAGAACTAATGTTACATGCACTGAGGTTCAGATAGGAGTGCAATTTACTCCTCAAGCTACTTATCCAACACTTACACTTGTACGGATGCTGCTGAGTGGAAATAGACAATTGTGTAAGGATTTTGAATCAAAGGCTCAAACTCCTGCAAAAAGGCATATTATGATCCTGTCAGAATTTACTGTCCAAATGCGCCAAAACAAGATGAATGAATAGTATACTATGCAAAGAGGCATCAATAATGACCATAGAGAGGCAAGAGTTTGAGTGATGAATCTGCAGATCCATTGACATAGTTCATGTAGGGATTCTTGCAATATGATACTTAAACGAGTCCTGCATTAAATCATTCAAATATTTTTAAATTTGTTCTATAGATGCCTTGGCTTGGATTTGCTAGTTGTAGTCCCAGCCCTCAATTTTGTCAAATCGCAGATATATCTAAATCATATACTATTGTATATTTAGTTTCTTCAGACCAATTTGACAGCTTGAGAAACTAGTACATTTTGAGGCAACAAAGGTATTGTATATTGATCCCTGCAAACCCATGATATCAGAGGCAGCTGGATGGAGTGTAAGGAACTTGTTTTGTTGATCAGCATGTTCTTACTTTTGGAAAAGTCCAGGCTGATTCATGGATAAATTAAAAACCATCTATTTGGCACGAGGCAGTTGGAAACTTGGAATATACATACATAAATAATTCTAATTTCCTTTCTGAAAACTTCCACAATCCCACCACATTTCAAATCAATTAGAAATATATGATCTCACTGAAACGAGAAATTGCCAACTAATGAGCTGTCTCAGGTATGAGGAATGCAGCATCAACCTTTGGTCTCTGCTGTCAATGTAAATTCTAAAGCTCCTTTTTTAAGGAAAAAAAACTAAAGTTCTAAGCAACAAAGAATCATCATCGCAAGATATGCTAAATACAAATTGTATTAATCTCTTTTGTAAATAAAAAACAGTAAAAATGATAACAATAATCAGCTTGTGGATCAGGAGTCAACAACAAAGGATTGGACAAGCTGAGCAACTCCAATACTCCCATATAAGAGTGTTGAAAACCCATAACTGATAAATGCAACGTCAGAAGTCATAGCTGACCTTTGTGGGTGTTTGCAAGATCAGCCATGTACTCATGTTTCCAATGTTACAAGGAAAGCAATCAGACCTTTTTTTTCTATATATCTTTGTTGTGCAATTCAAGTGTCTTAAGCAATGTTAAGGATCTCTTTGTTGTGCAATTCAAGTGTCTAAGCAATGTTAAGGATCAATTACCTTTATTACAAATAGAACAAATCGTTCAAGATCCAAACAGCGAAGAAGAAAGTGAGCACCAACAACAACCATAACTGGACGTCCTTCACTATCAACACCGCCACGGTAACTGTAATTAGTGGAAAACATCAAAACACAGGCAAATGGTACAGTGGTAAAAGGAAAACTAAGCTATAGCAATCAAACTAAAGATATTTTTTTAAAAAATACCAAAATATGTAAATTTTACATACATTATTTTCATTTCAGCAATCTCTGAAAGATTAAGAGAATTTGCTTTAGCAAGGTATCGTGAGTGAAGTGAATATTCTTCGGCAGCTGATAATGGGGGACCACCAAGATCACCAAATCCAAGCAACTTAGCACAATTAAATCCCTTGTTTGCCTGAGCAGACTTTTCCCATTGCTCCTTGCGTCGGAGATCTGGATCTTTCATTATTGACATAAAGGCAGGATCCAAATATGAATCCAACTTGAAAGAATTCCTGTTTAGAGACCAGCTAAAATCAGATAACCTCCAACTGGGAGACAAATGAGCATACAATAAGCATCTAATGAAAAGAGTATCTCAAAGGTAGCACAAACGGTCATTTCTGCCAACCATCAAAATGAAGAAGATCATGTAGTTTTTATGTCACCTTCTACGTGTCAATCCAGTATCAGAAAGAGGAATATCTACAGGCACAGGAACTGCAGATGTGCTATCTGTTGCCCCAGCAGGCAAGGGTTTTATTCTTATTTTCCTTTCATCTATTATTGTCTCACCATTCTCATCACCAACATCAGCTGGAAGTTTTAATGAAGCAATCTCTTCCTCATGCTTGTCCCGAGGGAAATATAGAGGAAGCAACCTGCAGAATGCAATATTGTCAACCTATGTAGGAATCTATCATATTTAACAAGTATTAGTGGATTTCAGTCTTAAGTACCGCTTATAAATCTCTGTCTCGGATGAAGATGTAGTACAAAAGACAACAGCAGTTATTTTGTCATTTTGCTTTTCCAGAAAACGTCTTACAGTTCCTGTTCAACCTCATCCCAAAGAAGATGGGAATTAGAAACTAGAAAAGGCTAACTGTGGTACAGACAGATGATGGGAATTGGAAACTAGAAAAGACTAACTGTGGTACAGACAGATCATTAACACAGATAAAATCTAACTTTTGGAACCATAACATAAGAGCCTTAGAACACATCAAACAATAGTAAAAGAGAAAGAGAAAGAAAATATTGATCAATGATCAGATAACTCACTTATTGCCACATGAGCAGCTGGTTCACGAGGGTAGTTTTTAGCTTCTGTGTATATGCAACCCATAGCAATGCTAATAATATGGAAGGCAAAAATAAATTATTTAACCTTGTAGAAATTGCACAAAAACATCAAAATGTAACCTAAATAAAATGCATTAAAGCTTTCAACATACCTTTCAAGACCATTCTCAGTGAGTAGTTCCAAACAAGACCTGTAGCAGTGGCTAAGTGCATTCTCTGCAGCTGTGTGATATTTGACAGCATATTTAGGGCCCACTGTATGGATGACCTTCCTGCAAAACCAGTTGATAAGCGTTATAAGTTATAACACAAAGAAGAGCATGTGTATCACCTCCAAATCATATCATGAAATTAAACACCATCGTTGAGTGTAAAAAAAGGTAGGTTCCGCTCTGATATACTCACAACAAGCATTTCTTCAAATGGAAAATGGTAAAGGTAAAATTGCATTGTTGGAGCAATTTGCAGTCAATCTATAATAGGGGTATTACATAAACGAACTGGAGCATATAATAGGGGTGTTACAAGAACGAACTGGAGCATATACCATGAAAGGAGAGAGTTATCCTGAGCACGTTATGTTTAGTCTATGGTGGGCATTGTGGCTAGCTGGTGTGACGATGCGTAGCCAGGGTAGGAGTTCATTATGGTCATGGTAGTTTGGGCCAGATAAGTTTCTCCAGCAAATTGTTGCATCTGTAAATATCACATAACTTCTAACGGTAAAAATTCATCAGCAAATGCAACATCGCCTGCCAAAATTTCAGAGATACACAACGTAGTGTAAAATATGTAACTACAAAAGCATATGTTTATATTGAACTCAAAGCGCAACTGTACAAGAATGACTGATCCTATGCACTTCTCTAATGAGCTAACATTGTGTATATATCCAATGGACAGTCTTTGTTTAAGCATTATAACTTCAGTATTAGTTGCCCAACTGCATTTTTTTGGGGTGAAAACAGAGTCCGGAGATGGAAGCTATCTCATTACCATAAAAAAGGTCGCCAGCTACATTTCAAGACTCAAGAGGCTCGTGCTATTCTAACCTCTCTTCATTTTTCAAATAACCATGACATCAGCAAGCATTACATATGTAGCACAACTACTAAGCGCCCATCACAACAAAATAAAATCACCAACCTAGCAGACAGATCATATGCATTGGTCATCTTCGCCGTACCGGTCCGGCACCCACCCTGCAAATCATCCATAAAAACAAAAGCCATCATATGATCCCCATTCCAAATCCAAATACGCTCCTAAAACAGCAAAAAGCCAAACCGTACCAAGTTGGCGCACTCCGCGGCGAGCCCTGGCCCAGCCGCTGCATGCAGGCCCGGACTACTATGCGCCTCGTCCAAGCTCTACAACAATCACAAAACCACGAATCATTAGCATCTCGATTATAACATTTGCAGAACCTGAATGCGAAAGCGAACGGAATTCCAACCTCGTTGGTGGAGTTGACGACGGCGTCGACCTCGAGGATCCACGGGCGGCCCCGCCATAGGTAGATCTTCGAGTTGATCTCGTGGTCGACGGGGAAGCGAGACACGCCGCGCCCCCCGGCCCCGGCAGCCGCGTCGTCGCCAGTAAGGGGGTCGGAGAATGAGAGGAAGGACGACGCGGGGGTCTCGGATCCGGCGGCGGTGGGGGAGGAGGAGTAGATGCGCTGGTCGGGGTCGTTCCAGCGCGGGACCTGGTTGAGCGTCACGGCCGGCTCCACCCCGCCCTCGCTGGGCGCCATGGCCGCCGCTGCCGCCACCACTGCCGGGGAGGCGGAGGCCGAGGCAGCAGCCGGCGAGCGGTGCTGCATGAGGACGGCCGGATCAGGGCCGCGAGGGCATGGAGATGAGAGAGACGAGTTCGCGCGCGAAGTGGGAGCGGCCGAGCGGGGGAGAGGAGGTGACTGGTGTGAGAGAAGCTTCCGGGGGATGGAGGCGAGGCGAGGAGGCAGAGGAGAGAGAAAGGGGATTATTATTATTAAAATGCCCCAATAATTGTTTGTTTCTGTCTGCGAAAATTCCGTGGACGCACGACGGGTACGATCGAATGGAACTATGTCACTAACATGTGGGCCTAACATATGGTTAGTCCAGCATGTCAGGATGTGTCAGTGTACGCAGCTCTACTGCATCTGGGTACATTTGAGGACAGCTCTCCCTCTACTGGCCCAGTTACTCGGCCCATATAGGCCTATTCCGGCAGGCAAGTACGGCCCAGGTGCTTACCTATGTACGGCTAATATTGGTCTGGCCCGACCAATGTTTTCTTTTTGGAAGGCAAGCGATGGCTAATCTGGGCTTGGCATCAACTTTTGAGGCCTATCGAACTTGGCTCGAGCTCGATCCGTGCTCAAAGATGGACAAGCAGCGGAGGCCCGAGCCATAGCTCAGTGGGAGGACGTAGTTTGTTCGCCGTCTGGGCGGGGTTAGATTCTTAGGGTTGGCTTAGGTTTCTCTTTTTTTCTGAGCAGTATTCTTTAGAGAGGATAGACATGCATGCAGGGGCGGATTTAGTCAGACAGCAATACAGCATGTACCTATGTTTCAGAGGTTGTTGAGCCTCTGTTTAGATCCTATCATATGTACGGGATGCACACGCGTGTGTGTACGTCGAGGATGAAAAGTGTATACGAATTATCTATATTATTCAGTTACTATATTCGATAGGATACAAATATGGTATAGATTTTTTTCATCTGATTAACAAATTCTACCCTATTCGTATTCGAATTCGTATAAAAAATATAGATACGAATATGGTATAGATATTTACTATCCGAAATATTATTTTATTTGGACTATCCGTATCCGTATTTAACGAAGTAATATGCATATTTTATTACAATACGACTAATTAGTTGGACAATGTTTTTAATTGAACGTGAATGTGTGTTTCTTTAGATGAAATAAATAAATTAGAATGATTAAGCGTGATTGTACGAGGATAAAATATCATTAATGCATTCGTACTACATAAGTTATGAGGATATCCAGGTCTAGCCGAATTGAGTAGATATTTAATTCGAATTCGTCTTAGTTATAATATTCAATTCGTATTTGAGAATATTTAGATTCATATTCGTATTCATTTACAAATACGAATACAAATATGGTTTGGATAATATCCGATCCGTATCCGATATGTTTTTCACACTTATGTGTACGTGTGGTGCGAGTGGATGTACATAAGTTGTATGTGTCTGACTTGTACCTCTAAAAAAATGGACAAGCAGCAGCGAGGACACAACACATCTTGATGCAAGTTTACTATATACGCTAGGAAAAAGCTTAGTGCCGCTAAATGTCCAAAAATGCTTTACTACTAAATGATTTATTAAAAAACTTAGTGCTACAAAAATACAATAGCTTTAGACGACTTTAAAATGCAACTTTAGCAATCATTTTCTACTACGATCACCACTTTGCTATTGGGTGCATAATCACTGCGCCGTATCTCTTCAATATATCATCGTTGTCATCTAGCACATTTGACATGTAATTTCTTACTGGACTTTTTTTAATCGTCAATCCATACCACTTTGCTATTTGTTCGTTGAACTCCCAGTATTCACCCCCACTTGCTGCAGTATCAGCTGAATTTACCATTGAACAACGAGGTGTACAATCAGCTGAATTGAGTAGTTCTGCAACCATTTCTGCTCAACAGATACTTGATAATGAAATAAATCATATATTGATGTGATGAGTCTTATGGGCATTGTTTCAATATTTTTTTTACTTCTATTGTTTATATTCCCATGTTGTCATTAAAATAGATGTTTGGCCTTAATGGTCATGTAATATGGAAATTTTACATTTTTTTGTTTGCAAAATCAGATGTAGCACACACATACATACTTGTTCCTGTTCATCTTTAATGAAATTAGAGGACCCAACAAGACAACACCGGTGTCAATTTATAGCCCTTTTTTGGATCATCTCTAGTTTTTCAGTTTCTAGATGTTTGCCAATTGCCTTCGCATGTAATGTTGAACTTTGTGATGAATCAATTTTGACGCCCTGTGTGTGTTGCCTATACTCTAATTTGAAAGTAGCTGCACTAATAAAACTAATAAAGTGGCTCCCAGTTCCTACGAAGTACTCCATGGTTAAGAAGTATAGCCAGTATGGCGCTATGCAGAATATGATAGTAAACAGTAATGTTTCCAGTTTCAATTCAATTCAAGATATGTTCAAATAACTCGCAGGCTTCCCCTGGTCAAGATACAATAAAGGACGGATATTTCATTAGTTCATTAGTATCTGGCATTTCTAAGCGCAATGGAGGCATGTTCAGCCTCAAATGACTTATGGCTGAAAGCTGAAGGCTTATGGCTGAAAACACTGTAGCTGGCTGAAAAAAACACTGTAGCTGAGTGAGGCTTATTTGACATAATTAAATTTAAAAAAATTAAAAAAAATTAAAAATATGCTAGCCCATCACAGACAACGCAAACGAATACGAGAAAAAAAAGAACCGACAAAAAAGCTCAAAAAAAAGTCAAAAATTCAGAAAAAAACAAAATTATAAATAGTGCAAAAATAAGCTTAAGCCAATAAGCTTAAGCTGTATTGAGCACCCCCTAAGGAGCATAAGGCCCTGTTCGACAGTAAAGAAGCCGGTCAGTTTTTCGCAGCCGCTACAGTACCTAACTTTTAAACATAGTATTTTCTCAAGACGGATCCTACAAGTTAAACGTAGTACATGTTAAAAACTTAACATCTGTACCAGCCAAAATCGCAAGTGAGTATCGATCTCTCCGTAATCTGTACCGTAAACAGCCAAAATTCAAAAATTTCAGTCAAAAATCATAAGCCGTAGCCAAAAAAACAGGCTCTAAGATTCCAAGGTTCAGCACAACATAGGCAACAACAAGTCCCTGTAGCTCAGCACATCACCCTAATTCATCACAATTCGCAAAAAAGGATCTGATCCAATGCACCAAATCAATAGCAAGAGCTACAGCACCAGGTGGAGAAGAGGAGTGGAGGCAGAATCCACAACCTTTATTACCAATCTCCGGAGTCTACATACCCAAGAAGAACCAACCTTTCCATCTCCTATTGACCTATTCGGCCTTGCTCTCCTCCTCCTGGTTGCCCTTGTACTTGTCGAGCGCAGCGCCGGTGAGCCGGCAGATGCGCCACTGCGGGAGCACATCTGCGCCCATCCCCTCATAGAAGTCGATGGCGTTCTTGTTCCAGTCGAGCACGCACCACTCCACCCGCCCCATCCCGAGCTCGGCCGCCTTCCCGGCCACGGCGGACAGCATCATCCTGCCGAGCCCGCGGCGGCGCCAGGGCGCGCGGACGAAGATGTCCTCCACGTACAGCCCGGGCTTGGCGAGGAAGGTGGAGTAGTTGGGGAAGCAGATCACGAACCCCGCCGTGACGCGCCCGCCGCCGCGCGGGGAAGCGAAGGAGGAGGCCTCCCGGTCGGCAAGCGGGGAGGCGGAGAGGTCGAGGCGGCGGGAGGCGATGGTGGAGGCAGAGGCGGGGATGGGGGAGGGGGAGAGGTCGAGGATGAGAGCGGTGAAGGAGGTGAAGGGCGGGGGCTGGGGCATGGGGAAGAGCGTGGAGGTGAGGAGGTCGTGGCTGGCGGCGAAGAGGTCGGTGAGGAGCTCGAACTCCGCCATCTGGTGGATGAGGCTGTGGATGTGGGGCACGTCGCCGGCGTCGGCCAGGCGGAGCTCCGCCCACACGTCGCTGGAGAAGGTGGTGGAGTTGGTCGGCGCCGCCATCTTGGTGCGGGGTTTGGAGTAAGGGCTCGTCCGGCGATGGGAGCGTCTGGAATTGGGGATGCGGAGCCGCGGATACCGGGAATGGTTCGCTCGTTGCGCTCTGGCACGGCACGGCACATGAGCCAATTTAGCCTGTCCGTTGAGCAGGCCGAGCCGTACCAGCCTGTGCAATGAGACGTTGGTCCAGCCACGGTCAAGGAGGGCTCGTGCTGTCTCGGATCGGCATTGGTCCGTTGGGTCATGGAGACACGGTACGTCCGTGTAGCCCATTTAGACCCTGTTCTTTTCAGCTTTTAAAAGCTACTTTTCGATTTTTCTATAGTAATTAACTCTTAAACGGGATATTTTTTCAAGATAGGATCTACTAGTTAATTATAGTACATAATTTACTGACTTCATTTTTATTGGCAAAAACCGCATATGAGTTTCTGTTACTTTATAATCTCTCGTACAAACAGCCTAAAAGTCACAAGCCGCAGTCAAAAAGAACAGGCCCTTAGCCTGTCCGGTTTCAAAATTTTTAAATTAAATAGTTAAAAATATGTAAATTTAAAAAAAGACAATATATTATAGAAATTATATGAAAAGATACGTTAAGTTATAAAAATTATAGAAAAAGATATAATAAATTGTAGAAATGTAATAATGAGCTTTTATTGATGTTAAAATGACTGTCTCGTTAAAAACTTTGCTAAGTAAAATCTCAACTTGAGAAAATATTGGCAAAGAATATTGTTGTGGCTACTAACCAAACAGCATATGAGAGGACTACCTAGAGAGAGCTAGAGACAGGAGAGAGAGAGTGATCGTGTGTAAAAATAAGTGGATCCCCCTTCTTACACCCCTCTTAAGGGTTTATATACATGAATGGGATATGATGGGAAATTCACATCATATCCCTTTGATAATTACAAAAGGTGAGAGTATATTGGTACATTCCTCTATACTATTGGGTCTATTACATATTGGGGCAGTTGCAATGCCCAGTCACGGGATTGGTCCACCCCTATAACAGTACTCTCTCGACAGCAAGCGCGGAGGTCCCGATCGACGAGCTGACGTGACCAACTATCCCAGCCCCTCGTCCCCCGCTAGCAAGCACGAAGGTCCCGATTGGCGAGCAGATCCAATTGGTATCTCTAGCCCCCGGTGGTGTGGATGATGTAAATCTCCCGGCGTAGGGTTCTTTCGTGTGGCTCGGTCTTGGGCGTCGCGTAGGCGCGTGCGAGAAAGTCTAATGCTGAGGTTGCGACCGTGTTGTCGAGGTCGTATTCCGAGCGTGGGCGGCACATGCGGACAGAATCGTAGGTCAGGTCAATCTTCCGAGGCGATGCCTACAAGGACTATGAACTCCCGCGACGCGGCCGAAGGCACCCCGTCGAGGTCGTGTTTTTGAGGCGGAGCCGTAGATGAGGCCGCCCCTCCGAGGCAATGCTTACGAGGAGGGCGACGAAATCCCATGACGCAGCCGAGGGCGATCCATCGAGGCTGATTTTTTAAGGCGTAGTCATTGGTGCGGCCGTCTCTCCGAGGCGATGCCTACAAGGGCAGCGAGTCTCTACAGCGAGTTGGTCGGACATGTTGACGACCACGAGGTGGTTGGGTGAAATTCGTGCGACCACGAGGTGGTCGGACAAGGTGTCGACCGCGAGGCGGTCGGACGAAGTCACGATAGTGATGCGGTCGAACAGCCCCGACCGTGAGGCGGTCGGACGAAACATCTACGACCACGAGGTGGTCGAATGAAGTCTGGATCGCGATGCGGTCGGACAAAGTCTAGACCGCGAGGCAGCCAGAAGAAGCATGTACGACGACGAGGTGATCGGACGAAGTCCCAACCACGATGCGGTTGGACAAAGTCTGGACCGTAAGATGGTCAGACAAAGCCACGGTCGTGAGGCATCGGACGAAGTCATGACCACGAGGCGGTCAAACAACGCGTCCATGACCACGAGGTGGTCGAATGAAAGTGGACGAAGTAGGCAGTGGGACTAAGCCCTGACGCATGTGGCCCATCCCGCACGGGTCGAAGACCTGCACACACTCCATCGACATAGTCAGCGGCGGGGCGATTGTGCGCGCAGCCCGTCCCCTACCCTTTTGACTTGGCGTCGACGAAATCGGTGGTGGATCAAAGCCTTGCGCACATGATCCATCCTACACCCTTCAAACTTGGTGTCGACGAAGTCGGTGGCGAGACAAATCTCTAACGAGCGCGATCGAGGAACACAGTGTGTCCCCACCATTCGGACTTAGCGTCGACAAAGTCGGCGGCGAGATGAATACTTGTGCACGCGGCCTGTTCCCCACCATTTGGACTTACGCGCTCCGTCCCCACCCTTCGGATTTGGCATCGACAAAGTTAGTGGCACGATGAAGTGTAAGTTCAAGCTCTGTAAAGTTGATTTTGGTGATAATAACAAATACAATGTTAGTGGCACGTTGAAACGTCTACGACCACGTGGTGGTCGGACGAAGTCTTGACTACGAGGCGGTCGGACTAAGCATCTACGACCATGAAGTAGTCAGACGAAGTTTCGAAGCTAGGTGGTCGGACAAAGCGTCTACGACTGCAATGTGGTCAAACGATATCTCGACCGCAAGGCGGTCGGACGAAGCATCTACGTCCACGAGGTGGTCGGATGAAGCGTCTACGACCGCTAGGTGGTCAGACGAAGTCTTGACCTCGAGGCGGTCGGACTAAGCGTCTACAATCACGAGGTGGTCGAACGAAGCATCTACCATTATGAGGTGGTCGGACAAAGTCTCGAAGTTGGCAACGAAGACTTGCACGTGCGCTCCATCCCTCACCCTTCGAACTCGGTGTCGACCGGGGGCTAGGATAGTTAGTCATGTCAGCTCGCTCATCGGGATCTTCGCACTTGCTGTCGAGAGAGTACTGTTGTAGAGGTGGCCCAGTCCCATGTGACTGGGCCTTGCAATTATCCTAATATGCAATAGGCCCAATATATAAAAGAATATACCAATATATCCTCACCTTTTGTAATTGTCAAATGAGTAGGATGAGAATTCCTCATTCTACCCCATTCATGAATATATTTATGTATATAAACCCCTAAGATGGGTATAAGAAGGGGGAATTGACTCATTTTTACACACGAGCTCTCTCTCTCTCTTTCCCATGTCTCTAGCTCTCTCTAACTAGTCCACTCATATGTTGTTTTCTCAGTAGCCACAACAAATATCCATGAAGAAAATTGGAAATGCAAAAAACTACAAAATTAAACTAGTACCTATTTTATATCACAATAAAAAGGAATGAGAACAATATAACAATATGAAAATTAATATTAATACCTCTTTACTTAAATGCACATCCGATTTCGATTTTTTGGAATTTTGTTAAAATTATTCTGAATTTTGCCAAATTACTAGAAAGAGCTTCAAAATTTTCACAAGAGAGTGAGGAGAGGAAAATGCTGGTTTGAGTGTGGGTTGATGAATGGGGTATGCTGGCTATTTATAAAAAAATTAGATTTTTTTTATTTTTCATATTTTCAAATGCACAAACGGCTATATTTTTTTAAAAACCAAACATTGTCGTGCTAAATGAGCTAAAACAGGCTAAATAGGCTGTGCCCATCGTGTCATGCCCATGCCCAACGGTTGGCAACAGTCAGCTTTCATGCCAAATGGGTCGTGCCCACGAGCTACGTGTGCTAAACGGGCCACACGTGTTTGGTGGGTCATGTCGTGCCGGCCCGTGCCATGCCTGGGCACAACATTGTTCATGCCATGCCATGTCGGCACGATGGGCCAAGGCGACGACTCAGGCACGGTCCGTGAACGGTCGTGCTGTGGGCCGATCCGTTAGGCACGGTTCATTTAGACACCACTAGCGATAAGGCTACTGGTCCAATGAAGGGGATTTTCTTTGCTAATTTCCTTTTGAAGACTAAACGAGAGACGTTTTTGAAATAATTTCATAAAGCGTAATATTGCATTGGTACTCTGGCCTCAAAATTTGCCTCACCATCGTGAGTGTACTTGTTTGTAAATATAGAGCCTTGATGGATATCTATCCAACGCACCATAAATAAGAAACTCTTGGCTACCTTAGGCATCCTAAGTACCTTCGCACAGCTCAAATGTATTGGTGTAGAAATTTGTCCTACTTCCGACAAATTCCTAGCTTCAGCTGCCGTGAGCACTTTCTAGCCTTGTTTTTTCCTCGAAGGAACAAGTACTTTTATAATTTTGTTACATATTTTATTTCATTGTTATTATTGCACTTTGCAGATTTTTGCAAATGTGTAAAAAAGACTTTTCTAAGAAGCCCTAATTTATATAGCCTACTCTACATCAAAATTAAAAAGGTGTAAAAGTGTAGTAAAATCGTTTAATAAAAATATATTTAGTTATTTGTCTATAATATCTTATAGAGACCCACGTGGCAGTGAGATGTCACCGAACAAATAATCAAATCCCCCTAAAAAGCCCCGGCACCCTCCACCCGCCCCCATAAACCCTAACCCCGACTACCCACTCTCCCCCCAACGACGCCGCCGGCCGGGCGCCATGGTGAAGGCCTACCTCCGCTACGAGCCGGCGCTCTCCTTCGGCGTGGTCGCCTCCCCGGAGTCCAACGTCGCCTACGACCCCTCCGGTCGCCTCCTCCTCGCCGCCGCCCTCGACCGCTTCGCCGCCTGGGACCTCAAGCGCGGCCTCCCCTCCTTCTCCTTCGCCCCCTCGTCCTCCTCCCCCTCCCTCGCCATCTCCTGCCTCGCCTCCTCCCCCTCCGCCGCCGCCTCCTCGGTACCACTGACCCCTCCCAACTGCCTTAAATTCCCTCCTCTTTTGCTGCTTCCCACGTTTTGAGTTGGCTTCATCTGTGTGTTGTGCTGGCTTGGTCTAGGTTGCGAGTGGACACGCCGATGGGAGCATAAGGCTGTGGGACGCGGAGACCGGCGCATGCGAGGCGACGCTCCACGGCCACCGCTCCGCCGCCTCCGCCCTCCTCTTCGGCCCCTCCGGCGCCGTCCTCGCCTCCGGCAGCAAGGACTGCGATGTCATCCTCTGGGACGTCGTTGCACAGGCCGGCCTCTTCCGCCTCCGTGGCCACCGTGATCAGGTACGTGACGGTTACCTGCGACTCTGTCTCCAATTGGTTGCTTAGCTCGATGGTAATTTGGAGGAGATTTCTTGGTGCAGGTCACGGATTTGGTTTTCCTGGATTCGGGTAAGAAGTTGGTGAGCTGCTCTAAGGACAAGTTCATCCGGGTTTGGGACCTCGACACACAGCACTGCCTCCAGATTGTTGGTGGCCACCACAGTGAGATTTGGTCAATGGACGTGGATCCTAGCGAGAAGTTTTTGCTGTCTGGGTCGGCCGATCCAGAGCTGCGGGTGTTTAGAATCCGGCAATCAGCTGAGGAGGGTGAGGATTGGAGCAAGTGGGATGTGCTGAAGCTGTTTGGTGAAATTCCGAGGCAGAGCAAGGAAAGGGTGGCAACTGTTAGGTTTAATAAGAACGGTAGTCTTGTGGCATGCCAGGTGGCTGGGAAGACTGTGGATATTTATAGGGTTCTTGATGAAACAGAGGCAACACGGAAGGCCAAGAGGCGGATGCACAGAAAGAAGGAGAAGGCTTTGGCGAAAGCTATGGCTGCGGAAGGGAATGGTACTGTCGTAGATCCTTTACCAGCTCAAGATTCGCAGAATCCCACTGTTGTGGCAACCGATGTATTTAAGCTTCTCCAAGTTTTGCGGGCCAGCAAGAAAATTTGCTCTGTTGCATTTTCCCCAAGCAATCCACCAAAAGGCTGCATTGCCACCTTGTCTTTGTCTTTGAACAATAACATGCTTGAGACATACTCTGTGGATAATGATAAAGTCTCAAACATGTACTCAATTGAGATGCACGGCCATCGTTCTGACATTAGGAGTGTTGCACTTAACTCAGAGGACAACCTCCTGATATCAACAAGTCACAATGCTGTTAAGATTTGGAATCCTAGTAGTGGGGACTGTCTTCGGACCATTGACTCTGGATATGGGTTGTGCAGTGCATTTGTTCCTGGGAATAGGTATGCCCTTGTCGGTACAAAGAGTGGTACTTTGGAGATTATTGATATTAATAGTGGGAGCTCTATTGAGGTAATAGAAGCTCATGCTGGTTCCATACGATCAATTGTACCCATTCCAGATGAGGATGGAACTATCAGTGCACGAGGTTTTGTCACCGGGAGTGCTGATCACGACGTCAAGTTCTGGGAATATCAAATGGTGCAGAAATCTGATACTGTGAGTGTTGTGTATATTCCTTCTAGACTGTGTCTAAGTAATTTTGCACCTTTATGCCTGTTTTCCTAGTTACTTTCTCATAAGTTACTTTCAAAGAAGAACAACATTTTGATATTTGGTGATTTCCTCTTATATAATTATCCTTTTAGTACATTTTTTATTTCACCTGCAAGTTTATGAAATCAGTTTTCCACATGAATACGTGTCATTACTAAATTTCTAATTAACCTGCAAAAAATATATAGCACACACGTTTCCTTTTCCCTCTATTTTTTCATGCTGGTAGGTAATTGGGCTTTTGAATTGAAGGCACCTCTATCATAAGTAACCTAGTAAAAACATAGAAGATAAGTTCCAGGTCAAAAGAATTTTTTGTATTGCACTGTTATTGTTGTATTTGCCTACCCCCAACTTGCTTGGGATAAAAGGCTTCGTTCTTGTTGTTGTTGCACTGTTACTGTTGTATTTCTTATGTGAAATTGACTGATTTTGCTCTTATTTGTACCAATTTCAAAGATCCAGTCGTAATTTACATATTCTTTGTTCCCATAAATTCTCAAAATATTTGAAAGATTTCAATAATTCCCTATAACTCTGCTAAATAGCTTAGAATTTATCTTCATAGATTTGTAATGTTTTCTGTTTTGTTCCAGGACCCTAAGCTGCTGAGTGTAACAAATGTGAGAACCTTGAAAATGAATGATGATGTCCTCGCGGTGTCCATTGGTCCAACTGGGAAGCACATTGCTGTTGCTCTGTTGGATTGCACAGTCAAGGTTCTACTCGTACACTATGGTCATGGTTTTGAACATAAAAAAGAATTGACACAACACATTTTTTTAGTGAAGAATTTTATGTGCCTGGAAATCCATGATTAATGTATTTCAAGCATCTAGATAGTTGGAGAGTATGACATGAAATCAATGTGCAGTGTACACACATAATTCGCGAATCGTGATTTGCTTGTCCATGCTGCCTAGGTATTTGCTTGTATCAGTTCTGTTGCATTAGCATTGATTCCGAAGCTATGGTCCTTTGAGTGCACGTTCTTATGTAAAGCACTCTTAACTTTTCATGGTTTCCATGAGATGCCAGTTGGCATACTTGTAGTGATAGAAAAACAATCTGGAAACAAGTTTCTGATTTCGTCGCCCGTATCTAATATTTCATTTGTGTATGCAGGTCTTCTTTATGGACACGCTGAAGTTCTTTCTTTCCCTTTATGGGCACAAGCTTCCAGTTCTTTGCATGGACATATCATCCGATGGAGCTCTAATAGTTACTGGCTCTGCAGACAAAAATCTGAAGATTTGGGGTATGGACTTTGGTGACTGCCATAAGTCCATCTTTGCCCATACAGACAGGTCCTTTTTCACCTTTTGGTTTTATTTTATGCTTTGACTAGTGGCAGAACCCTTACACCCTTTTTGGATGTTTTCACTTTGCAGCGTAATGGATGTTAAGTTTGTTTATAAAACTCATTATATGTTCAGTGTCGGCAAAGATCGCACTGTGAAGTACTGGGATGCTGATAAATTCGAGTTGTTGTTAACACTTGAAGGACACCATGCTGAAGTTTGGTGCCTTGCAATTAGCAGTCGTGGTGATTTTATTGTAACAGGTTCTCATGATCGCTCTATTCGGCGTTGGGATCGTACTGAAGAACAACTTTTCATTGAGGTATTCTATTATTTTGTAGGGTTGAGTGAAGTTTTGTTGTTGAATATTTGCTCCATATGCCATTTTTTTACTGTCTTCCCAGAGAATTGCCCTTGAACTCTCAAACCCCCATCAAAATGCAGGAAGAGAGGGAGAAAAGATTGGAGGAAACTTTTGAGGCTGATTTAGACAATGCAGTTGAACATAGATATGGGCAGAAAGATGATGCGCCTGATGAGGGTTCTGTGGGTGTTCCTGGTAGGAAAACAAAAGAGACAGTAACTGCTGCTGATGCAATTATTGATGCACTTGACACTGCTGATGAAGAAATAAAACGCCTTAAGGAGCACAAGGTAGTAGAAACACATATTGACATACCCCTTTTGCTATTTAGTAATGTGCTCTTAATGACGAGTCACCAAATGGAACATTTACTTCAGCTGTATGTTTTCCAATTGTCAGGAAGAACAAAAGAGTGGGAAGGGAGCTAAATTTCAACCTAATGTTATAATGCAAGGGCATTCACCATCAGATTATGTTCTGAATGTAGTTTCAAATGTCCGCCCAAATGACTTGGAACAGGCACTACTGGTAAGTTTTTTCCTTCTTTTGGAATGGACTGTGTAATTTTTTTAGTTTATGATGCCTAAATTTTTCGTGGGTTACTTTTTTTAAAAAAAATCCTTATCATCAGTTATTTAATGCATCAAAATAGTAGCTCATTGTAGCTAGCCTTATCTATAATACTGCAATTCTTAGCATGACCTTTATGACTTCAGAAAGCTTCTTCCATTCCTGTGTGTTTGTAGTCTTGTTGAAATTCAAGTTGAATATGTCAAATGTACAAAACAGACAATCAGTTTGGACTTCAATTTCTAATGGCATATTTCATCGCCTTTCAGTTGGGAATTCAGTTTCTCATAATGTCTTTCCTGATGAAATATTGGAGTAACTTCAAATTTGAGATCCTAATCATTCTGTCAATAGAGGATCTTGTTAATTAAGATCAATCATCAATTCCATTAATTCTAAGGAAATAGTGTTTTTCATATATAATCGTTTGTCAGTTGACAACATATTTATGGTTGTTTTTAATCTTTCGACCAGTCACTGCCATTCTCAGATGCACTAAAGCTCATATCTTACTTAAAGGAGTGGTCTCTGGTTCCTTTGAAGGTAAATTTATATTTACTACTTTGTCTGTAATCCTGATGCTATGTTATGTCATAAAATTCTGTTGGCTTTTCTCAGTTTCCAATCCTCCCATTTGCGCATCAAATACTTTTCTTTCTAGTTCTGTTGATTGTAATTTTTCACATGATATTACATATTTTTGCTGGTCCCCTCGTGAAGTTTTGAGTTGTGATTCCTATGTTAGAATCCAGGGGACAGATGGCATGGTATGATTTTGTCTAGTGTACAATGTCTAAGTTTAGACTAGTTTGATATGAAATCCGTTGTTACACTGCTTTATGAAGGTTGTGTAGCCTACTGTTGACATTCAACAAATATGAAGTTGTCTAGCTCATGTATTTTCATTTTTTTTGTCTTGGAAAATACCTGTTGATCATTTGCTGTTCCACGTCTCACTGCATGGTAATATCCTATATTTTTCTATTTCGTTTCTATAACTTCATCCGCACAATTCCTAATCTGTGCCATAACCTTGCAGGTTGAGCTTGTTTGTAGGGTTTGCCTAGTTCTGCTTCAAACACATCATAGCCAATTAGCTACTACGCCAGCTGCAAGATCCATGTTGACTGAACTGAAGGATATTCTTTACAGTAGAGTAAAGGTAACTTGCGATCACTTTAAACAAACAAAGAGCTTTCAGCAATCTGAGCATGTATTTAATTGATTTTCATCCACCAGAACTTCAAGGATACTATAGGTTTCAATCTCGCCGGGATGGATCATATAAAAGTAAGATGGCGCTTTTTCTTTCAACATTTTGTGCAACTAGATCTTTGAACATTTGTTTTTAAGTTTGTTGATATTTTTTGTATGCACATGTTTTAGGAATTGCTGGCCATGAGATCGGATGCGCCTTTCCGGGATGCAAAGGCAAAGCTCATTGAGATCAGACAGGAGCAATCGAAGCGGTCAGATAGGTCAGACGGCAGTGAGAAAAGGAAAAGGAAGAAGCGGAAAACGCCTGGAGAGAGCTGAGCCTTGGGCGAGTGCAAAGCAAGATTTTGTTATTTTTTTACTCATTGTTGTAGCATACACGCTATATTAACGTGCTCGCTTTCTGTCTTCATGGCTACGACACAATTTTGACAGATGTGTGAAATCAGAATGTGCTTTTGGTCCAAAACTACGTGTGCATCAGATTGATCGTGAGTCCTAACGATGTTAATGCACTTTTTGAGTATTTAGAGGTGATGCATCTGTCGGTATTTTCTGGCAGTAGTGCCAGAAGTAACGTTTTTTTTTTTTTGCAATTTATAAGGTACGACATGAACGTATATGATAACAAGAACAAAATAGATGAATATTATAGAAATAACCAAAATAATGGCGATGAAACAACTATGATGAGAAAGAAAAGATTTAGTCAAACCGATTGCAAATTCTTTAAATACAACCTCAAAAGTGTAAAAGGGATTGTTGCTCTTTTATAACGCCCTCGAACCTTTTAGAATAATCAAATCTTTGCCCTAAACAAGAATCTAGTAATAAAGAATAATCTAGCCTTAGGTTCTCTATAATCACTTTTCATGGGTTTATACAATCCCTCTAGTTCTCCAAAGAGAGAAAATCCTACTCTGAAAGGAAATATGAATCACAATCCTATTAGGTTATCTAGGAATTCACCATATCCCAAGCAACTAGCAAATTTCTTTTTTACTAAAGATATGAACTCATTTCTGTAAATTAGCTTTACTAAAGATATGAACGCATTTCTGTAGTTCCGTAATTCCGTTTTCTCCCCCATCTTTTTAATCACTGATATATTTTTTTCTCTCTGCTGCTCTGGCCTGTATTGTGTTGAGCTGTTGTTCTTTTGTTACTACTATTTGTTTTGTCACTCGATTGCATCATAACAAAGCTCCTTGGCGTGATCCGTTCATGGTTTCTTCACCTGTGGCATTTGAGCCCTAGCTCTGGCCCATCCTTGTGGATACGTCCAGGACTGGTTCGATTGAAGAAATGGTGGCTTCTAAGTAAGCATAATTTGATGTGATGAAAAAGACAACGATGTAGAGGACTGTCATTAGGCTCGGGTTCATATGTCATTTTAAAGCTGCAACCGATGTTGCCTCAAAGAATGTTGTTCTTGTGACTGCTCAGTAGAACAACACCGTGACCGACGCAAGGTCGTCGTTCGTATTACAACAGTTGCAAAAATATATATACACATGCAGGTGATACAATTTCCAGTATGTCCCAAAATATTAACTTAAAAACCAGTACATGGTTTCCCCCCGTCTTACATATGATTCAACATAGCATAATAAGTACATCAAAGGAGAGCTCGGTAAGTAAATGGCACAAGAGGGATTTAACTATATAAATCGTCGTCGTCAGCTGCTGCGGCAGCGGATGCAAAAGGGTCGGCCGCAGCGCCAGCGCCGGCCGCCGGCTGCTCAGCGAACCGGAACTCGCTGCCAAATGCACGTGCCTGCTGCAGCGTCTGGGCAAAGGCCTGGTACTTGCGGATGTCGGCGTCGCTCACACTCCGGCGCGCGTACTTCATCGACTCCTCGAAGTGGGCAGCCTTGATCTCAGCGATGTCATCCACCTCGTCCTCCTCCATGGCTTCAGGGTTGTCCCCCCTCCGCCTTTCCCTCTCAATGTCCTGAAATCAACGTTTCCATTAGCGCACTGGTATAAAACCAGATGACTGTATCTGAAAGAACTAACACGGCAAAGTCATTGTCATAGTAAAATACAGTGACCTTTTCAATGTTCTCTCTGATGGCATATTTGCATGCACGCTGACAAATTTCTGTAATATCTGCGCCGCTGAACCCTTGGGTGTATTTGGCAAGAGCGGACAACTCAACATCCTTGGCCACAGGAGACTTCCTGAGGCAAGCTTTGAAGATCTGGAGTCTGGATTGCTCATCAGGAAGAGGAATGTAGATAAGCTGATCAAGACGCCCTGGCCTAAGCAAGGCAGGGTCTATGATGTCTGGCCTGTTAGTAGCACCGATAATGAACACAGTTTTCTTGGCATTCATGCCATCCATCTCAGTCAGCAGCTGATTCAACACTCTATCAGCAGCACCTCCGGCATCACCAACACTGCTTCCTCTCTGAAATATGATTCAAGCTGTCAGGCATAAAAAATACCATGAAAAACTATTGACATTCGTCACAGCTGCACACACACACACAAAACACACACGTGAGAGAGAGAGACCAACCTGGGTAGCAATCGAGTCTAGCTCATCAAAGAAGAGGACACATGGAGCTGACTGCCTAGCCTTGTCAAAAATCTCACGCACATTGGCCTCACTCTCACCAAACCACATGGTAAGCAGCTCGGGCCCCTTGACACTGATGAAGTTAGCCTGGCACTCGTTAGCAATTGCCTTGGCCAACAGTGTCTTACCACACCCAGGGGGGCCATAGAACAGAACGCCTTTGGAAGGAGACATGCCAAACTTCTCAAATTTCTCTGGATGCTCCACCGGATATTGGACAGTCTGAAAGAATTTCAAACATGTCAAGAGCTACAAAACAACAATTTAAGAGCGGAGATAAACTAAAGAACAATAACATACCTCCTGCAGCTCCCTCTTGACATTCTCCAGACCACCAATATCATCCCAAGAGACATTTGGAACTTCCACAACCTGAATTCAAAAGACAGCTAGAAGGTAAGCCTCCAAATTAAGTGCAAATTGATCATAATATACAAAATTAACACGAGAGATTACTCCTAGAGATACTCACAGTTTCACGGAGAGCAGATGGGTTGCTTGTCCCTAGTGCAGTCTTGAAATGGTCGTTCGTGACAGCCATAGAGTTGAGTATCTCAGCATCTATAGTCTCATCCTCAAGGTCTATAATATCCATCTTCTCACGAATGCATTGGAGAGCAGCCTCAGTGCAAAGGGCAGCAAGATCAGCACCAACATATCCATGAGTGTCCTTCGCAATGCGTTCCAAGTCAACCTGCAATATAATTAAAAAGTGCAATCAGTAAAGGATTCGAACAATGGGGAAATAATACAGAAAACCAAATTATCCTATTCAAAAGATTATCAGTAAAAGGCTGCTCACATCTTCAGCCAGCTTCATGTTTTTAGTGTGAATCCGGAGAACCTCAAGCCTCCCAACCTCATCAGGGACTCCAATATCAATCTCCCGGTCAAACCTACCAAATCTTCTAAGAGCAGGATCAATACTGTTTGGGCGGTTTGTAGCACCCATAACAATAACATGTGATCGAGCTTTAAGCCCATCCATAAGAGTCAAGAGCTGTGAAACAATACGCCTTTCAACTTCTCCATGTGTCTTTTCTCTCTTTGGGGCTATGGAATCGAGCTCATCAATGAAAATGATAGATGGTGCATTCTTCTCAGCTTCTTCAAATGCCTTTCTGAGATTGCTTTCGCTCTCCCCTGCTAGCTTTGACATTATTTCTGGGCCATTGATCAGAAAGAAGAATGCACCTGTTTCGTTAGCTACAGCTCTAGCAATAAGGGTCTTGCCAGAACCAGGTGGTCCATACAGCAATATGCCCTTTGGGGGCTTCACACCAATAGACTTGAAAAGTTGGGGATGGCGCAGTGGGAGTTCAACCAGCTCTCTGATTTGGGCCATTTGCTTTCTAACTCCACCAACATCATCGTAGCCAACCTCATCAAGTCTTTCCTCATCCTCTCTCTTAATAGGCTCACCATCACAGAATATCTCCGTATCAGGTGCAACAATGCAATACTCTGCAGGGTCAGTCTCTATAACTTTGAATTCCACACTTCTCATTCCACCCCTCACAAGGAAAAGGTCTCCTTTTCTCAAAGGACGATAAGCTTCAAGGAAGTATGCTGAGAAGTTTCAGACAAAGGCAATATTAGTAAAAAAAATGATATAATAAAGCAGGCTAGCAGGTTGCAAAAAAACTGTAGCTCATTAAACGAAATCATCAGATATATCAAGGCATCATATATGCCATAATTTTAGCAGAAATCTCATTAAGGTTCAGTGTAAGGTAACATGAATTAGTAAATCATGATGATAATTTGAGTCTGCAATACCACATCCTAGAAATTAGTAGTATTAACATCTGGACAACTCAGAACTGAATCTGTGAGTGCCCACAAAGCTAATCTTTCCACATAAATAAAGCTTTGAACATCTTCACTTAATTCACTCAATGGGTACGATTTCAGTTAATTTATCAGGATATATCCATGTCACATCGGGCTGAAATATTGTGGCAAAAAACTGAATTGGTATAGCTACTTTAGAACATCACACGGTCTCAGTAGAAATTTCTGTCCAAAAATATTTTATAAGAGAAAATACTTCAGTGATAAAGAAATCTCACGTTTCAAGAAGGCATCGAACAAGTTCCCAGTAATGCCTTCAACCGTGTCATCAATTGGAAGTATGTGCACACGCTTCCCGTATTTGACATCTGGACATTGATGAACAGAAACCACATCACCAAGTCGCACTCTCAAGTTCTGCCTGACAACCTTGTTCATTCTGATCTTTGGCTCCTCACACGTGTCATCTGCAAGCACAATGCAGATAGTGTCTTTTCTCTTCTTACCCTGTAATGCAGTGATCAAATGTCAGCAGCCAATAATCAAGTCCTAGCTGACAGAAGAGTTATCATACAGGGACAAAAAAGATAACCAGAGAAGCATCCATAATTCATAAGTAATATAACTGCCAGACAATAATAATGCAGACTCAGAATTTGGGAGCAGCAAAGTGTTCAGATGGAAGATGATGACCAGAAACCTAACAAAGGCAATTGCATGTACTATAGCTCCAAACTGGAGGGAGTTTAATAACATCAGTTACTGGCATAATTACGGAAATGATAAAAGGAGAAAGCTAAAGTTTTTAACTCCCAGATATTAATTTAATAACACCAGGCTAAAGTTTTTAACTCCCAGATATTAATTTAATAACATCAGCTACTGGCATGATTAAGGAAATAAGAAAAAAGAGAAAGCTAAAGCTTTTAACTCCCAACTGGAAATTATCTAAATCCACCAGTCAGCCTCATGGCATGATAGAAGTGACTCATTATGAAATTACCTAGTGTAATAGCTATCTCAGTTTAGATGGTAAACAGAAATAAAAAAAATCATACTAAAATTCCATATATCCACAAGACACAACTCAAAATCAATAAATCACATGGTCCACATCCAAAAAGTAGTGTGTGGCATAACATGTTGAATAGATTTCTTACTCAGTCTGACCACTAGAAAAGCAGCCAGTTCAACAACCATGGCATGATCAAAGGTTGGAGGCTCCACCAAGTTAAGATGTAACATAACTGATGAAAGCATAATTAAGGCACCAAATTTGTAACGAAGCTATGGAACTATGAACTGTAGCTTTACCCCCATATGTAAATCCAAAACCCTCCGAGACCAAACTCAGAAGCAAAAACAACAATAAGGTAACAATCAGAAAATCCAGCCCACTAGATAAATATACCTCACCAAAACAGTAAATTCCCCACAAACCTAATCTTAAGGAAACGAGCAAAACGAGAAAGCTAAAATTTTTCCTACAGATTTGCAATCTAAACTCTAAAACAATCTCAACAGCTCCCTAAATCTATCCAACACAGCCACCGCAGCTCAGTACCCTAGATAACAATTAAACCCATCGGAATTCAACCTAAACGGAATAATCGCAGAGATAAAGGCGTCCCGGACCTTGAGCAGGACAGTGTCCCCGCGGAAGAGCTGGAGCCTCTCCATGGTGTCCGGGTGCAGCGCGACGACGGAGTTGTCGTCATTGGTGGCCTCGTCGACCACCAGCCGGTTCGGCGACTTCTTCCTCTCCAGGATCGCCGTCGAGAAGTCCTTCTTCCCCTTCCTGCTCCAATTCCCCAAAAAAAAAACACAAAACAACCCCCAAAACAATTCCATCATAAACCACATCGAAACCCCTAGAGGCGGGGACTAGAGCGGTGGCGGGATCTTACGGATCGGAGGAGGGGGGCTCGCCCTGGCTGGCCATGGATTGGGAGGCGGATTCGAGAGAGGCTCGAGTAGTCGCTAGGTTTTGGGCTGCCTCGGCTCGGTTCGGAGGTCGCACCGAGTCTGCCGTGACGTGTTGGCCCGTAGAAGAGTCTGGATGTGGATGCGAAGGGGCTCGGAGTCGTGGGAGAAGACGAGGGCACGTGGTGCCGGCCTGGAGTCGGCGGCACTGGGTCAGGTTGGGCCCACATGGAAGTATCCGTACTCGTGTGTAGATGGTTCGCGAGGGACCAGTGCGTGGCCCTCCAACGGTTCGACCCGAAGGAGATCCGGATCCGCGGGTCTAGAAATTTTAGGATAGATATTTAAATTTTGAGTTAAGTTGATTAGATACATCAATATTGATATATCGCTATCATAATATATTATTTCTCCTAAAACATTGATATAACGATATGTATATATAGATATAATAAAAATACAGAAAATAAAAAATTTAATGTTTTCTTATGAGAAAATGGACAATATAAGACGAGCATAATGATATAAATTAAATAGCAAATTATAAAGATTAATGATAGTTACATACCTTGTTGATCCTGCGCTTTTTTACTCTTTCCTATCAGCAAGAACCTCCCATGCAGAAAAATATAGCAAAAATTAGCATGTAAATATATGTAACAAGTGTCCAAATAACTGTCCATTGTCTAAGGTAAAGATTATATTTTTACACAACATCTATTAGAAAAAATGAAGAAAACAAATGATAGACTCCAGAAAGAACCGGAGCCAGAACATAGTAGAGTAGAGCAAAACGAAGCAAGAAGTAAAATAAGCGAAAGTTGGGGTGGAGCACACCTAGATCTGGAGAGAGGAAGATGATGGTGAGTTAGAGGTGTTGCTCCCTTCCTAATGGCGCACTCCCTCTCGGCTGTCGTACTGCTCCCTTCTCATCGTCCGCTCCCTACCTCCTTATTTGCCATGCCACTGCCTACTTATCCGTGACGCTTCTCTGCTCACCCACGCTGCCGCACGCTCGTCTTGCATCGCGTGTCACCTTAAGCATATTGCTGTCACGTCGTGACGCCGCATCCACCGGCCATCGCTCGCCTCTGCAGCTTGTGTCCACTGATCGTCGCTCGCCTCCACAACCCACACCTCCACCCACTCGCCACTCGAATGCCAGAGCCGTCTCCCACGTTGATAGCCACAAGATGAGATAGACCAAATGTTATGATTTTGTTTATATATTTATCTCTTTAGGCCTATATAAAGAGGGCTGAGGTAGAAAAAAATAGGTCTAATGTGTTACATAGGTCGTGCACGAGATAAAGGGAGTGTGTGCTGAATTTATTTGCAGACATAAACATATAGTTTTAGTCTAACTAACAGTGTATATCTATTATATACTTAGTATTTTTTTAAAAAAGTTATTTAGTTGAACACCTATGATCTATTGTAGGTTCTCCTCTGCATGGGATGCAATTCCTCTTCTTCTAGTTACTTTCCTCCTTAAGCTTGCATATTCTAGGGCTTAGGCAAAAGAAGTATAATGTGATTAAATTCCAAAAGATCCATAAATGGTGTGCACTTGAATACCAAAAGATCTGGTATGCACTTATGTATGTAAACTAAACAGGACTTGTTTATGTTCTTTACAGACAACTCGGGTGCAACACTAGTCCTATTTATCCAATGTGGAATAAGGCAGGAGATTTATATATATAAAAAAGAGAGAAAAGCATAGAAACACTACTACGCTATATGTGTTATACTCCATCTAATCATAAATATATGTCGTTTTGAACATCAGCACGATCTTCAAAACGCAACTTTAACATCTAATTTATATTGTAATATATTTATAAAACACAATAAAATTATAATATTATGAAAAATACTTTATGAGACAAATCTATACGTATGATTTTTCATATATCCAAATCCAAATATTTAAAATATATATAGTTAAAGTTTTAAAAGTTTGACTGCATGCATTACAAAACAACATATATTTGTGACTAAAGGGAATAGTGTAAGGCAAACTCTGCATTGCCCGCGAAGTGTATAAGGGCCCCGCTCCAAACAGATTCAGTTTCTTGCTTTTTTAGTTTTCAGCTTATTTAAACCAAAGATCATTTGAAACACATCGACTTCTTATTTCAACTTATTTTGTCCTTCTAGCTTTTTTCGGCCTTTTCACTTTTCTTTTTTTTCGTATTCCTTTGCATTGTTTATGACAATATAATATTTTTTTTCTTCAATTTTTTTTCTATTTTTTTTTCAGAAAAAGCTAACAGCCGCTAGAGTGCAATTTCAACCGGAAGCCAAAGCCCCCAGCCGCTTTGAGCGCCGCATTTACTCTTCCAAGTATTTCTTTAGATGAAATTGGCCTTTTAAAGCAACAGATCATTGCATCATAATAGATAGATTGACAGACAGTCGATATACACAGCAACTTCGTCCCCGGATAAGCAAAACAAAGGTTTTCCACTATTAACACAATTTCTTTGCGCAATGTGATTAACACAATGGAATAAGCTTTACAGTATCCTCAGTTTTCAAACAATGCCCATGCATATGGATTGACCTGAAACATTGCATGCACTACATGGTACAAACTTGTATGTATGTCACTCTTCAATATACACCACAGCTATTTATCAAGACGCCGTTGGCCTAGGCAAACTCTTTGCAATTTCCTGTCCGAGGAACATGATATTGTTAGGATTGTCAGGAGGAGGATGTTGACAAACATTTTCCAATAGATAATAATACAGCTAAAAGTGTAAACGAAAAATCGAACATAAGAGAAGCATTAGAGAAATGCGCGTGGGTGGTATTTTTTGTGGAAAATCAACTGAGAACATACATATCAAAATGCGATGGTTATGGATTGAAATTTATGGCTTCATGCAGTTCCTGTCCATTTGATGCTTAAGTGAATATTTTCAGGGGGGCTCAAAACGAGTTAAAATTTTCAGGAGTTCAAGGCTTCGACGCACCATTAGCAGTTATTACTAGGGTTTGTTCTGTTGCTAGTTTCACTGGTCCGCTTCTACATTATGTGAAAACAAATAGCTTCGTATACTTGGAGGGCATACCTCAAATAGTTGGTTTATATTATCAGCTGTTTTTGCTGACGTCTCAATGAAAAACATACTGTTCTTCTCTGCATACTCTTGTGCTTCCTTCAGAATGTGCACCATATCATCAAAATCACCTTGCAGCATATTACGTATTTATATCCCAACTTCACAACGAAGGTATATTCTTACCTGAGAAGATACACTTCGAATTTCATGTAGATCAGCTTTATTACCAAACATAACCATAATAGTATCGGGACTACCATGTTTTTGAAGTTCCTGCAGAACAGGGGGGAAAGGAATGTCTGAAAAATGATGTATTTAACCTGAAACAAAAAAAAAAGTAGAGAACATAACGGACTTCACGCTACTAAGATCCAATATATCATCGTTCCCATAAAAAAAGATCCAATATATCATCACTTAATCAAGTTGATATTGATGAAATGAAATTTGTAAGGTGTTAGTAAAAAATAAATCACAAGAGCTTAGATTGTGCTCACTTCTAACACTGTTCAGGGGTATTCTTTGAATAGAAGCTGATAAGCTCCAAAACATTTGTAATCTTTCGGTGGCAGTATCACAGTATAATAGAAACTTTAATAGAGTAGAGTCTCGAGCAGAAATACAAATCCAATAGCAAACAAAGGGACAACAAAATCAACCAACAACAAATTAGAAGAGAGTGAATTAATAATAGTGTACCTTCACCCAGTATTGTGCTTTGTTAAATGATTCTGGACTAGTTATTATTAGATATGTATTACATAGCTATGTATTTACCTTATTGTATAAGAGGTTTTCTGTATATATACCAGACCTGTACATGTATATATATTGACACATTGGCCTCATGATGAATACAAACGTTATTCTAACATGGTATCAGAGCAAGATTTCGTCATACCTAGGGTTTTGTCTGGCTTGCCGCTTGTTACCACTTTTCCACCGCCGCTCGTCGCCTGTCTCAGTTGCCGTCGCCATCTAGGGTTTTGCCGTCGCCTGGCCCTTCACTCAGATCGGGACGCCGCCTCCTTCTAGGCGACGCCACTGAGAGGGGTTGCCACCGAGATCTCGCCGGAGTTGCCGTCGGTGAGGCCGGACACCGTTGTCCAGATCCAATCGGCGCCAGCGTCGTCGTTCTCTTTCTCGGTGTCGTGGGCCGCCGCTCGGGACCGCCATCGTCGACCCCGCCCGAGACCGTCGTCGCCGACCCCACTTGAGACCGCCGCATCGCTGAGGTCAATCTCCTTCCGGTCGGCTCCCGCTGACTCCGCTCGGGACCGCCGTCGTCGACCCCGCTCGGGCCGTCACTCCGCCGACTCCGCCTCTGCTTCGTGTCGAGTGCTGCGAGTAGTGACCGAGAGTCTCGGTCGGTTTGTAAACCGACCGAACCGGGAAAAAAAAGAAAAAAAATGTCTTCTTTTGTAGGCACCGTTTTTGTTCCTCATTGCCCAGTGATCTTCGATGGTCTCAATTATCGGGACTGGTTTCAGCACATGCGCCTCCACATGCGTGGTTAGCGCCTTTGGGACTTTCTTACTGACGAGCTGCCTTGCCCGTCTCATCCTACTCCACCTGATGCGCCTATACTTTCGAAGGATGCTTCCGAAGACGCCCGTACAAAGGCTTCTAAGACTTTTGAGGATGCTATGGAGACTTTTCAGACTCAGTATGCTGCTTACAACATATGGATTGATGAAGATGCTCGTGCCTCTGCTATTTTGCTTGCTAGCATGGAACTTCTGAAGCGAGACTAATGCATCTAAGGTGGAGAATAACATTTTCATCCGCAGCTCAAGAGGCTCAAAACAGTAAATCACCTTGGAAGTGGGATCGAACTGACCACGAACAAAGCGAAGAACAATGCAGCTTTTCCCAACACCTGAGTCTCCTAGCAATACCAAATGAAACATGAAAAGAATGAAAGCATCAAACAAAGCCACTAATTTAGATATCATTAGAGGCATTATGATGTGGTCAACAGGGACGGTCATGCAATAAATGTGTTAGCTATGTGAAGGAAAACAGAATATTCTACCATCAATGTGCGTAGACATGTGTCTGCTTCTGTTATGCGGGTTATAACACTACAAAAACAGAATCTCATTCACACAGTGAACAAAATAGGAGTCCCTTGTAACAACAACATTGCATTATATTTCATGAAAAATAAGAAAATTGTTGCATATAATGTGACTCTTTGGAGATTGCTAAAACATGTACATATGGCACTTGGTATGGCTTACATATCATGTGGGGAATATGCAAAACAAGCTCAATGCGGCACCTTGGTCATGGACTATGCCTAATTTTAAAATATTTTACATGAAAACAAGCTGAGTATGTGCATATACTGCTTCAATGGGGACCAGTTTTACCCAATATGATGTAGCTAAAAGGTTGCCCTAACATAATATGTATGCTACCATAATAATTGTTAATTAGTTAAACAAGACAACTTTTTGGTTACATTAGCCATAGCAATATCCAAATTCACCCAGTAAGATCTCCAGATACCGTTGACCTCAAATGCTGAACTGAGCAATTGCACAATTCACACCTTGTACCACAGTGACTGTTTCACTACAAAATGATATATGATTTGAGACATAAGAGACACAAAATATTATAAATATTACCAATAGGCACATGTAGACGAACATAACTATATGCATATAGGTAAGTTATTTCACAGTACTTAGTGAAGGGATGTATTTCATAGTACATATAGAAATAGTTGCCTAAAGTTTAGTTGACCTGCTACATAATATTCCATTATGTTCCAAGTCATAGACACTAGAATGATCTATAAGGAAATTATCCAGACCTCAAGACTCCGATAAATTTCTGTATGTTTAGACCACTGCGTTTCTGAGCTTTCATATATTTGAATTTGGCCGTCCATATCTGAAGTCCCAAACGGTGGCACTTAAATGTTGGACCTAGAGTCATGCAAAGGTGAACCTGTAGTTGCAATTGTTGTTGCTGGTATCGCAAGCAATGTCAAGAAAAGCAACCAAAAAGGAAAGAAAAGATAGAATCAACCACCGTAAAATATTACAGTAAAGAGGAATGTGTGTGGCAAACCTTATAACGCAATTCATTTGAATCGGTAGCAGAAGAGTTAGCGTTGTTGATATTGTTCAGCCCTCCGGTACTTCTAGCTGAATGACAAAAAAAAAAAAACGTAGCGTGTTAACATCCGACACAAAAGTGACTATTCTTTTGCCCCAGCTGCTAACTCTACCCATTCATACATCCATACGCCCTTATTGCATAAAATTTCCAAATTGACCAAACCAAATAATTCAGCTTCAGCACTCCCCATTCAAAAATTAACCTGTTTCCGAACAAGCACTAATCCAACCAAAAATTAGATCCTCCAACAGCTAACCTAACACTCGATACCAACGATATCCGCAGCCAAAACATAACGGATGAAGCACGAAATCTAAAAGAAAAAATTGATCATATACCCTCCATTTAGATGGAAATTGAGGATTTACCCTCCTGGCCCACGAGTCAGTGACTTATGATGACCCTACATGTCATTGAGATGTGGAGGGTAAATCCTCAATTTCCCAACTAAAGGGAGGGTATATGATCCAATCTCCCAATCTAAAAGGGGGGCAAAGCTTTTCTGGAGAGGGAGATGTGGGAACCTGGCACGGACGAGGAGCAGCCCGTGGCCAGCGCTGTCCGCCGTGGTCGCGGTAATGAACCAGGGCGCGGAGGCTGCAAGCGGCGGCCGGCGGGGAGGGGGACGGATCGGGCCGGTCGTTCCGTCCCCTTCGGCTCGCTCGCAGTCGCAGCATTTTGTCGGGCAAACCGGCGAGTTTTTCAGCCTATTCGACCCGGTTGATCAAAACAATATTTTTTTAAGTAATTAATCAATTTATCGAAGTTTAATTTATTCGCACAAAACGTTTCTATTAGAAAAAATTATAAAATATAAATATAATTTATAAGACACAACCAAAAAGAATAGATCACTGGCTACTTAGGCTCGATGGGTGAAAATGTCAGTGTAACAGATTTGAGATGGGCTGACTTCTCTTGGAATTTCATGCTGACATGAAAGCCCCTTGGGATTTTCGGGGAATTTTGGAAAGTTTCGCAGCCCACAAAGCTTGATTTTGCAAAAATAATAGTGCCTTTCGTCAGGTTCTTAAAATTTTATCGCGCAGGTAACTACTCAACAACCCAAGGAAGTTCCTTTTTTTTTCGGAAACAACGAAACAGATTAACAATAACACACAGCGTATTCTACAGTATCAACCAAAGTTCAAAGATTAGAATTAGAACTAAAATTTGGGTAGTCAAGGTAAGTCTGGCATTGGTATATTATACCCAAAAAAAACTTCTCTACTTTGGGACTTCCCATCGCGCATGGATGCAACGACGACGACACACGAGGTGATGGAGTTACTGGGCCTTCGGCCTATTATCTGAAGAAAAACCTGCCACAACTTTTGCAGCAAGGTCTGGGCTGCGCTGGCTTCATAAGATGGGCCGAAAATTATCTCTATTATTATCTCTCTTTTTCCATTGCCCTTTTTCTATTTAAATTGCAAAACGCACCACAGATTCTGCAACTGCGCAAGTAAACCGTCTTTTCCTTTTAATCCCCAGCAGTACCCAGCCTGTCATATGCGAAACTTCCCCTATACTTTGGTGAAACTTCGCTGGTTTGGCGAAACTTTTTGCGAGAAATTTGAATGCATACATTCATCTGCGAATGCAGCTTTCCTGTTCCCCTTTTCTGTTTTCGTCTCTGTTCCCTCACACGTGTCAGCATCTTATTCATTCTACTTTATTTTTTATGAGGTCTATAACAGCATCTACTCCCCTCAGACTGCTGTCATGTGTGAGGAAACACAGAAAAGAAATCGGGGAAGCTTGATTTTTCGTCTGCATGCCCTCACGGTTATCCTCGTGGAACGGAACAAAGCGGCTAGAAAACCATGCACGAAAGAAGCCATGCATGCGAGTGTGCAACCACAAAGTATAAACCATGCATGCATGTGCGTAAAGCGTCGGAGTGGATTGCCAAGTTGACGCGCGACGCCCCTCCGGCTGTAAAGCGCGGCAAAGCTGCATTGTCCGTAGTGCACTCGTGCGAGAATGTTTTTTTTTTTCTTTTTCACTTTCCTTTCTGTACAAATTCCCTCCTGCATGCAGCAAGCTTGCTACGTCTAAGAAATAGAGGACAAGCAAAAGCTGCTCTAAATTTGGTAGGAGGGATGTGAAATGTCATGGTGGTCCATGCAAGATACTTTCTCTTTTACTTTTTATTAGAGTGCTCTCTTCTTCTTTTTTTACTTTCATCGTGGCAGAAAAAGGAGAATAAAAAATTGGATTAAAAAGAGGCTTTTTAGGGATCTATTTAATTTTTTAGAAAAAAACATAAGTAGTTAAGTACCTAACTTTTACACTTAAAACTCGAGACAAACAATCTGTTACCGCCAATTAATCCCTCGAGTCGATGGAGGTGCGAAACTTTTTTATCTCCTAAGTCGTAGACTTTGGATCTTATAACGGCAGCATGATTGCCAACAATCACAGAGCAGAATGTGTAGGACCTGCACTTTTTTGTTTGATCTTGACATGATGGATTCCAAAACCAAAAACTTAAGGTCAAGCTAATAATGATATTCGGCATTGGAATCCACTAGTCTTAGGCCATGTTTGGAAACAGAAATTTTGCAGGATTTTCGTAGGAAACAGTTCAATTCTTACATTATTCGAAAAAATTCTCAGATTCCAAACAGGGCCGCAGCGTTTGTTCGAAAAGGGAGGATCTGGATTCAAATCCATAGGATTTAATCATAAGAATTCCAAAGCAACCCCCTCATCTAGATTTTTACCCAAACCCACGCATCCATAGCAGAAATGCAAAATAAACAATATAAGAAAGGAATAAATTCATTTTTGGCCCTTGAACACTAGTCGGAGTCTAATTTTCACTCTAAACTCGAAAACCAGTTGTTTTTAACACCCTAACTTCTAAATCCAAACAAATAACCCTCGATTCAATTCCACTCTGGTTGGGGTGGAAAACAACCAGCCTTTTGAGTTTAAGGTGAAAATTAGACTCTGATCAAAGTTCAATAAATTAATTAAAGAATTAATTTGCTAACAGATACCAGTTTCCATCCATGCACCTTTTAGATCGTTGATCTACTCCAAAATTTTTGTATTCTCCGCTTCAATGCTTCACCCGGGTGCAGCCCTATATTTTTGAGGATGACAGTAAAGCTGCAATGGTGCTGTTAACTTGGAAGTAGTGGCGGCAGCAGGCTATGTGATTGTGAAAGAGGTGTGAGTGGAATGGTAAAGAGAGTTTTGATTTCAGAAGGGAAATGGCAAAGCTTGGATTAAAGAAGCCCACACATGTGATAAAAAGGTGCCATTAGCAAGGCCCACTGCCCTCCCGTAGGCTGGAAACTGTGGTCTTGTTTTTTTTTTGAATTCTCAGAAAATCAAAATAAACAGGACGACTTTTTAAAATAGATTCTTCAAATGATTTTTTGAACCCAAAATTATGTGCGTCATCTACGTCGGCGGTCCGCTACCATTTCAAAAGGTATAGACAAAACCATTAGCCAGAGGCTACAAGAAAATAGCCAGTCTTGTTTGTTTCCCTCTTGCCTTTTGATAGATTCCCTAGTGATCCCCTATTATTTTTTAAGGTAAATTAAAGAAAAAGAAGAAAGGCAAAAGGGAAATTAAAATAAAAGATGAAAAGGCTTAAAGGGCAGTATAAAGATTGGCTTTCCATTTAGGCGGGAGTTTACACGGATCATGTCTTGTTTCAATCCAATAGACTAATGGAGTAACCACATGACGAGGGAGCTCTGCAGTTCCATGGGAGCAGTGTGCCTCACTAACCTGTGCAAACTTTTTTTTTGTGTAATTAAGGGCATCCACAGTGTATAAAAACAGAGGGTCTTAAGCCACCTTAAGGTCGACCTTATACATTACAGGGGTGACCTTAAGCGCCATAAGCAAAAACCTTAAGACCATCCTCAAGCTAAAGACCTGGCCATAAGCATTAAAATACATTTTTTCTTTATCTGACAAGTGGGACCATCTTAAGGCCTAGTGGGTTATATACATTACAGTATTGGCCTTAAGGTTTAGATGTGACCCACCTTAAGACCTCTTAGGTTATATACACTATAGATGCCCTAACTAGATATTGCTCTGTGTAATTACACGTATGACTCGATCGGATCATGAATTCATGATATGAAAATAAGACCGGCCGGTCGGTTGCTACTTCGATTTCCTTCGAAGATTGTCACGCTTTGCCAGCTCAACTCAGGTCAAATTATCCAAAATCTGACGAGGACAAACTGACCTAACATGTCCTGATCATTTGAACACTGTGTTTCTCATCCACCAGGCTGGAGAAATATAATACCATTGCCGTCACTATATGTACTATGATGTAGTAATAGAGAAAAAAAAGTGTTTCAAAACCCAGCGACCGGCCTTGTGATCCAGTCAAATGATTTCTAGACTGGTTCTTCCCCTCTTCCTAAACCACGAGACCAAAAGATAATTACACAATTAATTATCCTGCACTGAAGATCGTAATCCGTTAGGATATGTACTGTAGTTCAAACAGCTGTTGTCTATAGTACATTTTTATATCATCTGTGGACAACACTAAATACACCTTTTATAATAGATTATCTGTAAGTTATCTGTAAAATATTGATATCATTGATATAATAGCACAAAAGCAAGCTATAGCAGATTATTTTCTCTCGTTTCGACCGTCTATAGAATTACAGTCGATCTTCTTCTCTCTCCTCTTTATCTTTCATCCACCTAAGCAGATTTTTTATTTATGTAGCATCTCTTATAGATAGTTTGTGTCACCATATTGTATATGCCCTTGGTACATATACAAAGTCAAAGTCAATTTTGCTGACATGTTGCTTAGTCAGACATAGGCGTATGGACAGGATATAGCAACGAAGAGAATACTTTTAATTTTGATGCGTGTTTCTTTCCATCATTTGGCACCGTCTCAATGACGCAGCAGCATCGCTAGCGATTAAAAAAAAAACACTGCACTGATTAAAAACACGGCGTTTGGAAGTGGATAGGGTGGCTTAGTTTCCTTCTCGGATATAAATTGGAATATTTAGGGGCTAAGGGCTGCTTGCTTACGTGCACAAACTTTTCGTTTGTGCATGTTTGGTGAAGTTATTTAAGCTTAAGCTAATCGTAAAAACATTTCAGTATTTCGAAAAAAAAATGAATGTAAGATAAACGAAAAAATCGACATGCATTGCAAGCCATAAACCAGTACTATTAAACAATGGAAAAGTGAGTACACGTAAGCTAATCCGCAGTAGTAGCATTTAGCAGGGCCTGTTTTTTTTTTTTTTTGCTGCGGCTTATGGTTTTTGGTTGAAATTTTTGAATTTTGGCTATTTATGGTACGGATTACGGAAAGATCGATACTCACTTGTGATTTTGGCTGGTACAGATGTTGGGTTTTTAACGTGTACTATGTTTAACTTGTAGATCCCGTCTTAAAAAATACTCCGTTTAAAAATTAGATACTGTAGCGGCTGCGAAAAGCCAGCCGGCTTCCTCACTGCTGAACATGCCCAAAGCTTCTAGTAATAAGAGTACCGAATATTGCATTCAGGACTACTGACTAGTAACCCAATCGTCAGATTAATTGTCGAAAGTCTATTTATGCTTAATTGCCTTGGTCGCAGTCCGAGTTAGTGCAGACTATTGCTTTTCTTTATTCCCAATCAATTGTCGCATTTTTCAAACATGGGCATACAAATGACTATATATGACTTGTAGTTGCTACAGTGGTAGGTGGTGAGATAAGCCTGCAAAATGTGGGCGAATATTAAGGACATAACGAAACATGAAAAGTTCGCGAAGCTACGATTTGTCGTTTCCTATATTGTCAAGATGATTCAGGCTTTTTGTCAGCTCATTCAGAGCTGAGAGCCCGGTCTAGGGTAGATGAGAAGATGCAGTACCACCAAACTCGCAATTGATCAGAAATGGTCTCGAGATCAGACCAAGATTCAGAAAGATAACGTAGTGAAAACGAAAAGGCTTTGAATTTACCGACGCATTGGAGCTCTTCTTTCTTGTCCCAAATGTCAATAAAAAAAAGGAGATGTGAATAAGAGAAACGACGGTCCAAACGCGCACAAGCCAGGCCTCACATCGAAAAGGGACGTGTATGCAACAATAATCTTTCACAAATCAAGGTTTATGGGTTTGTTATTTTAGGTCATGGTTGATGATTTTTGTTTGTACGGATAGTTTTGTGTTCAGAAAATCATTTTAAAAAATTCGTTTGAAGAAATTATACTATTTATTTCGATTTTCCAAAAAATACAAAAGATAAAGTCCAAAATAACAAAGCTTATCTCACATGTTTGCTGCCACAATGCAGTTAGCACACAGAAAAATGTCAAAATAATACGTGAGAAAGCATTAATACAGACTGACGGACACCGGGAAGAATATCCGGACCGATGTAACTATCCAATCCTCGCCAATCCTCCTGGACGCCACGTAGGACGGGAGAACAAGATCGAATTTGCCGCCACGACGAACGCTCCGGAAAATAAAAATATTCTCCGCGTTTGGAGCATTTCTTGTCCATCACGAACAGCACAGACCAACGAGGATTTACTCGAATCTTAATTGTCTGATTAATTTCCACGTCTCCGATAAAGTAACGGCGACTAAGACCAGCCAGTCCAAAATTCAACATGTCTGACCACGCATAAGGAAAAGAATGTACACTTTGCGAGCAATTCATCTTGCTCATCTGTTAATACTCATAATACTTCTTGTCCAAGTTCTAAGTCCAAAATTATAGGATGTATTTTTTGAATGATTTTATTTATAAATATAGGATATATTTTATATTTTAATATAAAATTAGTATGATATTTACTTTCTATATTTAACAAATATGTAGCTTTACTTATTATTTTCTACAGGGCCGTGCCCATAGGAGTACGGGCCGTGCGACCGTACAGGGCCCCCTAATGTCTAGGGCCTCAAAAAATCAGCCCAGCAGAAGAAGTCACATGTATTCGTGTGAGGCCAGAGCACCAGATAGGGGTGAAAATGGATCGGATACGGACAGATAATATCTCTACCATATTTATTTTTCATATTTTTTTGAATACGGATACGAATACGGATAACTCTAATACGAATACAAATATGAATAATATCGAATACAGATACGGATCGAATACGAATCGAAACAAAAACGGTTACGAATATTTATCGGAACATGAAAACTTCTTAAACTATACATCCAAAATTAACGAAAATACATAAATAGTTCATTTTGTCAAAATATTCATGAAATCTAAACAAGCATAGTCTTTTTATCCATAATAAATATACCCAATAGTCGACCATAACATAACTACATAAGTAGCAACAACGTGCAATTCATGGAATACACATGATGACATAATAGCAATTTGAACAAGCATAAGAACATTTCATTCCTCCATTTCATCCACCAAGTCATCCATGATAGCAATTTAAATTAGCATAAGAATACTAGGCTTATCAGATCAGATCCGTATCCGTATCCGGTTTAGATATCTTGGGCTAAAATCCCGGATATCCGGTTTCGTATTATCCAAATTATCCGTATCCGTATTCGACGGATACTAGGTTTACTGTATTCGTATCCGTATCCGATAAAAAAATCCGTATCCATATCCGATCCGAGAACTATCCAAAAAAATCCGATCCGACACAACCCGTATCCGTATCCGTCCGGATCCGACGGAAACTATCCGATCCGTTTTCACCCCTAGCCCCAGAGCCTAGCTCGAGTCCACGTGCGCGTCTCCGCGCGACGACTTCGCGTGCGTGGCGCTTCGTATTCTCTCTTGTATTCGTGACTTCGTCAGTTCGTGTTCGTCTCGTCTCCGCCGAGCGCCGGCCAATGGCCGTCAATGTCCATTCATCCGTGTCGTGCTGCTACTTAGAGCTTTGTACAGGGCCTTCAAATTTCACGGCACGGCCCTGATTTTCTACCATTATATATTGAATATAGTGTTTAGAAATGATAATTACATGCAATCTAGCAATTTTTACTATTTTATTGATTTATATGTCAAGAGAAAATACGATTTATAAGAAATTAACCAACGTGGTAGCACGGACATTGATCAGGACGTACACTGCAATAAAAAGGGATAAATTGAACAAAATTTGATCGATCGGACGCACATACTCTGCTGGATGCTTCTGAATTCTTATCCTAAGGCTAAGTCCTCGTTGGTATGTACATGTCAGATTTCCCCGGCACGGTCTATGGAACTCTGGCGCAAGAAACACGGCGGCCGTGGCAGTATCAGGCGCGCGGGCTAGCTCACATGACGGAGCAGGCGTTGGGGTTCTCGTCGCTGAACAGCTGCGGCGCCGGCGCCATGTCGAAGCGGTACGGGTACGGCGGGTACGGCTGGTGGTTGGGGTCGGCGTTGGGGTGGTGGGGATAGTAGGAGGCGGGGTTAGGGTTGGCATGCCCCACGTCGTCGGCATTGCCGCCGTAGTACTGGTAGTAGCTGGCGGGGGGGCCCTGCGGGTACGCGACGTATCCGTATGGCGACACGTGGTACGTGCTCGCCTCGGCCGGCGGAGGGGCAATGGACGCGGCGGCCGCCGCGGTGGAGTAGCCCGTCGCCTCGATGCCTTTGCCTTTGTCCTTCTTGTCGGCGCCGCCCACGGCCGCCGCGTCTTTCTTGTTGTCGCCGTCGCCGCCTTTGTCCTTCTTATCGCCATCCTTCTTGTCGTCGCCGCCGTCTTTCTTGCCGGGCGCCACGGCCTCCACGGTGCGGTTGAGCTTCTCCTTGAGGTACACCAGCATGGCAGCGACGTCCATCGTGCCCGTGACCTTCACCTCATCCTTGGCGTTGCTGTCCAGTACCACATCATTCACCCCTGGAGCCAACACAGCAAGCAAAAAAGGCATCAATTTTGAAGCCGACAAAACAAAATTAACAGCAGAAGATATAGATTCGAAGAGGGGAAAAAAATCTCACCTTTGATCTTGTAGATGCGTCGCCTGATGCGTCCGGCGCATCCGTCGCAGTGGAGGCGGATCTTGAGCAGTACGGTCTCCTGTGGAACACAACCACCAAGACCAAAAGCAGAGATATTTTTTAGTTGTTGCAGGTCAGAAGAGCAGTTGGGAGCAGAGGAGAGTATTGCGTGGGTGGGATTGCCTCGTGTACCCGACCTCTTTGGGTTTCTTCTCCCCGGGCGGTTGCTTCTTCTCCTTCTCTTCCTTGGGCTGGGAGTCCTTGTCCCCCTTCTTCTCGCCGGCGCCGTCCTTGTCGGCCTTCTTCTTCTCGCCGCCGCCGTCCTTGTCGGCCTTTGACTCGGTGGCGGCCTTCTTGGGGCCGCCGCCGCTGCCGGCGGAGACGATCTCGACGGTCTTCTTGGTCTTGGCCTCGATCCGCGCCTTGAGCGCGGCCGCGTCGGCCGTCCCAGCCACGACGACCCTGTTCGCCGCCGCGTCCGCCACGACCGACTCCACCCCTGCGTCAGAACCAGTGAATCAGCCACCAAATCAAAGCCAATATGCGTTCTCTCGCGGGGGAATCAAAATCAAAATGTGTACCAGGCAGGCGCTTGATGGACTTCTTGACCTTCTGCGCGCAGCCGGCGCAATGCAACTCCATCCTGAGCACGACCGGCTGCGGCGGCTCGGCGCCGTCGCCGCCCTTCGGAGCCTTCTCGTCTCCCATGGGTTGGGTTGGGCTACTCTCCTCTGAGACGCTCTAGGTTCTGGACTCCGCACGTGTTGGTGGGCGTGACCGTGCTGTGTGCGCGCGCGCGCGCTCGCTTGGACGGGTCTCTGGCTCTCTGCTGCGGGCTTGACGAAGGAGGAAATGCATTGCGGGTGGGCGGGGAGGGATAAATAGGAGGAAGCGGCGGAGAGAACCATCCTACGAGCTGTGATGGTGGCGTGGGGCCCCGGTGTCAGGCACTGCTGGTTGTGGTTTCTCCTGCCCGGTCGCACACGCGGGTATTTCTTGCAGCCTCCTGCTGCTTGCGGCTCTGAGTGCCGTCTACGGTCACCTGGCACGTCAAAGTGGCGTCAGAGCGTAGATTTTGTTAGAGCCAAATTTTTTTTGCACCGTAACCATTTTCTTATAATCTTATAACTTAGTCCCTAAAATACCGTTTTTCCAAATCTAACTTCTTCGTGGATCTAACAAACTTGACAGATACCTATCAAGTTAGAGCTGCCGAGCTTCCTAGCTCGGCAGGGCACAGCCGGCCGCACTTGACACAGTGCACATTGTGCAGCACTGTGTATGCATTTAATTAGCGCTAAAACATATTTAATTAGTGCTAACTAAGAGCTAATTGCTCAGCATTAATTGCTGCTGGGAGGCTTAGTAGCCAAGCTACTCAGCTCAGTAGTTATCTGTCGAGCTCGATAGATCTACAGAAGATTATTTGCAAAAGCGGATGTTTGGATACTAAATTTAAAAAGAGTGGCTAAAATGAATTATATGTAAACAGTTCGATTTTGTTAATGAGTACCGTAGGCCGTAGCTGTACTTTAATTGGATTAGTACTGTACCTGCGGAAGCTATTAGCCTACTGTACTAGTACAGTAGTACTTGCAATAGCTAATTTTTGTTTTTCTCGCGAGGAAGCAGTAAATGAATTTACCTGCTCGCTACGGCTTATGTTTATGACTTCTGGTTTATTTTGTATTATTTATAAATATTATTTTTTTATACTTTTGATTTTTTTAAGTTTTTTTATTGGTTCTTTTTTTTCTCGTAATTGTTTGCATCATATGTGATGGGCTAATATGTTTTTTATTTTTAAAGTTTTAAAATGTTAATTATGTCAAATAAGCGTCCGTTTTCTATAGTGTTTTTTTGGCCAGCTACAGTATTTTTCAACTATAAATCACCTAAAAAAGCTCTTTTGAGCATGTCCTTATAGACGTTACTGTTACCGTTGTCACTAAATGGCTCGATTGGGCAGATACCACGTTACGCACCGTCACCGCTGACAGAGACGCGCTGCTCCTGTCCAGAATTAGCGAGAGCGCGAGAGCCCGTGAGGAGGCGCTTATTTAGATTTATAAGTCTGAATTTTTTTACTGTAATAACTAAAAATATATTGTAACTGTTGTTAACTTTTTAAGCTTAAATAATTTTTAAAAAATAAAATTGTATATCATCATAAACAATACAAATAAATAAAGATAAAAACAAAAACCTTGAAAAGTAAAAAAATTAAAAATTAAAATTAAGAAACTAGAAACCATAAAGAAGGGCCTTCGAGATCTTAAGCACGGCTCATGAGCTGTTTGGATTTTGTGGTGCGAAAAAAATCGCTCTGAGATTAACGAGATTGAGATCTGGCTCTGCGGGTGATTTTCCTTTGCTGTATGATATCCATCCCACTGTAATCCTGTTCCCATCTTTGTAAATTGTATTCTATTACCGAGTGTTTCGTGGAGCAGAAGGGAACTATGTAGCTTACATAATATCCAAAATTCATGGCTGTTTGAGATAATACTCTACTCTCGAATCAACCTAGAAAGCAGCCGTGGCTTCTTACGATGTTTGCTGCTGTTTTCGCTTTCCTTTCCTTCAATCCTCGCGTATGGCGATGGTGTCGAAGAGCTGATGTGTATGATGACGATCATTGTCACGAGGTGGATGGAGAATGTGACGAGGTGGGCCCAGCCTTTTCCTAGTGAAACAACGCAGATTTTTAAAACATTTTGAAATTTTCAAAATCTCAATTTCATTTGAATCTTTGCCCAATTCAACACCTTTCTCACCCCATAGCACTCTTCTCTCTCTCAGAAGTTGCCCTACCTCACACCGCCTCACCCCTGCAGTTCACATCGCTGCTTTTTGCCATGTCAACTGCCCGTACATTTGACTACTGAACTATGTCAATCTTTAATTGCCTGACTGCATAGGCGCACACCACGGGCGCAAAGATCAACTTCGCCGCCACCACCTCACCCTGCTCTCCCAACCGACATCCCTGCCACCTTGACCACCGCCTTGCATCGCCCAAGAAGCACAATGCATGAGGTGCCACTCACCATGCCGACATGCCCACTGCCTCTCCTGATTGCATCGAGTCTTTCCGCACCTTCCTTGCCTTAACCACGCACCGAGACCCGAACGAAGTCCTCTCCTGTGTCAAACCGCCATAGCCACCTATAAAAGGAACTGAGCCGTTCCAATGAGTAGCATTATCACCCAGGTGAGCCTCAGACACCCACACGCCCCTCGCCGCCCGTCGCATCGCCGCCATCGCCGGAGACCTCCAAGTAAGCCCCATTTTTAATTCTTCTCCTACAGTAGATTTCATTTCGATTGCTTGCACTAGTAGCATCCTCATATCTCTAGCAACACCACCGTAGCATTTCTTTAGCCTCTCCGATGCTATAGCCCGTTGACCACCACTTTCCCCGCCAGCCAGAACAACCCTGCAGTGGGCAAGCCGCCACAAACCTCCATAGTGTGAGCCAACCCTACCTCAAGTTCCCCTACTCCCAAGGATGCTCCAACGCCCATGCATTTGCTCAGTCAGCCACCGTAGCTTGCCCACACCATGGAAGACCGCCCAAAAACACCTCACTGTCGGCGAAGCTTCAGCCATCCTTGACCACTCCCATTCCCAAAAATGAAACCCTCACACCACCAGGAACCTATACATACCCTCGGTTTTCCTCGCGAAGCCCTATAGCTCCCGCACTCGCTTGCCAAAGCCATTCTCTGTTGCGAAGCACTGTAGCACCAATGGGGAAGATGAACAGTGATTCTGTTACTGTTCATGCACTATTCACACAAACCCAACCCATTAAGCTCTGAATCCGATTTGTTGGTGCACAGTAAAATCCAACATGGTACTGTAGCACCGACCCATTATGAACAGTAACCAACCCGGTAGTGAAATGTACAACTCTACCATGAATGGTCCCAAACTCTCTATGAACAGTGCTCAGTTCCATGATGAACAGTAGCCACTGTTACTATTCATCCATACCAAAAAACGTAAGATACGCCCATTTAGTCCGTTTCAAGCCTGTCTACCCATTTTTTAGCTTTGTTTTCTTACATCACACACTGATAAAACCCAAAACCACCAAAACACTATTTTAAACCCTAAACCTAATACGATCCAAACTTTTATTATTTGCCGAAACCTATATACCTGTCTTGACTATTTTGAGTCCTGAAGTACATCTTCAACCCCATTTAGCCTAAAAGACTATGATAAAAACCTAGCGAGCCCATATATCATTCCAAACCATGTCTAGCATTTTTCCAGCCATTACTATTCACGAAAAGCCCAAAAGCATATATACAATCAGTTTGACCATCTCGAGCCCACCTAGCCAATTTTCAACTCTGTTCAGCCAAACCACACACTACCTAACCCCTATCAACCCAAACCTATTTCCTTGATGCTTTCTGGTTATTTATTTGTGTTTTATTCTCAGCTTGTATTCTGCAAAGCAGAAACTCATTTGCATTCGCCTTTCGCGCTAGTATTGATACCTAACGAGTTAGTCAATAAAAGAACTACAAGAGCAGTCTAACCTAAAGACTGCAGTGAAATAATTAGAGACTATGGACAAAGAGCCAAGTCACATGTTTTTGATCATTTTGAACCTACATTATTTTAATTATTTATTTACAGTATTTTTATTACTATTATTTACACACTGTTAGTTGCTTAAAAAAATGTTTACCATGACATTATAATTAGCTATATCCTACAACTGAAAAGGCCCTGTTTTATTTTATGGCCATATTCACCTTGACAAGGCCTAGTAATAATAAATTACTATAAAATATACCATGGTAGTTTTGAAAATTCAACTATTTTACACTTGTAGTGGCAGTGCCATAGTACACTGGGTTATTAATTTGTGGATGGTTATCTAGTTGATGAAAAGTAAAGACTAGAATCATATGTTGAATAAAGAACATATTGATCGCTCAACCACAAGTTTTGACTTGTCAATACTTGGTCAAGCAACTGCTCAATTCAATCTAATATTTATAGGGTGTTAGGGTTTTAGAAACGATAGGTCCCGCGAGGTCCACCACCTATCGGTTAAACACGGCAGGTACCGCGAGTCCTTCACCTACCGAATTAAATACGGTAGGTCTCGTGAGGTCCATCACCTACCGGGTAGAGACGGTAAGTCCAAACAGAGTTGGGCCCGACACTGTGAGGTCCATCGCTTACCGAGTAGGGAATAGAAAGAAGAGAGCAGTGAAAAATCTTGTTATCTCAACTCAATTGCACGCTAACATGTTGCGTGTTTGTAGTTTGACATTGTAAGTATGAGGTATCTTGTGGATAAAGTTAGACAAATCTACAGAGTCAAAATATAAATGGTATTACAATACGTCGTGCTTCTAAAAATGAAGCTGTGTGTTAATGGGTGATTCCAACAACGAGCCATAAGTATATTTAAAAATGATTTGAAAATGTTGAGTTTGGTAATCAAGATGTTGAAACCCCAAATTCCTTAGGAAGTATATGATTGGTTATTTTGTTTTATGTTCAGAAATATTTACAAATAAAACTGCATCTACATAAAATGATAAAACAACTATACCCCATCTCTTGAAAATCCTGGCAAGTAGTTATATATCATTTCTCCATATGACTTGTTGAGTACGATTAGTTGTATTTAGTCTTGCTTTATTTTCACCAAAACAGATATCAGAAGAAGAAAAAACACTTTAAGATTTCGTGTTAGGGTTACGACCGCACTCGAGCATTCTTGTGGGAATTTTCCTCGGCTCTTCTGATTGTAAGTTTTGGGCTTGAACGTCCGTTAAAATTTCTAAAGTTGACCGCTAAGTCTTATTTTAATCTAATGAATCTATTTTAAATGTTCGTGAGCAGGCATGATACTCATTCTATCCGCAACTGAACTCTTGAACTGTTACAAGACGTACACGACCCTGTTCCTAAAAACGGTGGTGTCACAGTTTCCTAGCTAGTTACTGTAGAAAAAACAAAAAAACAACTTTTAAAAGTTGAAAATAAGAGGCGGCCATCTGTCATGGGCTCCTCTCTGCTTTGCTCATGTGCTCGACTCCAGTTTCTCGAATGTTCTAGAACTTGCTACAGTAAGAGCCGGTGGGGGGAGATGGGCTTCTGGGGTTGGCCGGCCTGATACAGAGCCACTTGGGCTGGATTCATATGAATTGTCTAGGTAGAGGCCAGAGACCCTATGATCTCTCCAAAAAAGGCCCGTTCCAGAACAGTGCACTGCCGATGCATATTTGGCGCGAAATGATTTGCATCAAGGTAGTAGAACGTGTCAGTTGCAAAAATACTTACGCTAGGATATTAGTGCTATTCTTTTGGATTTTTGGGATGACTTTTGGGTTCAACTCAGCCAAAAGTCATCAGGCACAGTTTAAAAAAAATATAGCTATTTGTTCCCATGTCAAGTTAGGTATTTACACCAGAGTTCACTTATATTTTTGGAAAAAGTTCTCTCATAATAAGTGCAACTTCAATCACCATACCAGATGGATTCTAGTGTATCTATCTGATCCAAGATCCAATTTTCGTATGAAGATCGGATGTTTATTTGGGTTTATGAAGCTAAAACTTCTAATTTTTTACTATTATAGTAGGTTTTTTACTGTAGTTCCTAGTAACTTTTTAGCATAATTAAAATTTAAAATTTTTTAAAAAATAATTATATCATTATAGATAATACAAATAAATAAGAAAGAAAAAGGAAAGATAAAAAACCCCAAAATAAACTAAAGAGTCGAAAAAATAAAATTAATAAGTTAGAAGTTTAAAGCTCAAACTTAAATGAGCCCTACCCAAATCTGAGCACAACCCGCTACTAACGCAGCCCGTCCAGCTCCACCAGCCCCTTTCGTTTCGAGTTCGGGTCGAGCACGTTGCTGCACCGCCGCATCCCGGAACTGCCAAAATTTTGTTCATAAAAGCCCAACGACTGCAGTAAAAAAACGAAACAAACGGAAAAAAGGAAAGAAACTCGCCTTGGCGTCTCTGCCCGCTCTCGCGACAATCTCTCTCTCCCTCCATTTTGCCCCCTTTGTCTTCTTAGGGTTTCAACGCTCCACCTCCTCCCCAATTCTGCCCCCCGCCCCGATTCGCGCGATCTCCCACCCCATGGTCTCCGGCGTCGCCCATCGCCCGGACGAGGACGGCGGCCGCGGCTCGTCGAGCTTCCCGCGCCCGCCGCAGCTGGCCACCCGCGGTCGTCGCTGGGCGGCGGCTCTCAATCCGCCTCCACTAGCGGCGGGAGCGCCGGCGCCCCGTCCAGCCGCAACAAGCAGCATGGCCCCGCCGCCAGCGACAGCATCGTCCGCCTCGACAATCTCGATATCCACGGCGACGACGCGCCTTCGTCGCATGCTCCCGCGAGGTTTGTGAATTCGCTTTGCTTGGCTTGCCAGTTACGCCATCTGTCTGCTGCAGCGTGTGTTGCTTTTCGAGATTGGAAACAGGTTCGGTTCACGTGAATGCCTGTCCGTGATTTGTATTTGCTTGTTTTCGAATCGTGGTGCGGTTTGGTCGATGTGTGGTTGTGTTGGAGTAGGCACCATGACTGTGTGTTGTTCATGAAAAAGGATGTTCTGTAGATGCACGGATGATATTGTTCAAAGCTGTTCATTCTATTGTAATTAGCTGATGACCTGATGTTGTTTGGCCTGCAGCATGCTTGGTGAAGCGTATTTTCTGTCACTTTGATGTGCAAGTGCAAGTATGATTTTCTTGGTGGATGTTTTTAGGATTACGTCTTGTAGGTTGGCCTTGCTGAAAGTGTTAGTCTTAATCCTAATTCTTATTTTGTGGACTGATTGGGGTGCACGCTGTCATGTTGATCAGTAAAAGCATCGGTCATATGACGTTTGTTCATCCATAGAATCCTAGACTGTAGAACGTCGCATCTTAGAAGTTTGTCCTATTTTGCTACTGTGTCCAGTGGATTCATCTATGATGATTGCTGCTTGTAGGTAGGCTATGTAGAGTTTCTGTACATATATATCTTTATATCTACTTAAACCATCAAAGATTGCCTGCGGCTTCATAGTTAATAGCATACTTGTAGATGTAATGATGTATTGAGAATTTGGAAGTACATCTAGCTGAAGTTTCTACTTCTAAGTATCCTTTCCTTAGTTGCTATCTAGTGGTTTAGTGCACTCGTAATACGTAGTTTCTAAAAACTGCAGCAAGAAGAAAAAGAGAGGAGCTCGAGCAGTTGGTCCTGATAAAGGTGGCCGGGGGTTGCGCCAGTTCAGTATGAAAGGTCAGTTGAACAGTTTTCTTTCCCTATTAGCACTTCTAACTGAAGGTCATGTTCACATTTATAGTTATCCATAAGCAGCACAATGCAAATACAAACACTTATCATAGCTAGTACTTCTTATATATTTCCCTTATATTGTGCATCCATTTTGATATTCATTCTAGGGGCTATGTTCAATGAATTGCAGTACACTGACTGTGACTGCTAACATCATAGATGTCATGATATGTTTCATTTGTTATTTTGCAGTTTGTGAGAAAGTTGAAAGTAAAGGGAGAACAACATACAATGAGGTTAGTGATTTGTTATTTCTATCAACTGAAACTTTGTTGTTGTGATGCCATCATATCTGTACGTCGTGTGGATTGTACTTTTTCTGAACAAAAAACAGCAAATTTTGATCACGATCATTGCAGAATTCCCTATTTCTTTGCATGTGTATTTCCTTTGCTCTATCTTAGAATATTCAATCAATTATTCAAAAGGAATTTACACTATGTACACTGTAAAGCTTAATACTTTAGTAGCATTACCTATACAGTACAAGGCAGAACTTACTGTAGTAGCATTATCTATACAGTACAAGGCAGAACTAGCCATTAACCATTAAGCCAGCTTGTTCATGTGGTCCACGTCCACCTGGTTTCATCCATGCAGTCCTGTATCACTTTTGTTTTGTGATTGTGAATTTGAGGGTTTTTCATTCTTCTACTAATTTTATCAAGCTGGCATATTTAGCATCATGATGTGGGAGCATGAAATTGGAAACTCGCATGTCATTTGTAACACCACCATGGCACCATTTGATCACCTTGCTCAGATCTTATTGTGAATTGTGATGAAGCTGCTAATATGTGACATCCATCACATTGATCATTGTAATCCCTATTACACTCCTTATTGCTATGCCTTAAACTAACAGCCTGCCTTTCAATATATGCATTTTGATCTTTCGTCCAAACTATCCTATTTCGGTTCTGTTCCAAAATGATGTTTAATTTTGTTTTTGTATTGGTTCATTGAAATTTCCAGTGTGTAGCCTTATTGCCTTATTGGTGACACTAAAAATTTCAGAGTTCATGCATTTGGCCTATCTTTGTCAGGTGGCAGATGAACTTGTCGCCGAGTTTGCAGATCCCAATAATAGCATTGAATCACCAGATCCTGATAATCCCAATGCAGTTAAGAGATATGACTTCCCCTTTGCACCAAGTACTTTTTTAATCGGATATTATGTGCTCATTGTATGTTAAATGCAGCATCAATATGATGAGAAAAACATACGAAGAAGGGTTTATGATGCGTTGAATGTTCTGATGGCTATGGACATCATATCTAAAGATAAAAAGGAAATACAGTGGAAGGGCTTGCCTCGAACCAGTATAAATGATATTGAAGAATTGCAGGTTTTGTCTTCTTTTCTCTATGCTTATCGACATTTGATATACTTTTGGTAGTTTTATTCATCAGTTTGTGCTCTATTTACAGATCGAGCTCGTGGGATTGGAAGGTAGGATTGAGAAGAAAAGTGCTTATTTGCAGGAGCTACAAGACCAAGTAAGTATACGACTTCACCTGCTTTCCTTTGGATATGTCAAATGAAATCTATGAAATGATTCGTGTACTTCTTACAGCTAATGGCATACTGTAGTATTCAAAATTTCAAATACATGGCTCTGGTGGTAAAAAGGAGCATCATAATAAAAAAGCACTTAAATGGTGTACCATTGTGTGCCATTATACACTTAGGGTAACTCATTGTCTTTACTGGCTCATGTTGTCCAGGCCATTAAAACAAAGTTCAATATTTGCTTGCACTTTCTTCACTGACTCAATACCCTGTTTACACCATGATGAAGTATGGCTATGCTGCAAAATAAATACTTGATATTTTATATTAAGTAGAGGATCTTCTTAATCGTCTAGCAATGGTTTGTGTGCATGCATGTGTTCTGGTAATTTTTATTCAGTTGCAGATTAGCATTCTGCATATGTATTTCTCTTTTTCGTGTTACATTTTGTTGTGATGTTCTATGCTTCAAAAAATCTAAACTTCGCTCCTGTTATGATCTGTGCTGCTTTAGATTAAGAAATAAGGATCTGTATTTCATATGTAGATGTCACCAGGGTTCAATAAACTGGAACCCGGTTGGTTTGTGGCCCTGACCTATTTTCGGAAAATCAGCAGTTCCCAGAGTCTACCGGAAAACTATGACTCCTTGTAACGTTCTAAATTGTCCCAAATCGGTCGGAATTGGCCATGAATTGGAGTAACTTGTTAGTGAAGTGGTAAAACTGTAAATCTCTTCCTTGGCTGGTGTTGTGGGCTAGCACCATTGGCGGTGCGCCCGTGCGCCTAGGGGATGGGCAAAGGAGCAAGAAAAGGTAAGTGATTTTTTTTTTAATTCCAATACCATATGGCAGCCTCCTTATATAGATGTGCTCCTCCTAACAGATAGAATCTAATTTTAATTATATTTCTAACAAATAGAAACTAATATCATATCTCTAACAAATAGAAACTAATCTCTCTGGTTGGGTTGGGCCCATGGGCGTTCCTACCCCTATGACATTACACCCCTCCGGGACATGCAGCTCGTCCTCAAGCTGTTAGGTGGTGTGTCGAACTTATTTTGCTGTGCCATCTAATTGACTTGGTCGACACGCCTGCGGGTGGACCCCACCACCGGCCGCACAAGGAAAGGAGGGTGTGGGAGCGGGAGCCGAAGAAGTCTAGGCCGCTGGGCGCTGAGGCAACGCAGAGCGCGAGTGCGGCCTGGCTGTGCTTAAGGAGGAGCTACTTGAGGTAGAGGAAGGTGCGGCGGTGCGGGACGTGCTAGTGGAGCTGGACGACGGTGACCCACTGGTCAGGGTTGGATTGGGCGCGGCCGTAGGCATCACAGAGACGGTCGTAGACGGTGAACTCGATGGGGTGGGTCTGCTTGAGGACGACGCCGTGGAGGACCTCGCGGCGGCGGCGGAGCTTGAGGCGAGGCGCTTGGAGTGGGCTCGAGAAGACAAACTCGTGTTGGGAGAGGGCGGCGGCGGGCGAGTGGGCGGTTGAGGTGGCGGATGTGGATTTGCATGAGCTCGGGTGACTCGGGCCCGGCGCGAAGCCAAGATCGTGGGGGCTGGAGGTCGGCGGAGCAGTTGGGGCAGTAGATGACGGTTGTGGAGGCGACGAGGGGCGCGGCTAGGGAAGGCGCCGCGACGTGGTTGTAGGCGCGGTGGAGACGTAGGTGGCCTGGTCTAACGTGCGCTCGGCGGCGAGGTGGGCGCGGAGCGCAGAGATCTCTATGGCGGCGCGGTAGGAGGGCGTCGGATCCAAGTTGGGGCGCGGCGGAGAGGGCAGCTCGGTTCGGCGGACTTTTTGGCGGAGGAGAGGCGACGATGCCGGCAAGCGGGAAGCCTGGATCCGAGCAAACGGCCATGGGGAGCCCCGATTCGACGGATCCGGTGGTGGGATCTAACGCAGGGGCTCGCGAGCTCACGGCGGCGGCGGATGGCTGCAAAGCTTCCCAGCGTCGGATCGGTGGCACGTCGGATCGAGCTCGGAGGCGCCGACGGTAGAGGGGTTGGCCGCAGGCGCCGGGCGGACCGCCTTGTGCTGGCGCCAAGGTGGACGACGGAAGTGGAGCCCGGAGGCCGAGCCACCGAGGGGCGGATGGCGTGGGCGCGTCCGCGCGTGGAGAGGGCGCCCAGTGGCGGCGAGGTTGTACTTGAACTTGGCGCGGACGACGCTGGAGTTGCCGTGCGGGCGGATGACCTTGCCCTAGATGCAGCGATATTAGGTACCGTTGCTCTTGGTCCTAGCCTTGTAGACGTACGCCATGCACTTCTTAGCCGGGATGCAGGCAGAGGCATCCGTGTCCGGCGGCGGCTCATAGGCGTGCTTCTTCTACACCATGAGTTCTTCCTTGACCTCCATCGCGAGCCTTATGCAGTCTTGGATTCTTGATCGGAGCTCAGCATATAGGCCCCTCATGGCCTTGAGTTCTTTGGCATCGGAAGCCATGGTGAGTGACTCTGATACCAAGTTGTTATGGGCTAGCACCATTGGCGGTGCGCCTAGGAGATGGGCAGAGGAGGAAGAAAAGGTAACTGATTCTTTTCTTAATTCCAATTGCATGTGACAGTCTTCTTATATAGATGAGCTCCTCCTAACAAATAGAATATAATATTAATCATATCTCTAACAAATAGAAACTAATATCATATCTCCAATCATATATCTAACAAATAGAAACTAATATCTAACTCGAATAGAAACTAACCTCTCTGGTTGGGTTGGGCCCATGGGTGTTCCTACGCCCATGACAGCTGGTTTGACCATAAACTGCCAGGAAGCAACCGATTCCTACTTCCCACCAGTTTTGTAAACCTGGTTGCCAAAGTAAGTATGAGTAGAACAAAGGGCTGTTGCTTAAGGTTCAATGTTGGAATAGAAAATGTCCCTGATGATTGTTGGTCTAGATTAAGGTTGATCATTCTTACATCCAATATTTATTTTATTCTTGTCCAATTTTGATCCACATAATTATGGATGTTTTTGGCATATTAAGTATGTAGGTATGCAAAACTTGATACAGCGAAATGAGCAGCTGTATGGTTCAGGAAACACTCCTTCGGGTGGAGTGGCCTTGCCATTTATCCTGGTCCAGGTGAAAAAAAATTAAAGTCTTTGTCCTTTTTGTTCTCTTGTGTTTACAATGCTGCCTTCTGTACATAATGTTGGGCTAAATGACAGGGATTTGTTTACTTTTTTCTATCATGCAGACACGGCCTCATGCAACTGTAGAAGTTGAGATATCAGAAGATATGCAACTGGTGCATTTTGACTTTAATAGGTAAGACAAGAATTATGTTGTTTTCATCCCTTGGACACAAACAATAACAACAAAGCCTTTTGTCCCAAACAAGTAAGGGAAGGCTCACCTTCTTCTTTCGCTTTTGTCATGATATGACCGCCAACGTTCCTGATTTTGAAGGGCAGGCCTCTTATTGCATTTAAATTCTGGGAACATGATCTACTAGGAATTACCCTTAAAATAGTATAATAGGAACTCAAATATCAGTCGCTGCTTCACATTTGGATAAGGGTACAAGTGAAAAGTGGAACAAATTTAGGGGGTCTTTTGTAAAGTGTGGTTACCTTTTATTGATTGATGTAAGTCATCTAGATTCAATCCAATGACTATGGTTTGGTGTTGTCATTATCCTAAGACTACTTCTCATTTGATACGTTCCCTTTACATCCTTTCTGTTGTCAAGGGTTTTTCAAATTCGCTCAATGTTGAAACATCATTTCCACTGTTGTTGAACGTGAAAGTTGTGTTGCTATGCCAGATTAGTTTTTTTTTTAATCTGTATAATAGCTTTCGTGATAGTAGGTTCTAATTCTAACCAAAAGGTTCTGCCATAACAATTTTCAAGTTTGGACCTGATGCCAACTAATATTGATCCACAGCATGTTTGGTCTCACAATATAAAATGCACATTTGCCATCGTCACTAATTCCTACTGGATGGATGAGAAGATCCCATTTGATTTCCAATTTTATCGGAGAAAAGAAACAATGCAAATTATCCAAATCTCAATTTAATGAATTCTGTTGAAAGAATGATTCAGTATGAATGTATTCTGCTTAGCTGGTTCTTAGATCACCATATGGTCTCGTAAGATTTCTTTTGATATTTATGTTTCTGAAACTGCAGCACTCCATTTGAGTTGCATGATGACTCATATGTACTGAAAGCAATGAGCTCCAGTGGAAAAGAACAGAATGACGGTACTCAAGAGCCAACTTCAAATGGAGGTGAGAGCTCAAGCATGCCAAATATTTATCGGCATCAGGTACAGCAACCTGCAAGGGCAAATAATGGTACAACTAGATTACCAAGCTCACCCCCTATTCCAGCAATACTGAAAGGGCGCGTGAAGCATGAGCATTAGCACTAGGGCGTTGGTTTATTGTCATTGTTGTCGAGTTGTTTGGTTTATTATAATTTTCCCTTTTTATGCAAAGGTCCTGTAAATTATTGGGCAAAGGGAAAGTAGTTTGATCTGATTTAACTCTGCACTAGATTGGTAGATTGACGGGTGCCCTTACCTGTAGTACTCCCTGAGTAACTTCTAACCGGCTTTAGGCTTTGTTCAATTCGTCTGCGGCTAATGTATTTTGGCTTTTGGTTTTTGTCTTTTTGCTGAAATGGCATTGTAACGGCTATTAGATTTTAGCTAAGACATTTAATTAAAGTAAAATAAAGAAAAATCGTTACATCTCTACAGAGAATACAAAGGAAAAAAACTGTGTTAAAAAATCAATTCATTTAAAACGCCTTTTAGCTTTCAAAAGTTAGAAGTCAGAAGCTAAAAGTTATTTGGAACATGGTTGTAAGCTTGTTCCTTTTTATGGTTGAGAGAAGTGTCTTGCCGTGATGTAATTGTGCAGAGCATTGTAAAATAGTTGGCATTTGATTTGGTTGAAATTCAGCAGTTTGCATGCTTCATTCTAGGCACAAGCATTTGTATTGAGTATTTGCTTTAGGTCCTTTGATCTGCATTTCTTTCCAGCTTTAAGGGAATTTTCCTTATTACGTTTCGTTCACGAGCAAGCAAGTCAAAATTCTTTCCTTACATTGTTGAGATTGTACATGTTACCGGCCAAATTTCGGTTCGTTCTGATTGAGTTACACTTCGCTAAACCTCTGCCCTTATTTACTGGTGGTTCATTTGGTTTTGGTTTGAGAACATTTTCAGAAACGTCGACAGTAGGTCTTTCGTTCCCGTAAGATATTTCACCCTCACTTCTATCTGCCCTATCTTCCTTCTATTAACACGATAATATTAATTTCAAGGGCCTACCGACTTATCGATTTTCATGCATTAGTTTGACAGATGATACTTGCGCTAAAACATCAGTTTTCTGCAGTTCTGCTCCCGAAACACACACAATATAGTCTTAAACAAATGGATATAATGGCTTCGTGTTTTTTTCACCTTATGATTTTCTTCAAATAAATCAATATGATTATTTCTTTATTATCTTTTAAAGCGATTTATCGAGATAGTTTTTTTTTGAAGTGACTTATCAACATTCGGTTTATTTACATAAATACTTATTCTAGAGATAAAAGCTATCAGCCGTAGTTGAAAGTTCAGGCTCAATTAGTAGAAGGAAAATTAACAACGGTAGGAGTTGAAAGTACTAGTGATTTCGTATGCGAGCCATTTACACGTGCAACTCTGGGCGACAGCAATAACATGGCTCCTAATAATAAACTCGGTAATATAATGAAGGGAATTGCTAACCATTGCTCTAGCGTTTTTTAGATTTGAGCACTCAAATTTCTTACTGAAGAATTTTGTCTCGAGATTTGTGCTGCACTTCCCTCTCTGGCTCCAATGGTAGCTTTGATGAGTTAGGGTGAGGATTCGGATTGAGTTCACCGGAGCCCCTGGATTTAGAGGGAGGTCGGGGGCGGTGGCAGACCGGTAGTAGGAGGCGCTGACGGTGGGGCGGTGGCATTGACTCGGCCGCAGGCTGGAAGAGGGCAATGGGTGTGATAAGGACGAGTGGTTAGGAGGTTGTGATGGACCTGACAGCGGTAACTGTTGGAGACGAGAAATGAGGGCGCATAAGGGGATTTCGTCGGAGATGAAGAAAAAGGTGGAGGTGCGGGAAGGCTTGCTGGAGAGAAGGAAGAAGTCGGTGTAGGAGGGAGAGTGGCAATGGCGGAGGCTCACTAGTGTCAAGGACGGCGACGGAGGTGGAGAGGGCCGATGACTAGGGTTTGGGGAGAGAAGGGGAAGAGAAATCATACCCAGCATTATAGCGGGGGGAGTCGCTGCCCTGCTGGCTGGCCACGTCCCCGCTGCTTCCGGCGGCGTGGCGGGGATTCGACGGCCGGGGAGGTGATTACCTTGCTTTTGAAATTGCGTATAGGTCCTCGGTTCGCAAAAGATCCTGGAATTTTTAGACCCTAGAAATTTTTTGGCCCTCCGTTTTGCGGGATTGCCCCGCGTTTTGAAATCGCGCTGGTCCCCGTTTTTACGTCTGGTCCTCGGATTTTTCGAAAAGGCCCTCCGCCTTCTTTGAAAATGTGTTTTTGCCCCTGGTTTTTTTTGAAAACTCCTCGCGAATTATCGCCTCTTTTATTTTGGTACGTACGATGGCTGGCGCGGCGTGCCGCCGCGCCTCCGAGGCTAGTATATATGATTTGGAGGAGGATAAGATCCTTTTTAGGTCCAGATCCATCGGCACAAAATTCAAGTACCTTTTAAAAAATAAGTATATATTCCATGGGAAGCCTCCTATAATGAAACAGCGACATTCGTGTCTAGGTACCCTCCCGTTGCTACACCTGTGAAGGACGCCGCGCAAAAACGAAAGGAAGCGAGCGCCTCCTATTATTATACCATGAAAGAGACAACCATCCACGCATGCGTGCCCTCGCCGCTCCGCGCGGAGGCTCCCCCGTTGACCGCCTCTGCAGGCACGCTGTATTAAGCACGGCCCCAACGAGTCCCAGCATCGCAAGGACCCCTTGCATGCACGTACGTACCATCCATATGGACGCGCGCCTGGTCTTCGTCCTCGGCCTCCTCGCCGCCGCCGCGGCGCCGCTGGCCTCCTCCCAACTCGCCGCCGGGTTCTACCGCGCGTCGTGCCCGGACGCCGAGAAGGTCGTCTTCAGCATCATCGAGAGAAAGTTCAAGGAGGACCCCGGCACCGCCGCCGGCCTCCTCCGCCTCCTCTTCCACGACTGCTTCGCGAATGTACGTAACGATCGACCCGTGCGTGCGTGCGTGCGTTTGGTGCGTGGTGAACCGTTCAATCGATCAAATGCTCTCTCGATGGTGTTAGGGTTGTGATGCGTCGATCTTGATCGACCCGCTCTCCAACCAAAGCGCGGAGAAGGAGGCGGGCCCGAACATCTCCGTGCGCGGGTACGACATCATCGAGGAGATCAAGAAGGAGCTGGAGAAGCGGTGCCCGAACGTGGTGTCGTGCGCGGACATCCTCGCACTCAGCGCCCGCGACAGCGTGCGGCTGGCCGGCGGCCCCGCCTACGAGGTGACCACGGGCCGGCGCGACTCGCTCGTGTCCAACCGCGAGGACGGCGACAACCTGCCGGGCCCGGACATCGCCGTGCCAAAGCTCATGTCGGAGTTCTCCTCCAAGGGCTTCACCACCGAGGAGATGATCGTTCTCCTCGCTGGGGGCCACACCATTGGCACCGTCAAGTGCTTCTTCATCGAGACCGATGCCGCGCCCATCGATCCGGAGTACAAGGGCAACATCAGCAGGGCGTGCGAGGGCAAGAACCGGGACGAGGGCTCCGTCAACATGGACCCCATCACGCCCAACCTCGTGGACTCCAACTATTTCGGCCTCGTCCTGGCCAAGAAGATGCCGCTCACCATCGACCGGCTCGTCGGGCTGGACCCGAGGACGATGCCGATAATCCAGGCTATGTCCACCAAGCCCGCCGACTTCATCCCCCAGTTCGCCAAGGCCATGGAGAAGTTGAGCGTCCTTAAAGTTATCACGGGCAAAGACGGGGAGATCAGGAGGTCGTGCTCCGAGTTCAACAACCCGCAGCCCAACAACGGCCCGTCGGTGATACGGATCAGCTCGCTACTCCCCGGCGACGCACAGGAGTTTTCGGCAGGCGCCGCACCTGGGGCGAAGGGCAGCGTCGCGGACGCCAGGAAGGTGGCAGGACGCGGCGCGGAGGTCAGGAAGGTAAATGGTGGCGAGGCGACCAACAAGGTGACCGGAGTTGAGGGGGCTAACACGGTGACCGCCGGTGAGGAGCTCAAGAAGGTGCCTGCTGTCCAGACGGCCGCAGCCAACAAGGCGACGGGCGGCGTGGAGATCAATAAGGTCGCAGAAAACCAAGCGACCAACAATGTGATTGGAGGCGAGGTGACCAACAAGGTGACGGGTGGCGTGGACAAGGTCGCCGGCAACAACGAGGCGGCGAAGAAGGCAACGAGCAACAAGCCGATCCAGAATAAGGTGCCTAGTGCCGAGGCGGCCAACAGGGTAGGAGCAGTACCTGGTGGTGAGGAGATAAAAAAGGTCACAGGAAACGAGGCGGCTAGCAAGGTGACGGGCAGCCAAGAGATCAAGCAGGCGGCTGCCGGCGAGGTTGCCAGCAAAGGCATCGGCGCCGAGGAGATCAAGAAGGTGACAGGGAACGTGCAGGCGACCAATGTGGCGGCAGGCAATGCTGAGACCAACAAGGTCGCAGGCAACGCGGCGGCCAACAAGGTGGCCCGTGGTGTTGAGGCCAATAAGGCTATCGGCGTTGAGGCGACCAGCAAGGTGGCCAGCGGTGAGGAGGTCAACAAGATGCCGGCCGCGGAGGAGATCAAGAAGAGCCAGCCCCCGAAGCTGCTCCGTGGCGGCCACCACCAGTAGACGAAGCCGCCGCTCTACTAGCTGTCCCGCCCGCCCCCGACGTGTGCTTCACGTGCCGCACGCGGCGCGCTGCAGTGGCCACGCACGCACGCATCCTCCAGCGTCTCGTACGTATTACCGTTCTGATTTTCTCACACTCTTGTTTGTAGAAGGGACGAGCAACTACTACGGCTAATTAATAGGCTTAATTTGCAATTCGCAACTAATATTGTGTCGAAAGTTTTAACAGCGACCAAAACTCTCGACCGATCGTTTTGTCTTTCATTCTATCGCTCTTGCGACAAGTTGCAAGTTGTTTGTCAGCTCAATCTCAATCAGATTTTAACAGCGACTAAAACTCTCGATCGATGTTTTGTCTTTCATTTTATCGTTCTTGCGACAAGTTGCATGTTCTTTGGCAGCTCCATCTCAATCTGGGTGGCGAATAAAAATGTATCAATTTCCCCCTCTATGTATAGAGATAAACACAATGTTTTTTAGACTTAAGCCTGTTCTTTTCAGCTGTGGTTTATATTTTTTTGACTCTAACGTGAGTACTTGTGTGAATGAATCGAATGCCGGTTCGAAAAGACTGTCTCGGTAAACTGCTTCAAAGTAACGACAGAGAAGTCACCATATTTAATTGTTTGGAAGAAGTCATAAATCATAAGCTAAAAAGAACTGTCCGGTTTCATCCATCCAGTACTTGACTGCCTGTGCCTGCCACAATCCATCGAATTGTTCACACATGTTGTCGCCAACTACCACTCCAATCTAATGAGGATGGTTTGCCCTTGTGATTTTGGCGTCTTTCCTGCTGTGTGCCCTCACTACATTGAAGTTGTCCTATTCGCCCGTTGAGCTTTGTCTTCTACGACCGCTTATCGAATATGGAGACCTCTGATCTGTTGTCGAAGTTGAGCGCCTTCGACCGATTGTCAAAGTTGAACAACTCTGACCGCTTGTCGAGGACAGGCACATCTGACCACTTTCAATACTTTGTCGCTTACAACCACTCATCGTACTCAAGCATCGTCGACCGTTCTTCATGCTCGGATGTTCATGACCGTCTTTGGCACTCATACACCTCTAACTGCTCGTTGTACTAGAGCATCGTCGATCACCTTTGGTGCTTGTTCGCCTCCAACAGCCCATTGTATTCTTACACTTTCGACCGTCCATTGTACTCGTACGCCTGCCGATCACTAGTAATACTCGGACAAGGCATGCTACAGCAAACGGTCCTGCTACAGTAACCAACTAACGACTGATTGTCGATAGCTTCCAACTGCTGGCCATGATTGATGGTCGATGGCTTCCGACTATGGACCATGACCGGTAGTCGATAGATTCCGACTACCGTCTTACGACCGATGGTCGATGTCTTCCGACTACTGGTTACAATTGATGGTTGATGGCTTCCGACTACTAGGTACGACCGATGGTCAATGGCTTCCGACTAGGGGTTCCGACTAATGGTCGATGGCTTCCGACTACCAGCTACGACTGACGGTCGATGGCTTTCATCTTTTGACTATCGACCACGGGTGACCACGAACAACTTTCGTTGTATTTCAACCACGAGGGCTTTCGATCATGAGCGATGGTCGTTGGCTTTCGACCATGGACAACTTCCGTTGGATTTAGACCACGATGGCTTTCAACTATGGATGGCTTCCGATGGATTTTGACCATGGTGGATTTCAACCACGATGGCTTTCGATCACGGAGGGTTTTCGATGGATTTCGACCACGCTGGCTTTCAACTACGAACAACTTCCATTGGATTTCGACCACGAATGCCTTTTGATGAATTTCGACCACGATGGATTTCGACTACGGACGCCTTCTGATGGATTTCGACCATGAGCCGGTTCCGTTGGATTTCGACTACAATGCCCACTGCCGTCCCCCCGTGTGAAAGCTGCAATGCCAAGCACGATGACGAGCTCAACAAACACAGGTAGAATTGTGGTCACTCTTCGAGTAATCATAGCTTATCTCAGCACAATTTTGCCACTGCCCATCAGTTGAATTCGAAATGGCGTACGGTTTGCATAATTTGCAGGAAGTAATTTTACAACACATGATCATTACGGGGGTATCCAGCTGTACGATTTGCATAATAAAATTCCGCATACATATCAAATCCAACACAACACAACGTACTATGACGTGACGCCGCTCCCGCAGCTACAGAGCTCCAGGACATCCGCGACACGAGTTTCAATCAGCTCATTCCTTGAGCTACTTCGACTGACAGTTCATGCCTGAGATGGCAGGTTCAACTCAACTGGCACACAATACGTTGAGAGCTGCAGTAGAGCATGGCTACTGGTTTAGGGGCCAACCTGAGCACACAGACTGGTATCTGGTACATTGAAGCAATGGTTTGTCACGTACATGATGTTTGACATGTCTTGTATACAGTGTTGAAAACTTGAAATTGGCATTTGTATTCCATTGTAATGCACAGATCGAAAGTCCCGGTACATTCATAAGCTCTACGCAATAATATGTAAACCTTTACGATGTTCAACGGACAAGTTTTGAATCTAGAATAATCTAGGAGGCAAGCTGTCACGGTCTCGATCTCGCGACCGTAAGTGGTAGCCGTGCGCGGCCGGAGGACGCGCCGTGATGCTGCCGAAGACGATGAATCAACCGTAAGTGCAACAGATAGCAGGAAGCAGAGGCAGAACAGATGATATGGGTAAAGCCTTTCTTATTCCCTCCAAATTACAATGACTAGCTTATATATAGCTATCCTGAGCAAACAGAATTGGAAGCAACTAAATATTGAAATCTGATATCTATCCAAATACTACTCTATTGCCGTATGCCTACAGGAGACCTGTTGCTATTCTGCCGAGGCATCCGAACTGGACTGCAATGTATACTTTCCATCTATTCCATCCGTAACAGGGGAGGACTTGGAAGACTTGGGACGCCGGCGTACATACGTACGTCCCCACATGACACAAGCAGAAGATTTGTTACAACTTTGATGATCTGACTTGGGCGATGAGCTCTCTTCTCAAAATCTTTCCTGAAGCTGACTTTGGCACACTGTCCACAAAGGTAATCCTCCTCAATCTTTTGTAGTAGGTGACCTATAATGTAAGTTCAAAGTTAGAAATGCATTAGCAGGGGTAGTATGCAGTTGATGGAAAGCACAGAATATTGTTCATTCAGGGATTGCAAATGTTCCATGCTAGTAACAGTGTTTGGCCACAAAACTGTTCTGCTTTCTATTTAGTTTTTGGAGTTTTAAGTTACAGGTACTGTCAAAGGTGGGCTGATCTCTATGTACTTATTGATCTTCCTCTTTGATTGACATTGGTATCTGGATGTGCTTTACTCAGTTCGTCTCATGCTAGCAAAAGAACTACACTAGTCGATGGTCACAATTTAGTAAGTTTCTAAAGTCAGCCTCACCTGTTTTTCAATAAATTTCTGGACATCAACTTCAGTCAATGAACTGTCAGGTGAACGCACAACATACGCAATAGGAACTTCACCAGCTTCAGCATCAGGAAACCTTGGCAACAAGTAGGGCTCCACGTTAAGAGATAAGATGCAGAAGAAAAAAGTGCAAAACAAGAAGGTTGCAACAATTCATACTCCTAAGCAGCTAGAAGATGTTAAATTTTAGGTGGTTCAGCTTACGGGATAACAACAGCATCGAGAATCTCTGGATGAGAAAGAAGTAATCCTTCAAGCTCAGCAGGAGCAATCTACCAGTGAAAGAAGAATATATTAGAGATTTCCCTAAAGAGGATGAATTATTATGTAAGCTCAAGCAAGACAATACAAGTGCATAAGAATGGGTTCCTATCATGATTGTTAGATTGGATACTAAAACAAGAAGACTCTCATTTAGATAATAAAAAACATTCCTATGCTTAAAATAAATAGGCTTTTGGTAAAATTTCAGTGAAACTATAAGCTCATTAGGGCATCTGATAGCAGAGTCTCGAATTTTTTTAGACATTTCCATAAAAAAAGAAGTCATGGCATGCTCAAGTCAAATTGTTAACATGTATGCTCTAGTGCGTGCTATCAACCTATCTACCGATAGAAATATTCTTTTGGTGAACTCTGAATTGGTCCTATATGTATATAGTCTTTGGCACTGCTTACAACAAACACCATGTCAGTGCGATGTTTGGCTACATAATGAACAAACTAAGTAGTACAAAGGGTCCTGATGAGGCTAACATAAGTACAGAGGTTGGCTAGAAGGCGAGTACCGCTCGCTCACAAGATTCTAGCAAACACTTAAAAGTCATTTGCAAAAAAGGTCAAATGAATTACCTGGAAACCTTTGTACTTAATCAGCTCTTTAAGTCTATCAACAACAAAAAGCTGGCCTCCTTCGTTGAAGTATCCAAGATCACCAGTATGCAACCACCCTTGCTTAATTGTAATTTCAGTAGCTTGCACATTGTTGAAATACCCTATAAATAATTCACTTGAATAAGAAAGGAAAAGTTTTGGCCGTATTATCCCTCCAGGACAGAATACATTGAAAACTCCTGTTTGACCTGAAAAGACGGAGGAAGAAAAACAACAAAATGCCTACGATTCAAATTTTACCTTGCATTATGTTTGGTCCCCGAACACAAATTTCTCCTAGTTGATTCGGTGGCAGATGTTTTAGAGTCTCTACATCGACAATCTTTGATTCAACTCCAGTGACAAGTGTTCCAGTTGACCCAAATTGACGAGCCTGTCCCTTCTCTGTGTATTCGAGTGATATGATCCCACAAGTCTCAGTCATACCATACCCCTGCCAGAGGAGCACAACACGCCATACAACTTGAGCTACTTAAGCTTACTTGTTAAGTTTACAGGTAGCACCATGAAAGAAAAGAATGGCAAGGAGTGCTGTGCAGCAAACCTCTGAACAGCTTTAGTATAATTCTGACTACAGAGCTTGCTTAGCAAATTAGCATATTGGTTAATACAGAGCTTTAGTATAATTCTGACTACAGAGCTTGCTTAGCAAATTAGCATATTGGTTAATACAGCTATGTCAAGAAAATGGCCTTAGCTGTTAAACTGTCATCGCAGTTCGAAGATAAACTAGTCTTGAGTGCAGACCAGACATTTTATCTTTAAGGAGAGCGCAATTTTCTATTTCTGGATGTTATTTTCTTGTTGGCATGAGGACCACATCAGATAGACAATAGCATCTATATAATATACCAAATAGAACCTTCCGATCAAAAAAGAGGGGGTGTGATAAAATACAAAGTTGACTTACACACTAAACGATGTGCTTCCATGGTATCTGGCAATTGGAACAGCACAGAATTATTGCAAGCTGACGTCCACTAACCTCAACAATTAAACAAACAAACGTAAACCTAATGCTTGCCCACTTGGATTCGGGCATAATGCAAAAGCATCCAAGAAAAACTTGACCACCCTGTGCCTTAATCAAGTTGTATTTGCAGGACATCTAAACTCCCACATCCAAATGTCACTTTCCAGTTTCCACCAGAAAAATCAAGACAAAAGGCCATTATCATGTTTGGTATATTCCTCATCATTATAATGTCCTGATAGGAGCAATATCAACGAAGATTCGAGCTTTGTCTCCCATTTTCTTTTTGAGAAAACTTTGTCTCTATTGTGGTTACTGTTAAGGAGATAGAGATAGAGTTGTATTAGGAGATAGAGTTTGGATTCTAATCCATATACAACTCTATCTCAACTCTATCTCTATCTCCTTAACAGTTACATGCTAAACAGTAGATAACAGAGCTTCGGATGACTTGAGTAGGGTGCCCGAAGCCTATGACTCAATATAGGGAGAGGAGTAGAATAGTTGTGACAATGCTCGATGGTCTTACCTTGCTCCCCCTCCATGGTACCACAAGGGCCATATTTATAGCCACGGCGAAGGATATTTACACAACGGCTTTGCTATTGCCAAGGCGACTGAAATTTTTTTGTCTCTCAGTCACTTGAAGTTACACTCTCAATCAACTAAAACTGCACCCCCCTCCAAAAAAAACAGCCCCCTCCAAAAAAACAGCCCCCTTTCAAGTGCAACTTCAAGTGACTGAGAGACAAAAAAATTTCAGTCGACTTAGCAATAGACACTCCCTTTACACAAACACCCTCTTAAGGGGTTTACTGCTAGTGGTATACATGACTTTTTCTTAATTGGGCATATCCTTTACTTACACATGCGTTTAGTAAGCTAACTCCAACAACTCATCGTAAGCTAACTCCAACAATCATCAGTATAGTGTGAAAAAAAAACTGCACAATTTGCAAATGCTCAATTACCTGAACAATCTCGGAGTTCGGGAAGTTCTTGGCCACCATCTCCATCACGTCCTTGCCGAGCGGAGCGGCACCAGAGCCGATGAACTTTAGAGAGCTGAGGTCGTACTTCCCGGCCCTCCCGTGCTTGGCGAGCGCGATCATGACCGGCGGCACGCAGAAGAGGTGCGTGACGCAGTGGCGCTGCACAGCGTCCATCACGGAGTCCATGTCGAACCGCGACATGACGACGATGGCGTTGCCGCGCTGCAGTTGCCCGAAAGTGATGACGGACAGGCCGAAGATGTGGAACATGGGCAGGAAGCAGAGGAACACGTTGGGCTCCTCCCGGCGCTCGTCCTGGTCCGACGTCACCATGGTCGCCGCCGCTATGAAGTTGCGGTGCGTCAGGATGACGCCCTTGCTCGTCCCCGTCGTGCCCGACGAGTACAACAGCCCGGCCGTGTCGCTCTGCTTGGTCGGCGGGCGGCGGTACTCTGTCTCTTGCGCGCCGGCGATGAGGTAGGAGTAAAGTGTGACGTTGGCGCCTGCAGCTGCGGAGGCGGCGGCGGCGGTCGCGTCGTCGTCCAGGAGGATGACGGGGAGGCGGTGCTCGGCGATCTTGAGAAGGAGATCTGGGACGGTGATGACGAGCTTGGCGCGGGAGTCGGAGACCTGCTTGGCGATCTCCCGCGGAGTGTAGAGCGGATTGGCGGTGGTGGCGACGGCGCCGAGGGCGGTGACGGCGAAGAAACAGACCGGGTAGAGGACGCAGTTGGGCGCGAGGAGGAGGACCGCGTCGCCGGGGCGGACGCCCGCGCGGGAGGAGAGCGCGACGGCGGTGGTGAGGACGGCGGAGCGGAGGCCGGCGAAGGTGAGGGCGCGGCCGGATGCCGCGTCAACCAGCGCGAGCGCGGACGGGCAGAAGTCCGCGCGTCGAAAGAGGAGGTCGGTGAGGGAGAGGGCCGGGTCGGACGCGATAGGCGCGACCGGGCGCAAGGAGCGGTACACGCCGTCCGCTCCGTAGCCGGCGGCCGGCACCGCCGCGTTTGCCATTGCCTCTCGCTCTCCTCGTTTGTTTCTGCCGCTGCTGCCGCGGGCTTGGCTGATGCGTATAAATCGCTGGGAGCGGCGGAGTTGCGAGCTCCGCTTGGCTTCTTTTTGGCCTCTAGTGTGAAACTGTGAAAACGAATCATTTCTTCTACTGTACAGCTGTATCCGTGTCTCTATTTTTTTCCAATAAAAAATACAAAGTCCGATGCGATCTGATTCGCACGCCGGACGAAAATCAGACGTCATCTATACGAAAGCATACGGGTCCATTAGTCCCAAAAAGTATTTTAATAATATTATAATTATGTTATATTTTATAAATTTAAGGTACATTTTGTATACTCGCAAATCAATTTTTATCACATTATTTGTTGAGATTGTCATGAATTAACAAAAGAGAAGATTGTTGAATCTAGTCCATCCATTATGTGTTAATGATGAAATTTAGTAATTAATGACAATAGTTTTGTGGACTAACATTTTCCATGAGTTGGATGAATATGTTAGATTCCACAAATGAGGATGACTTGGGATGACTTCATGTGCTGAAGATCATCAAGTCAAGATGCGAAAAGTATATGATTTCATGTGTTGAATGCCATCAAGAAGATGTTGTATTATGAGTTGATGCATGTCAAAGAAAAGATGATCATGCATTGATCATCAAGTCAAGTGAAAACTATCATGTGTTGACGGAGTTGATGAAAATGATGCATCATGAGTTGGTGCATATCAAGACATTGACCTAAGGCAAAAGTATGACTAGTTAGGGCTAAGGATGTGTTTCTAGTCTTTTACCGATCTTGGTGTTTGGTTAGAAGACCAGATTGCTAGTATAGGTTGCTGTACTATTAAGAGGGGTCATGTCTAGTAGTTTGAGTCTCATCATGTGTTGATAACTCAACCTCACTTGCTCTAGCTCATCTTGGTATGAGACTTGTATTTGCGAATGTGTTTTGTAAATAGTTGAAGCTCATGTGTTGAATCCTTGCAACATGAGACTATGCATTGCAAATGTGTGTTGCAAGTGCTTGAAGTTTATGTTTACATTCTTTGTTATGTGAGGCTTATATTTGCGAATGTGTTTTATAAATAGTTGAAGCTCGTGTGTTGAATCCTTGCAACATGGGACTATGCATTGAAAATGTGTTTTGCAAGTGCTTGAAGTCCATGTTTTCATTTTTTGTGATATGAGGCATATATTTGCAAATGTGTTTTGCAAATGTTTGAAGCTCATATATAATTTTTGTAGCATGTGACTTAGATTTGCGAATGTGTTTTACAAATGTAAGAAGTCTATGTACCTATTTTTGTGTCATGATTTCAAAAGTGTGCAAATGTGTTTTGCAACTTGTTAGAAATCATGTTTATTCCTTGTGTGCATGGTATTATAGTTTGCAAAAATTTATTTTGCAAAATCTATTGAGATATCTGCACTTCACAAGCGATATCATTCTTCAAATGGTATCTTTTTCATCTGGAAAAATAAGTGGTATCATTGTTTCTTCAAATGGCATCTTTCAAAGTGATATCATTTTTTCCTCTTACCAAGCAAATATCTTCCCTTAACCAAGCTCTTTCACCTATGATATCATCGTTTTCAAGTGATATCTACTCTTTCAAGGGTATCCACCTTTACAAATGGTGTATCCTCTAATGATATCATTCTCTTCCTCCAAGTGCTATTTCAAGTGACATCTTTTTACAAGTGGCATACCTTCATCAAATCAAGTGAAAAATAATTGAAAATGAAGTACCAAATTTGACTTCGTGAGATACAAGTTGATTGTACAAAAGGCATCAAGTTGTTACAAATGGAATCAATCACACTTGGTGTCATGTATGCTTACAAATAGTGCAAATGGTATCAAAATCTTTACAATTGGAATTAACTATACTTGACATCACAAATGTTTATAAGTGGTATATTCTCACAAATAGTTTCCAATGCCATCTTAAGTGATATAAGATCAAAGTGTTGTGTGATCTTATAGAAAATACCAAAAAGGAACCATAAAGAGCTGAAAAGCACATAGTGTGGACAAAAAGTTAACAAGTGGTATGAATATGGACAAGCGGTTTACAAATGGTACCCATTAATCTTTGTGCTAGATGACATAAAAAATGGTTAATTAAAAGAGGAAGAGAGAAGAACAGAGAAAAAAACAAGAAGAGGAGAATCCTTCGTGTGTCAAAGGAAAAGAAATTGCCAAGAAAATTTTGTGTAAATGGGAGTTTTCCTTTGTGAAAAAACATATATCATACTTTTGAGTTTACTAAAGCAAAAGGGGTAAAATATTGCAATTGGGAAAACTATTTTACTTATTTTGCCCAAATTTATTTTACGGTTTTTTGTGAATGAATGTGTTTCATTCTCTTTCAGTTTTTAAGATCCTATTGGAAAATTATTTATTTTCCTTTATAATAAAATGCTGAAAATGCAGAATTTTTACAAGAGGTTTTTGAGTAGATTTATATTTTTCATTCCTTTGAATGTGCTCATAATCTGAGGTAGTTACAATTATGACATTTAACCCTCAGATATTAATCTATAATAACAAATTTCTTAGATTTATTGGACTTTTGTAAGTTAGTTTTTCAGGTAGCTTTTAAAGGCAAAATGGAATGCAAAATCCGGAAATGCTACAAGTGGTATCAAATACCAAAAAAGAAAACTTCAAAAATCTTCAAGGAGCTTTCATGAGTAAGATTATTTGAATATATTTTAAATATCTTTAAGTTATTTTAAGTAGTATTAAATTGGTCATTTGCATCAAGTTTCATATTTCTTTATGACCATATTAAGTTAAATTACTTACCATGAAGCTCCTCGTAATGAAAAATCTCCATTTCTTCTTTAACTTGTCTTATTCCCTTGTTTTTATGATAAACAATGCTATTTGGCGATCAATGTCTCTTTTTGGTGCTTAATGCCAAATGGGGAAGAAATTTGTGATAATAGCTTTGAATATTTGGGAAGATATTGGATAATGGAGAAATAAAAATGCTAATGCTAATAGGGAGAAATGTGATAATAAGTTTAATGGGAAAATTTAAAGTGATATTTGCTTAGTCCATAATAAAATGTTGAATAATGCTTTCACCTTCTCTCATGCACTTAATTTCTTATCATTTCGTCATTTTCACCTAAGTAATTTCCTATCGTTTGGTCATTTTCACCTAAGTGCTATTATCATAAATGAATTTGTCATCAATCATCAAAAAGAGAGAGATTGAAAGATCAAGCTTTGTTTAAGTTGGTTTTGGTGATAATGAAAAATGTATATATGAGACTAATATGTTTGTGTAAGTGTACCATAGCTTAGTCGCATTTGGATGGAAAGGTGAAATCATTGAGGCATGCGTTCGATATCTTTTCTATAATCTTATTGCATTTCTCACATCCAAATACATGATTAAATGACAAATCTTATGTGGGACTAATATGATTGAGCAAATACACTATAACTTAGTCTCATTTGGATGAAAAGGTAAAATCAAAGTGGTATGCATTCGAAATCACATTTTCTCATATATTAATGCATTTCTTAGATCCAATATATAGATTGAACTCCACAAATGGTCCAAAATAAATATGTGCATATGTTCTCTTTATATACACTTGTATGCACACATTTAGGGGGATCTCTTTCTATGTCTTGGAGTTTCATAATTATTGATCCATGCTTCTTTAATATGCATGTTTAGGATCTTTACTTTGAAATACATTCTTGAGTATATATATAATTTGTGTAGTCTATATATACTCATGTGTAATCGGGTTGTTATCTAACTTCTCTATTATGTGTTAATGGTTAAATGATTAATGACAACCGGATAAGTAAGTTTTGTTTAAAGCTTATGTTAGAGTATACAATTGTTGTGTACAAGTTGTATACTCGCAAATTAATTTTTATCTTATTATTTGTTAGGGGTGGCTCGAGGCCGTCCGGCGATGGTGGCCTAATGCGGTGCGACGGCTGCAATAGCGATAGCGAGATGGGGATGACGAGGACCTAAATTGAGGGAGGGGATCGTGTGAGGGAGGAAAGGGAAAGCTCTAGCTACAAGGAATTGGCTTGGGACTTACCGGAGTAGGAATGGCAGTGAGAGGAGTGGTTGCAGACGGAGGGGAAGAAGATGACAGCGCTGGTGAACTACAGTGAATGGAGATGCAATTGTGTAAGAGGAAGTGAATAGGAGGAAAAGGTGGTCGAATTGACACGGTCAAGCTGGCGGGAGGTTCACCGGAGTGACGAGGCAGCCACGGCAGAGCACAACGGCGAAGATGGCTAGCATGGCTCGAGCTTGGCACGGTCAATTGTGAGGTATGGGAGGTGAGTGAGGAGGCAAGGGGTGCTCGAGCAACTAAGAGGGAGCTCATGCTAGGCATGGCGCGACGATCGAGGGCGGAATGGGTGAGATAGGCGGTGTGGGTGCAACGTATGGGTGCGAGTTGCGTGGAGCGGGCGCTCGGCTTGACGTCGGCCAGTTGGTGCGGTGACATGATAGGCGTGTGGGTGCAAGCATGGGCGTGAGCAACGAGACAACATGATGGGCATGGTGCGACATGGGCACGTGCGACGAGGCGGCACAAGTCGAGGCCAGAAAATAGATAGGGGTGAAAGAGAAAGAGAGAGGAGGGAAGGAGATTGGGCAATAGGCCGAGGGAAGGAAAGGAGAAATGGGTCGGGAGTGAAAAAAGGGAAATGGACTGAGCCCGATTATGTTTCTGATTTTTTTATTTGAATTTGATTTTGGTTTTGGATTTGAGTTTGAATTTGAATCCAAATTTCATTTCTCTAGTTGCTTTCAAATTTTCATGGAATTTACTCTATATGCAAATTTGGCTATTGTTTTATTATCGTTATTATTATTATTTATTGTATATCTTTTCCTTTTATTCTTTTTAGATTTTAAATCCAATCAAAGCTCTCAAAAGAAAATCCACAAAATTACCCACGAAAGGAAGCCCTCCAGATTCGATCATTCGACCCATCACACCAAGATCTGTCAATTAAAATCCACATCCCCAATCTAACCAAGCTCCGCACAAGAGAAACTCACCTTGTAAAATACAAGCAACATAATTACCATGAACTGGAGAGGAACGAAGCTGCGAACTTACGAGAACAACTTTTTTGCAGGGGCCCAAACCAAGGGTAAAATTAGTGGATACGGGCCCACCCAAGCACTTTTTGGAGCCCAGCGTGGGAGATTTTGGGGCTCGTATTTTACACTGCTTGTGGACCCAAAACCGAAGGAAGCCATTAGACTCCAAGGTAAATAAAATCAAGGAAAAACCCCAAAAATGGGTTGCCCAAAACCCGAGCGCGAGCGCGGGGATATCCGATAAGAACCACCCCACCCCCACTCTGTCAAGCACCCGCCTGCCCCTCCGCCGCCGCCACTCATGGCCCTCGCCACTGTCGCGGCAGCCATCTCCTTCCACCCCCTCCTCTCCCGCCCCACCTGCGTCCTCCGCTGCGGCCGTCGCCTCCCTCCGCTTCTCCTCCGCGCCTCCTCCACCTCCAGCGCCCCATCAGACTTCAACATCACCTTCGCGGAGCCCTCCCCGTCGAAAACCTCATCTCCCAGCCCGTCCGCGCAGCCGTTGGTCCCGTGGATCGTCCGCGGGGAGGACGGAAAGCCCCTCCTCCGCACCTCGCCGCCGCCCGACGTCCTCCAGGCCATTGCGCTGGCGGAGGCGGAGGCCAAGAAGGACCTGCACAAGAGCCAGAAGGCTGCCCTTGCCGCCCCCGTAGCCAATGTCAAGGCAAAGGAGAAGAAGGCCGCCCCGCCCAAGTTCTCCAAGGCGGCCAGGAGATTCTACAATGAGAATATCAGGGAGCGCGAACCGCAGCGTCTCGCCAAGGTCCTTGCCGCCGCAGGAGGTATTCTTTCTGTTATGCAGGAATTTATATAAGAGCTTAATTGAATCGAATCAAAAAATAACTTAAGAAGTCGCATAGATAAGAGGTAACAAAGCTAGAGCAGCATGTTATTTGTCTTGATGCTGACTCCATGGCTCTTCCTAGTGGCCTCAAGAAGGACAAGCGAGGAGCTCATCTTCCAAGGGAAGGTGACCGTCAATGGTTCTGTCTGCACTTCTCCCCAGGTATGGAATTTCAGAGTCCTAAGAATGATGAGAACCTAGTTCTGTTGGCTTGGTACACGTGCAGTGGCGGAGCTAGAATTTTGACGGTGGGGATGCAAACTTAAGACATACGTCCTAACACAAGTTCAAATGACATAGTACAGAAGTTTAAATATGACAAATTACATGTTCGCACTACAACCAACATCACAAAATATTTTTAGAAAATTACAACTTGATACGGCGTCCCTTCATGCCTTGAAAACGATTGATAACATTATCATCACTAACTTGTAGAAAAAACTCACGCTTAATATATGTAACTAAGCAATCATTCAAGTATTGTTCATCCGTACTATTTCATAGCTTGTTCTTCACATGATTCATTGTCGAAAATACCCTCTCTACACTTGCAATAGCCACACTGAGCAGAATGAGCATTCTATAAAGAGACTAGGTCTTTATTCTTCTTCATATTTTAGTGCTCTACAAATCTACTTTACAAATAGAAATTCTCAGTGGAAACTAACTAGATCGAACAATAAGTAGAACAAGTGCTGCTATGATGACTAACTAGATCGAACAATGCATAGAAATTCTCATTTCTCAGTGATGAGTACTGACTAACTAGATCAGAACTTACAAAGTAAAACAATAAGTAGAACAAGTAGAACTTCTAAAGTAGTCAAGTAGAACACCTGAACAACAAGTAGAACAAATTAGAACTCACTCACTGGACACTACTGCACGGGGGGCCGGGGGCGCGGCCAGTGGCCACGGTGGCACGACATGGGGTTGTCGAGTCGGCTGGCAGGGGTTGCCGGGTTCGCGGTTCGATGGCGACACGATCCAGCATGCGTGGCGGGCGGCGGAGGGAGTGAGCGAGAGGAACAAGCGGGCAAGGTGGCCGCGGTCGGGGAGAAGACGAGGGTGGTCCATGGTAGGTAGGTGGCTAGTGGTGGGTGGCCGGCGATGGGCACAAGCCTAAAGAGTGAAGCCAGAAGATGGGGATTTGGTCGATTGGGGAATTTGGGTCATTGGGTGGCCGGTTGGGGGTGAGGGGATCGATTGATTCTCTGGCGCTTGGAGCTACTAAGATGTGCATTGGCTTTTGTGTTGATGGCCTGTTGGGTTTGACTTCTTGGGCCTAATGGACTGCGGGCTGCAATTGAAGCCTTGAAGGGGTATGTTAGTATGTAGTGTATACCTTGTGTATTAAGAGGGTATATACCGGATTTTTGGGCAAAAATACTGGGGGTGCAGCTGTACTCCCATGCATCTACTGTGGCTCTGCCATTGTACACATGTAAACAATATTTTAGCTCTCATCCAAATTTATTTGGTGCCAATCTCGCGACAACTGGCTTGGTGCGGCAAAAAAGTAAACTGTTTAATTTACCATTTTAACTATATTCTGTCATTGTATGAAATTTGACCAGTCTGCTTCAAATATATTTATGACATATGTTTTCTTTTTGGTCACATTTTATGCATAAACAGTTTTTATTATGTAGACCAGAGTTGACATCTCGAAGGATTCTATCTACGTTAATGGGAACCGCATTTCCAAGAAGCTGCCTCCAAAGCTGTATTTTGCTGTTAACAAGCCAAAAGGGTTGGTATTTTTTATTCCATACTATTCCAAATCGATAAAATACCCCGACTATGTTGTATTCCCAAAATATTTTTGAATCATAGAAAAGGAGCCATCAGTCCAGCTGGGTGATATCTCTAAATGTTATTTCCGATGTACTACAGGTATATTTGCTCGTGTGGTGAAGAATCAAAATCTGTTATCTCCTTGTTTGATGACTACTTAAAAGGCTGGGTATGTTCTAGAATAGGGCTTTGCCTAACATAGACATTATAGTGATAGTAATGGAACTCGAAACATTCATGGATTGCTGCGCCTCTTCTGTTTATTAGTAATACATTCTCTTGTTTTCCAATATATATGTAATTACATTTGCAGAACAAGATTCAGCCAGGACTACCAAAACCACGCTTGTTTACTGTGGGTCGTCTTGATGTTGCCACAACTGGTTTGATAATAGTTACAAATGACGGTAATTTGATCATACTAGATAGAAAATACTTGGGAATCAACAGTTTAACTGTCCAAGACCTAAATTTAGTTGCTCTCCTTTTCAGGTGAGTTTGCCCAGAAACTTGCGCACCCTTCTTCAAATATAACAAAGGAGTAAGTTCAACCTGTTCCATATCATTTGAAGTACTGCAATGCAAAAGTAATCTGTACTTGAAATACTATGGATGCTATTCAAATTTTTGTAGAAGAAAATTTAGCAATGCCTTTTTGGTACTACCCTCAGGTAGCCATTATCAATACGCGGTGGTTATTGGAAAAAGTAGCATTGAAATAGCATTGGTATTAAACTTAAGAGTAAATTTCCCAAAACCCTAGGTTTTGCGGTCCAAGCTGCACAAAACTACATGGTTTTTGGCATTTGACACATAATCCTAGGTATTATGGTCTTGCAGTTTCACATAACCCCACCGTTGGATCTTGCTAACGCGTGCCACTGGATCTTGCCGCTGCCGCTGCGTGGACTGCGTCGCGACCGAGGACGCCGCGAAGGAGTCGCGCCGGCAGCGGGACCGCTTGTTGTGCCCCCCACTGCTGTAGCACGTCGCTGTCGCTAGTGCCTGTGCCGGTGCCAGTAGAGCTCGGGGAGGCTGTGTCGGAGGAGTCTGAGGAGTGGTGGTGACCGTGGTCACGCGCTGGACTCCGGGCGGCTGACAATGAAGGAAGTTGTGGTGCGCGGGTGCGCAGTGGCTTGGAGTCGAGCGGGGAGGTGGCGAGGTAGGAGGCCCAACAGGAGTTGTCGGTGGTGACGCCTGGGCTGTCGTCGTCCTTGCAGGATCTTGAAGCCGATTTCCGAGCCATGGCGCCGACGCCGTAGCTGCCGCCACTGTTGGTGAGCGGGAGGCAGTTCGGGCTAAGCTTTTAGTACCTGTAGCAAACCAAGAGGCGTAGAGCCGCAGATTAGCGATTTGCTTGGATAAAGAGATCTTCTGCAAAATGCAAGTAACAAATCGGCCACCTTGGAGTGGCTGATGATCACCTCATTGCTACGATGTTGAAAACGACGCACTCCCATGTGTCCCTCGATTCCACGTCGGCAGCCAGATTGGTCTTTCTTTTAAGTGCCACATCGACGTATAAAGTGGGCCCTAGATGTAAGAGTAGATCATATTTGCTAGGGGTGGGGTTTTGTGAAACTGCAAGATCATAGTACGGTTATGTGTCACATGCTAAAAACCTTGTGGTTTTGTGCAACTTGGACTGCAAAACCTGAGCTTTTGTGAAATTTACTCTAAACTTAAATTCTTCTTCTGTAGAGAGCTGCCCATAATAGATGATCTAAAAGATGGTGACTGGACAATGAACAATTGAAAAATTCAACATAGATTTGGACTTGATAATTTTGCATGTGTTCAATATTGCAGATATGTGGTAACTATAGATGGAGCAGTGCACAAGAAACACCTCATAGCTATCAGTGAAGGCACAAAAATCGATGGAGTCAAGTGCATACCTGATTTAGTAGAACAATTGGTTGCACAACCAGATACAAAAAAGACCCGACTTAGAATAGTGGTAATTATCCTTTCTAGCATGCCTCATTCTATTATATTCCCTATTGCTTTTGCTGTCTATTTCTTAACTTCTGCAGGTTATACAGAACTATGTATAATATAGGCAATTTGACTTGTTCAGTTCAGTGAAAATAATATCCTAGCAATGAACCTGCCCTCTTTATGAGATGTTGAGTATGCACATGAAAGGTTTTTTAGATAGTATCTTGTGACTTGTGGTAATGGTTAAGATTTATTTGGTACTTTTTAGGCAAGCTAAAGAGCTTAGCAATAATATAAAGTTCATTATAAATGTCTGACAAGCAAGTGATTCCATGGATAATTCTACCATCAGATTACTTTTTGCAGTGCTTGAAACTATCCTAGCCTTAGGAACAGACCATGCTGCAAGCCTTAAAGCAACATTTTGTTTTAAGTTGTTTAAAACTGGAAAAAATAGTTTAGTCTGTGATCAATTAAGTTGGAACCATTTCTTGCTTACTGATCCAGAGTTTGTTTGGAACGAGAATAATTATACTATTTGTGGTTTACTATTTTTGAGTGGCGTTACTATGTTATTGTTCAGTTCTTGAACATATGATTGACCAAAGCAAGCGTATATAAGTGCAAGGGCACTGCATTTAGTTATCTACTCACTGGTATTGATATTGTTGAGTTCTGGCAGGTTCGTGAAGGAAGAAACCATGAAGTTCGTGAACTTGTGCAGAATGCAGGACTAAAGGTTGTTTTCTATTATCAATATATCTTTTTCAAGTTTTTTTGTATTTTATTGGTTCTATATCTTATTATGTTTTGTTGCATAATAAATGAGCAACTATATTTATTTGGTCTAGATTTGAATTGACAATGGCTGGGATTATTTTTAGTTTTGGCTTATCACTTCCTGCTATAGTAACTATTTTTTAAACGGTGAGTTTTTTCAAGGCGGGGTTTATAGATGGATGTAGTAGATACTGTATTGAGTTCAGTTATACCGGTCAAAATCACATGTGACTGTTTTTCTCTACGTTGTTTTTCGCGAACAGCTATAATTCAAAAACCATAAGTCAAAAGCCAAAGCTACAGCCCAAAGAAGCCACCCAATATGATCTTTGTTTTTGCCTTTTTTATTGTCGCTGTATTGTTGGAAGCGAGGATGCTTCATGGTCATTAGACACTAGAGACAACTAATGGCATCTTCTTTTTTGAAAGAAAACCTAAATACACATAACTAACGCATTGCAGAGTTTTTCTCAACTCATATCTACTTATGATGATAATATACATTCTATTTTGGCTTTGCTAATTGTTTAAAAATATTTTGGATACTTGATTAGCTATTAAGCACTTTTAAGTTCTGATGCAGGTAATGCCCATCCCTTCATCATTGGATCATATTGTAATTATCGTGCATATATATGTTATTCTTTTGGATTAGTGCATATGCTAGTATTGGCGAGCACTAGATAGCTTGCCTTGTTCAATATTGAATCAGTAATTGGTATTATAGTCCTAAGAAATACACTCAAGGACCTGTCATGTGCTTGAAATATTCATTGTTACTGTTGTCACCATAGCTTATCCTCATGTCGGCAAACTCGTAATTAGTGTATAAACGAATATCTCTTATTCGAATTTTTTTTGTGACTACAGTGTGGTATCCATTTATCTGTGGCATGATATGTGGCACAGGCAAAGGCTCTATCAGCAACATCAATATCACAGTCTTAGTTTTCCCCCAAAAGAGTAAATACGAAGAATCTTAGTTTTCCCCCAAAAGAGTAAATACGAAGAACTATGCCTATTTTATGGGCCAGGTAGGTGTATAGCTATTTGTGTGTCTAGAAAGAGCAATGTCTAGAAAGAGCAATTTGGGTGGAATTGTATGCTTGTGGTTAGAATTTCAAATGGTGTGAACCAAATAACATTTGTGCTATTGTTTTTCATTTGGGAGGCAGTCAAGCAGCTGATATTTTATCCTTGTTCTTGATAGGTTTACGCATTGAAACGTGTTCGAATAGGCAGGTTCAGGCTTCCATCAGATCTGGGGTAATGCACTTTAGCACGTCAATATATTTTTGACAGATAACATTACACTATATTTTTGGCAGCTTTTTGAAAGGTTCTTTCTGGTTATTTTTTGCACCTTCTAAATTATCAGAAGCAACATGACTATTTTGGTGCAAATGATATGGTTGCAAAGTGATACACTCACACGAATAATATTTGTCAGAAAGATAAATATGAATAGACTTTTGCATATCGCAAAGGATCATGTGTGTCAAATTTGACATGCCAAGAGCAAGATGCTCTGTTCCTGGAGCAGCTGGTATGCCAAAATCAGTTCAGTGGAGTTGATTGACTCAAAGACAACTGGTGTATCACCATTTAGAGGCATGATTTTTAATTGTGCCCAAAAAGTAAAATTAATTTGACAAGCAATAGCCATTTAGTATCCTAGACTTCTTTTTGTTTGACAAATCTTTTTTATGTTCACAATAAGGTAGGAAAAAGAAAACGGGATATTAACTCTTTGTTGGATGTTTCCTGTTCAGCATTGGGAAGTTCGTTGAACTTAAACAAGCTGACATCAAGTCACTAGAAGGCAACAACTAAACACCTGACTTCATGGGTGCTGATTTCGACACTAATGCGCATAAGTACATCGCCGTCAAAGGATGACAACGTTCCTTCTGACGTCAAGGTGAGAACTACTCCGCCCCAAAGGCCTGCGATTCTGCTAGCCTTTGACAAACCTACTTTTGCCTTGAAGAACACATGAGCCGCTGCGCTGAAGAATTCCCAGGATCCTACTAGGCAGCAACGTTTGGTGGAGATGGAAGATATTGTCAGCTAGCAGACTCGGTGATAGCGGCTACTCTATATATATATATATATATATATATATATATATATATATATATATATATATATATATATATATATATATATATATATATATATATATATCTCAGATTTATCTGTGTAATAAGTGTAAATGTAAATGCTCTTACGCGAGGTACATGACCCCTATGTCTAACAGTTTAACATTAACCGATGAGCAATATTTGGCCAAAACCTTTTTGTAACTTGGCTATTGAGCAGGGAATTCGTGATGTAATGGTGCTACTAGAGCACAGCTATCTTCTGATCATTCTCAATTTCTCACGAGAAAGCTCGGTATTGCCTAGTCGCCGCTGGGATATTCTGTAACTGCGAGTGACTAAAGCGTACTCTGCCAGTACGCCTTCTATTTTCTATCGTCATTTCTCCTTTTATGAGCTGTATAGATAGATCAACATATCCTTCTCCTTTCCTCGTATTCTTCTCTTTTAGATATGTTTGAAATGTTGGAATTTTTTTCATTACCGTTGGAACTGAATTGTTTCCTATGAGTTCCAACTTCCATCAGCATTGCATGTTTAGGGGAAAAGAAACTCGTGAAGTTTCTTAACAAGCATAGCTGAAGTGAAGAGTGGTCAGGTTTTAAAAGCTGTTTTTTAATTTTTTTATATTAACTAGTTTTTAAATGTAGTATCTTTTAAAAAGTAGAATTTATAATTTATTATAGTACACACTATAACGACTTTATTTATATTAGCCAAAACTGTATGTAGATTTTATTACTTCGTACTTTCTTACGAACAGCCTAAAAGTCATAAGAAGCAACAATAAATCAAAGCAAAAAAGAATATGCCTTTTTTTAGATCAAACTGAAGTAAGAGTTTTGTAACTCTGGAGCTATGGTACAAGCGAAATGGGAAAGTTTGAAAGCGGGAGAGAGAAAGTAACAAGACTGATCAATTTCTTTTCAGCTTATTATGGCTCTGTTCTTTTTGGTGCGAACATGGTTTTTAGTTCATGGACATGACTTTTAAATTTGTTTATACGAGAGATTACTGGACTAATGAAATTTATGTGCGGTTTTTGTCGATATAAATGAAGTCAGTAAAGTATGTACTACAATTAACTAGTAGATCTTATCTTGAAAAAAATACTCTATTTAGAAGCTAGTTACTGTAGAAAAGCTGAAAAACAACTTTTAGAAGCTGAAAAGAACAGGGCCATAGTTTACGATTTCTCTTGAATAAATAAAAGAAGTAGTTTTTGATTGCTGTTTTAAAGCGGTTTATTAGAATCATCTTTTTAAAGTAGTTTATAGATATTCGATTTATTCATATAAGTATTATGTTAAAGACAAAAAAATCATAAAATGTAGCCGAAAAGGACCCACGGAGCACGCCTCCCGAGATGGGCTCGTTTGGGCCACGAGTTGGGCCCTGGGTTAGTTGGCAACGAAGGAGATGACTAGCCGCCCCATCGCCATGGACCATCGTCTCCGGCTCAGATCCGTCTCGCCGAGAGAGCACGAGGAACGAGCAGGCGGCCGGTCCTTCTCACACGCCGGAGGAGGCAGCAGCTCTTCCCCTCCCCCCTCACGCGGTCTCTCCCCAATCCCGGCCCCGCGCCGCCTCACGCGCTCCTCGCCGAGCCCAACTGCGTTTGATGCCAAAGGAAGACACCCCCCTGTAAGTTGTGTGATTAGTCGGTGTTTCTTCTCCTCCTTCTTTGTCAGTCGAGCCGTCAGTGGTTGGTTGCTGGATCGCAAGGGCTCGAATCGGCAGGGCCAGTCCAGGAATGTAGCGCTCCGTGCCGTGCCGCTGCTAGATCATGCGCCAGCTTCGCGAATTTGCTGCCTCAAATGGCTCCCCGGTTACGGGTGGTTGCCTGATCTGACGCCCCGTTGGTTTGTTCCCCCTGAGCTGCCGGATCACAAATCTTTGCTGCCTGCGTAGGTTTGATGCTGAATGTGCAACTGCAAATTTAACTGACCAATTGCATATCTCCGTCTTTTCATCCTCAGCTCTTGCTTGCTTGGCAGGAACTTGACGACTAGCAATGAATTTCCTCTACCGAACTTCGCAGCCTGTGGTGCCCGAGCTGCCACGGATTCCAGAGCAAGATCACCACAAGGATGCCTTACAAAAGCCAGCTACAACTCTGGAGGGTCTTATCGCTGACGATCTGTATCAGCCCTCCGTGCCCATTGAAGATGGAGCTACTAATAATGGAGTTGGAGAGATTGGCGGGGATGCTTGGTCTTTAGATTCAAAAAGCCCAGTTCCGCAGGGAAAGCATACCGATGTATTGGATGTTGAAGGATGTATTACAATTCCAAAAGGTTAATTCCCTTTGACTTGCTTGTCTTTATTTTCATTGCATTAGAAATACATTAGTGTCACAGTTCTCTTTGCATTGTTATCACATCACCTTACTAGTTCACAAAAGAAATGATTGCTGCGCTGCCTCATTTTATCATCGATCTGCATAAGTAAGATTAGTTGAAGCATTCATTGATACCAAACTTGTCAACAAGAACTCTTAATGTTAACAGTATCTGTGCAATAGTTGTCTGCTAAATTTTTTGAACCCAAAGATTTGATTTCCTTTTGAAGTGCTATGGATGGCTCTTCACTCTTTTAAAAGCATTATGGTATGTTAATCCTCTTACATCTCCGGTCAGTAACATCTACAATTTGCTTACACAGAGGAGCTTCCTGAAAATTGGAATGATATTTCAGATATGGTGCAGTTGCGGCCTTTGGATCGCTCCTTCCTTGTTCCTGGTAAATGCATTTTCCCTCTGATGTTACTTGTGACATCTGACGCTATTGCATCTTGCTTGTACCTGTTTTCTGGAATTTGAATTAGTTCAGTTATCAGGCGAGCAGGTTCATATACTGGCGTGCTTGTCAGCCTCTACGCAAGATGTGCAGGTCATATCTCCATTTAGAATTGCTTCTGTGATGTCTAAGAATGGAAGTTCTTCGCAACACTCCACAAATAAATCTGGTCCTGTTAGTGAAAATGGTGATGCTAATGGAACAGACGGAGAAAATGGTTCTCAGGATGTTGAGGATAACATGCAGTGTGTTGAACTGAATGGCGAAGTATCTCCTTCAAAGCAAGACATTTCAGAGACTGAATCTCTCCTTCGAATGGAAGATCACAAACAACAAATAGAAAACATGTTGCAAAGATTCAAAAAATCTAATTTTTTTGTCCGAATTGCGGAGTCAGATGAGCCTCTCTGGTCCAAGAAAAGAGGAGCTGCAATTAAGATAGCAGAGGAACAATCGTATTCAGATAGCCAGGGAAACAATAAGGTTTTAAGGAGTAATGTTTACAATACAATTTCTGATAAAGGGGTTTTCAATGGTAGCACATCTGGAGGAGTAGCTCGAGATACTGCAAGGTGCTATGCTCTGCAGAATGGAGACATCGTGGTATATTTGAAGGATCCTTCTGTTTAGTTGCTGGGCGACATTATACACTATAATTTCTTGTAATGAATAACTACTAGAAGTTTATGAGCCTTTCATAAATAATTGCAAGTTTGATACTATAATCGTAGTTTTACCGGGCATCAACTTAATACCTGCAGACTAATCTCAAATCTGCTACGTCATTGCATCAGTTTTAGTGGATAGACAACACCTACTGCTTTTAATACAAAATTCCTCTTCATTATGTGCTTCTGTATCAGTCACAATAGTAAGCAATGTCCTGATAATTTAGAGTTACATCTCATTACCTTCGGTGAAATCAGTTAATGCATTTTAAGAAAATATATGTAAATCCTTTGCACAACTACTGCGTTTTGCTGAATACATTAACCATGTTTATTAGCTTCTTAAACAAGCATCATTTTTTATGGGAAAAAACTTCTCTAGGAAGTTAGTGGTGCTAATACTCAGCCAGGTTGCCATCATGTATTTTTGTTGTGTAATTCTGGGTGGCTTATATGTATGCTGATTAATCACTCATGTTCTGTGTTGGAAGGATGCAGGTTGTTTTGCAAGTGAATGTTGGTGTTAACAATATGGAAGATCCAATGCTTGAAGTTCTTCAATTTGAGAAGTGTACGTCTAGCAATTATGTGCTTGAGAATCTTGTTGATGGACTTTCTGGCAGTAATGAGGATCCATGTCGGGAGCTGCTTAGCTGGTTGCTCCCTTTAGATCGCACACTTCCTCCTCATTCCTTATCACCTCCAACTCTCAATCCTAATGTGTCACACAAGCAATCTTATTCTGCTCCTGGGTCTCAGATATTTTCATTAAGTCATTTCAGAAGCTATTCCATGCCTTCACCCTCCTCCATTCAGCCTCCCAACATAAGACCACCATCAATATCTGAAAGTCAAGAATTTGTGCCTGAAAAACCTGCAAAAACACCTGATATTATAAATGACGGACAGCTTTCATTTAGAGGAGTTCCTTTGGAGCCTGAACGGTATTCCGTACGTTGTGGTCTAGAAGGTGTATATCTACCTGGGAAAAGATGGCGGAGAAAAGTTGAAATCATTCAACCAATTGAGGTTCATTCTTTTGCTGCAAAATGTACAGCGGAAAATCTTCTGTGTGTTTTAATAAAGGTTCTATGAATATCCCAAACCATTCTTTTATTTATCATACTTTTAAAGAAACTTTCAAACCTAATGCTTACATATTCAATTTTCAGAACATTGCTCCACAGCATGTGAAAGATATAATTGTGTTCATAGATGCAATTACTATTATCATTGAGGAGGCATCCAAAGGAGGTTCTCCTATGTCACTACCAATTGCCAGTATTGAGGTCGGGCATGGTCACAGCTTACCAAACCTAGCACTCAGGTATTTGCAAAGTTTCTCATTGATGCCGACGAAGCTCTACCCACCATAGAAGCTTTATGTAAAATTTAAGACTTTAAGTACAACATGATTTCTTCCATAAGAAATTGATTCCCCTTTGGATTTACCAAATATAGCAGCTTGCATTTTTCTCCTTTTTAGCAAAAAAAGAAAGAAAGAAAGAAAGAAATTCCTGCAACATATGCTGTGGTACCACTGTTATCCATTTTCCTCAAAAATTTCAGCTTTGGCTTGAGCAAGTTGGCTCGTATGGCCTGGAGTACTTGTTTCTTGATTCTTCAATACTGGACTGGACCGAATTCCACATTTCCCTATTACTTTCATCAGATTCGATTTAGTTGTTTATGCTAGTAATAAACATGGGAAGATGTTGAGCATTACTTACTGTAAACATTGAACCTTCTGCTGAAGCAGGAAAGCTTGCATCTGTCTTAAGTATTGTTTCTTTCCAGGAGGGGTGAGGAGCACTCTTTTATTCTCAAGCCAGCAACTATGTCCTCCAGGGATCGAAGGACCAACAGTGATGCACCTCTAGCATTGTCACTCTCAAAGATGACTGGAGCTGCCACAAATGCTTCTGTACCAAGGGTTGGCGAGCCCATTGTTGCTCTTACCGATCAGTATGCTGTACTTGTGTCGTATCGCTGCAATTACACTGGTAAAACTATTGGGAAAACAGAACAAGTACTTCTGAACAAGTATTGAGTTGACATTTCTGACTTCCAACCTTTTTACCCTCTGTAGAATCAAAACTTTTCTTCAAGCAGGTCACGAGCTGGCGGCCCAGTGTAGTTAGTGATCTTATGATCTCTGTGTCATCTGAGCTGTCTTTACGAAATCCTACTCCGAGTGCTCGAGTTCCTCAACTCCCCGTGCAGGTTATTTTGGTGCTACTTATCATTGTTATGCAAATTCCCCGTGTCTCACTTTAATAATAATAATAATCTGTTATTGCCTTCCAGGTCTTAACCCTTGAAGCTACTAATATGACGTCAGAGAACCTTACATTAACTGTTCTTGCTCCAGAAGCGTCTGGTTCTTCAGCTGTATCCTTGAACTCAGCTCCAAAAACACCAAATAGTTCTTATGATAGTCTTAATGAGTCTGTGAGAAGATCTGGCTTGGGTAAATATGGAACGGGTTTTCGAAGATTGAATTCAGTCATTGCTGGCTCTCCAAAGGAAAGTGACAATGGAGGAAATAGAATGAGTACTGCGGCAAGCTGTACTCATCTGTGGTTGCAGAGTGCAGTTCCTCTAGGGTATTGATCCGCATCTGTTTTTCTTCCTCGAGCCGCACCTCACAAGTCACAACTCAGCTACATGTATTTCAATATACTGAATAATAACATTTGCTGTGGTTAACAGGTGTGTTCCTGCACGTTCAAGCACCACCGTCAAACTTGAGCTACTTCCATTAACAGATGGGATCATTACACTGGATACACTGCAAATAACCATAAGGGAGAAAGGTAATTTCTTCATGAGAAGCAAAAGTACGAAAAGCTGCTAACTTAGCAGCCAGATTTAGAGTGCCTATTCGAAGAAGGAAATTTGTTATTCTGTTTACTACCTGTCACAGTGTGAATATATTAGGTTCAGTGTGAATCGGCAGTGAATGTGAAAAAAATGAAGTGTTTAAGACTATAGTTGAATAAGACCACCAAACCTCTTAAACTTGTTCCGTCTTTCCTGCTGATTCATGCGTCTTACATAATTTCCTTCTACTACAGGTCTTACATACATACCGGAACACTCCTTGGAGATACATGCCTCTTCTGGCATTTCAGCGGGAAGGTCATAAAAGGGTATGAAGCAATCCATTACTTTTATGTCTTGGGGTCCGGGGCTCATCCTCAGCGTGTTGTTGCTCATTTGTGTCGGATGTTGGGCATATGAGTTCTTACGGCAGGATCTCGGAGCCAAACAATGCTATCTGTACGCGGAAGGTTGGTCGCTGCCGTAAGCAGAGAAACGAGCACAATCCTGTGTATCTATAGTCGGGTTCTGAAATCCATTCATACACGGATTGCTGAGCTATTGGGGTTGTCTATACAGGTTCAGCGAAAAATCTTATGCTGTGTTGCATAGTTTTGATTACTTTTTGTGGTGCTCATTTTTGTTACATGTAAACCTGGTCATTGCCCATCTTTTTAGTTGGCAGGCAGATGTATCATGTGATGTATCGGAAAAGGAGAAATTTGCGGATCTCTGGTTTCATTTTCTTGGTAACTCTAGCTGATCTTAGCAGCCGATCTTTGCTTGTGTTTTTCTGTTCAATTGCTAGCTCTTAGCAGATTTGAGTGATAGATTTCGGTAGCTCTTAGCAGATTTGAGTGATAGATTTCGGCGCCTGAAACAGAGAGAGGCAGCACGGTAGCTTTATTTGCTCTATGCTAGCTTATACTCCGTGTGATCAATAAAGTTCGCGACATTCAATGAAATTACTCCTCCGTCTCACTATATTTGTTCACAGCCTATCATACTTAAAAATTAAGAAAGCACTGAATCTAAGAAAACATTAATAGAAAGTACTAAATCTAAGAAAACATTAATAACAAATGACTATGAATACCCTAATTAAATAACACACCACAAATAGTTAAGTCTCTTTCAAAGCGCTCAAGAACATACTACAACTAGTTCAAGAGTATTTAAGTAGGGGTAGAGTGTAAATATAGCAACAATTGCACTCTTGATTCTCTCAATAGATAAGTATTTTTAAAGCGGATACTTCCGATGATACGCACAAATATGGTAAAGCGGAGCTGGTAGTTAACATAAATATGAAACTATATTGATGTTAACCTCACAATTTTCATGCAAGCTTGTTTGGAATAAGGAATTACAGTCGAATTGATTCCGGCAGGTGCTTGAAAAATTATTTCGCATCTTCTAAACGTGCCTGGCAAGGTTAGAAACATATGAATAAATCAAGTAAAATTCTATAGTTAATACTACTGTTAGAAACCTATAAATTACATCCCCTGTTGATTTTTGTAAGGCCTATGCGTGTTAACGATGCTGCCGATGTTCTAGTTACACCAACGGAGGAATGATTATAAGAATGGATAAGTGAGGATGAATAATGGTGGAAAAATATGGTGGTGACGGTGTTCTGGACGTGGTGGCTCTCACATGGATGACGTGGCGGTTGCCTCTTCATGTGTAGATGCAATCAACCTCCTTTAAATAGCCGGTCTTATGGTTTCGCCAAGAAGCTGAATACGGCATCGGAGCCATCACGAACCGTGATCCATTTGATGTGGCGATCACGTAGGAGGGTGATACGATCACTGGAGTGTTGGTTTGCGCTTACCCAAGTTGGGTTTACTTCCTTTTGACATCTTCTTTCCATATTTATTCCTAAAAGTATGTTATTCCCTTTGTATAATATTAATTGACATATATCTTGTACATTTGGAAATTAATTAACGATAATTCGAGAAACTAATGATAAAATAGTAAAACATGTAATAAACAGTAGAGAAATGATGTGCCATTTCACGTGTATCAAAGTGCACTCACAAAAAGTTTGGTGCCAAGTTCCTTTCCGTGCTTGGTTTCGCCCGCACGAGCTTCTAGTACCTATCATGGACCAAAATCGGTATCCATCGTGACCATTTGTGGACTAAAAATTGGTTCAAGGGCTAGAAATGGCTATAAATTCCTCCCATAATGTCATATACCAAAAAGAAAGTGCAATAGCCAAAGTTTGATACCTAGTTCCTATCCGTGCTCCGGTTTCATCCGCACGTGCTTTTGCTACCCGTCGTGACCCGCTGTAGACCAAAATTCTGCTCACTGACTAGGAATAGTTTGAAGTGCCTCCTATGATGTTATAGGGCATGTAGGAAGTGTACTTGCTAAAGTTTGGTACCCAGATCCTTTTTGTTGTGGTTACATGCCAAACAGTAAGAAGCAGAGCTTCGGAGGCCTGAAGCCTAAGACTCGAGTGTGAGGAGAGTAGAAAGAGTAGAATAGATGTGGTGAAATTTGGTAGCCTTGCAATTTCTCTTCTCAATTATCTCTTTGCCCTTCATGGTGCTATAAGGGCCATATTTATAGCCATGGGGAGAATCTTTACACAAATACCCCCTTGAGGGGGTTTACTGCCACCCATGATGTTTATAGAGTATGCAAGAAGTGTGCTTGAAAAAAGCTTGGTATCCGTTTACATACCGAACCCACTTTCACCCTCATAAACTGCCATGGACTAAAATTGGCTCATTGATCAGAAATGGTTCTTAATGCCTCCCATGATATCATAGCACATGCAGGAAGTGAACTCGCCAAAGTTTGGATCCCGATTCCTTTCATGACTCGATTTTCATCCGCATGAACTTCTGATACCCGTCGTGGACTTAAAATTCGGCCCATTGATTAGGAATGATTCGAAATGTCTCCAACAATGTAATAGTGTATGCCAACGTTAGGTACTTGGCTCCTTTTTGTGCCCTGGATTTGCCAGCACGAGCTTTTGGTACACTTCATGGACCAAAAATTGATACCCACTGTGACCTACCGTGGACTAAAATTCGGCTCACTAACTAGGAATGTTTCGAAATGTCTCAATTATGTCATAGGGTATGTAGGAAGTACACTCAACAGAGTTTGCTACGTGGTTCTTTTTTGTGCTCCAATTTCACCCATACGAGGTTCTGATACCCGTTGAGACCCGCTGTGGATCAAAATTCGGTTCACTAACTAGGAATGGTTCTAAATAGATCTCAGGATGCCATATGTCACGCAGAAAGTGCATGAGCGAAACTTTGGTACCTGGATCCTTTCATTCGTCGACTTCGCCAATACCAACTCTTGGTACCACTTGTGGACCACAATTGGCATCTGTCATAACATGTCGTGGACCAAAATTAGGCTCATTGACTAGGATGGTTTCAAATGCCTCTCATGATGTTGTAGGGCATATAGAAAGTGCACATGCCAAAGCTTCGTGCCCGATTCCTTTCTCGTGCT